>CM019069.1:100150625-100518187 GCA_009667805.1 Leptobrachium leishanense | reverse complement strand
CCTTCCCCCCGCCTGAAAGATTTCTCTTCTAGTAAAGCCTCTTCCTCTCGTACAACTCGGATCAGTTCCAGGTACTTTAACTCTTGGTTACCTGCTCTGCTTCTCAGCTGCATCATCACTGGATCTAGAGGTTGAGAGCCCCTCAGAATCTGTTTTATTCGGATCTTATCTACTTCGGCCGGTTTGGCCCCTTTCTTGAGGAGTATCTGGTGTAGAATCTTATCTAGGCGCCTCATGTATTCGGTCATCCTTTCACCTCTTCTCTGATAGGTGTGTTCGTACTGATATACCAGTTCGGCCGCCTTTTCGGTTCGCCCAAAAACTTCTTCAAGAACGTTTAAGTAATCTAAAGCAGTACAATCTTTTCTGCTCAATTTCAGGTTTCTCACCGCTTCTGACGCAGGTCCCTTTAAGCTCTCGGTGATCCTTTGCTTCTTCTGGGCCTCAGGGACATCCCACTCATCCAGAGCCTGCATCGCCTGTTCCACCCATTCTTCAAAGGTTTCTTCTCCCGCCGGAGTTGGTACGTTTCCTGTAAAATTTCTTAACCGTCGATAACCGAAGTTAGTGTGAGGAGGGCTTGTTTTCTGACATTTAGCCAGTAGATCTCCAATAGCCACGATAAATTCAGGCCCGATCATGGCCAACGGACTAGGCGCGGGAACACTTGCGGATTCGCCACGTGGCGTACTTGGCTTAATTAGTTGGACTTCCACCTCTTCGGCCAGTTTCACGCTCGTGCCCTGAAAACATGGCGGAACACCCTTTCTCCATTCGAGAAGAACATACATGTGAGAAGTATCTGGATTTTTATCAATGTCCAGTATTAACCCCCGATGATCTGGTGCTAGCGTGGCCACGGCCTGGCGAATCTGATCTTCAGCCCAAGTGTCTGCGGGAATATCCATAACTATACAACATTCTGACTGGCTACTGTGCTCCCCACACCACTCGGCAACAGTGTCTAGATCCATATTTAACCCTTTAGATGCGGTTTTTCCAGAGACTGGATCCTGGAAACGAGCCCCCACGTGTAGCGCTCACTCCCGGAGGAGCCGCTGAAAATGAACCACGGGTCAGTCTCCCCGCACTAGGGAATAAATATACTCCAAGACAGTTGTGAGTTTTTATCATTTAAATAGTTTACTAAAATAATGAGCAGATGTTGAGACACGGTATTCACAAGTATTATTACAGTATTTTCGTATCACGGTAAAACGCGTAGCGGAAAAGAAACGAAACACGAGGCTTCGTATTTCGGAAAATAAAATATTCGCAACCGAACATAAAAGAAATTCAATTTCCCGATGGTTCAGAAAAAAGGGGACCCGTAGCGAAACCCAAAACATACAATCCCTTCGTATTGCGGTAAACGCGCAGCGGAAAAGAGAAAAATATATCTTTGGAACGTATCTTTATCTTTAACCCCTGTTCCGATTCGTAACAGACTGAGTCCTGCACAGGTTAAGTCCCGAAATGTAAAAGGTGTATATGTGTGTGTGGTACCCGGGTACTGTTCAACTGGCCAGTGAATTTACAGAAGAAAAGTCTTCGACTAGTCAGTTGGGGCCCTGTGGACTTTAAAGAGAAAACAGCAGCTTGACCTTTAATCACAACACAGCCTTGGAGGCCTCTCACCCATCCGACGATTGCTTTAGGCTCCGCTGACCCAGGACGTCTCTCCACTGGATTTTGACTGGGGATACTAGCGGCCGGATCCGTTGTCTGACTTCATGCAGCTTGTCCAGCTCACCCCTGCTCTCCGTTCGATTCCTCCGGTCTGCAGCAATGCCTGGGTTCTGGCAAGTCTCCTTCTCCTCAGGTGGAGTGATCCAATCCGGACTGACAGGTCTCACTCGGGCTTTGGCCTAGGCCCTCACACGATCTCTTCATGTACGTCTGCTTTCTCTCGTTCCCTGGCGCGCTCTGGCGCGTTCTCCACGAGGTGGAGGATGTAAGTGTCCAGTCCCCACCCACTTCCTGTCTCCTTGCAAAGCATGCCGGGAAATGTAGTTCCAATATCCAGTGTCTCTAATCGCGACTGTCTCCATCTTGTGGCCAAAAATAGGTAATGCCACAGCAAGATCTTTAACACAGCGCTACACTAGTTTGAGGTCTATATACATGTATCTGAGTGAATATATATATATATATATATATATATTATATATTGCAACTCACAAGATCACGGTGGCACTCCAGGACTGTAAAGATTCTTTTATTCAATCCATAAAATCAACGTTTCAGTCTCTCCCCGAGGCTTTCATCAGGACATACAAGTGAACAATGTTACCAAAACCATTTTATACACATAAGACATACAAACATTAATGGGTTAACTCACCACACCCTGGCGTTCGGCGTTGATTTTATGGATTGAATAAAATAATCTTTAGAGTCCTGGAGTGCCACCGTGATCTTGTGAGTTGCAATTTGAATATTGAGCCTAGCGGCAGGCACCGGGCATTTTTTTGACTAAAAAAGCATGAGTGCACGGCAGACTTTTCTATATATACTGTACATACACTATATTGCCAAAAGTATTCGCTCACCCATCCAAATAATCAGAATCAGGTGTTCCAATCACTTCCATGGCCACAGGTATATAAAATCATGCACCTAGGCATGCAGACTGTTTTTACAAACATTTGTGAAAGAATGGGTCGCTCTCAGGAGCTCAATGAATTCCAGCGTAGAACTGTGATAGGATGCCACCTGTGCAACAAATCTAGTCGTGAAATTTCCTCGCTCCTAAATATTCCACAGTCAACTGTCAGCTGTATTATAAGAACATGGAAGTGTTTGGGAACGACAGCAACTCAGCCACGAAGTGGTAGGCCATGTAAACTGACAGAGCAGGGTCAGCGGATGCTGAGGCGCATAGTGTGACGAGGTCACCAACTTTCTGCAGACCTCCAAACTTCATGTGGCCTTCAGATTAGCTCAAGAACAGAGCGCAGAGAGCTTCATGGAATGGGTTTCCATGGCCGAGCAGCTGCATCCAAGCCATACATCACCAAGTGCAATGCAAAGCGTCAGATGCAGTGGTGTAAAGCACGTCGCTACTGGACACTAGAGCAGTGGAGACGCGTGCTCTGGAGTGACGAATCGCGCTTCTCCATCTGGCAATCTGATGGACGAGTCTGGGTTTGGCGGTTGCCAGGAGAAAGGTACTTGTCTGACTGCATTGTGCCAAGTGTAAAGTTTGGTCGAGGGGGGATTATGGTGTAGGGTTGTTTTTCAGGAGCTGGGCTTGGCCCCTTAGTTCCAGTGAAAGGAACTCTGAATGCTTCAGCATACCAAGACATTTTGGAGAATTCCATACTCCCAACTTTGTGGGAACAGTTTGGAGCTGGCCCCTTCCTCTTCCTACATGACTGTGCACCAGTGCACAAAGCAAGGTCCATAAAGACATGGGTGACAGAGTCTGGTGTGTATGAACTTGACTGGCCTGCACAGAGTCCTGACCTAACCCGATAGAACACCTTTGGGATGAATTAGAACGGAGACTGAGAGCCAGGCCTTCTCGTCCAACATCAGGGTGTTACCTCACAAATGCGCTTCTGGAAGAATGGTCAAAAATTCCCATAAACACACTCCTAAACCTTGTGGACAGCCTTCCCAGAAGAGGTGAAGCGGTTATAGCTGCAAAGGGTGGACCGACGTCATATTGAACCCTATGGATTAGGAATGGGATGTCACTTAAGTTCATATGCGAGTCAAGGCAGGTGAGCGAATACTTTTGGCAATATAGTGTATATCTGAGGTGTGGTCTCGGTGTGTGTGTGTGTGCAGGTTGTGCAGTGGGTAAATAGGGTGTCTGATGACAACTGCCAATATAGGCAAAAAGTGAAACAACGGCGCTGATCAGCAATTCACAAATCTCTTAAACCTTTATGCAGCTCGAACACCCATGTGTACCCCACACATAAATAAACATGCAGAAAAAATTTGACATCAGTCCCAGTGTGAGCGCAAATTTCAATCTCAGTGATAGTGTACACACTTAAAGATCTAAAAATTACTTATCTGGCATATATCATTCCGCTGTATGTCCAGTTGACATATAATGACTCCTATATTCCATAAAAACATGAAATGGAGAACATATAGTGCAATATTGTCTGTATACAGTATATAAAATATCTTTAAGAAAAATTGTTTCGGGTTTCAACTCACAAGGAAGGAGCCCTAATTGGCTCTAATTTCTGGCTTCTTGACCTCTTTTAGGGGGGTCACACCCAACACCTCAAAATAACAGGTTGCAGATGCTGTGTCTTTAAGCAGTATGGTGCTTTAAAAATAGAGAGAAAGGCTTCATTGCGCAGATATATTATTCTTTTGAGAGTATAGTAATTAAATAAATTATACTCACAAATTCCTGAGCCTCTATTTTCCAAGTGGCTCAGTATAAGCGCATCATAGAATCAAGGCACACTCATGAATCGCCATATGGTGTTCACCGTCATCAGGGTAGCTTTTCCTCCAGTTGAAATTGCAGGTGAAGTGTTCCAGTAAGGAGGTAAATCCACTTTGCAATAAAACAATTTATTAAAGTGCACTAAATAAAAATAAACATCCTCAGATACGCGTTTCACCCGTCTCTATTGCGGGTTTCCTCAGTCTGTGATGTTTAACCCCTTAGTGACCGGGCGGTTTTACACAAATACACAAATTTGTTTTACACAAATAGTAGAAGTGGTAGAGGCCAAAACAGTAATTGAATTTAAGCAAGCATGGGATAGTCATAAGGCTATCCTAAACAAAAGATAAATCCAGGTAAAGTATCCATGTAATTGGGCAGACTAGATGGGCCGAAAGGTTCTTATCTGCCGACATTTTTCTATGTTTCTATGTCCTTTAGTGACTGCTGCTGTTTTTACGTTTCTGCGCTGTTAGTGTTTAGGTCAAATTTTCCACTTACTCGTTTATTGAACCCACACCTATTATACACCCTTTTTCCTGCCATTAAATGGACTTTCTAGAAATACCATTATTTCCATCATATCGAATAATTTACTATAAAAAAAATGAAATATGATGAAAAAATGGTAAAAACACACTTTTTCGTAATTTAATCCCCAAAATCTACAACCACCAAAAAAGACCCCGGCTAAATAGGTTCAAAATTTTGTCCCGAGACTAGAAATACCCAATTTTTACATGTTTTTTCTTTTTAACCCCTTCACTGCTGAGCCAGTTCACCTATGTGCGCTGCGCTCATTCTGACTATTTTGTGCTAATTATTTTGAGATGACATCCTAGGTCCTATTTAATTAAACCTCCCCCAGACAAAAAAACTTTTTAAAATAATTTTTTTTATATTTTATTTAATTTTTTATTATTATTATTATTATTATTATAATTTTAAACCAAACCTGGTCATCTTTGGTATCATTGGAAAGGCCATGATCAGGCCTTTCAAATGATGTCAAATATGACCATCTAGCTGGATCGGGAGATAGGGGGATCCTTAGGATCCCCATATCTCTACATGACAGCTACGTAGATGGTTAACTGGCCCACTGACATCCTCACACATATGGTGAGGTTGTCAGTGGGTGGGGGGGACCTGGAGGCTTGGCTGACATCCAAGATGTCAGCCCCCCTCCAGGTTCGAATCGCGTTTTGGCGCCAATTAGCGCCGAAACGCGATTCGGCGGCAAAATCGTTAATGCTATACACTGCTGAAAAGGGGAGGCTCTCCGCTTTCCAGCGGTGCAAAAAGCATCTCCCTAGCTTCAATGGTTGGGGAGATAGAGGGCTCCGAAGGAGCCCCCCCTCCCCTCTATTGATTTGCATGGGGACGCCCGCTGATGACGTCACCACGCAGCGTGGCGACGTCATCAACCACGCCTGCCCATGTAAATCACATGGGCAGGCTTCCTCCCTGCCCGATCGCCGACGGATCCAGCGAGGGAGGTAAGTATCGGGCGGGAGGGGGGTTAGGCGCCGCTGACGTACCCTGTACGTCCGCGGGTCTAAGGGAGACCCGTCGACAGGACGTACAGGGTACGTTAGCGGTCCTTAAGGGGTTAAAGTTAAAATAAGGCTCTTTATAGTCATTTGGATCCCTCATTCATTGCACATAATGATTCACATGTGTTTCAACGCCCACTTCCGGTTTGCATTCCACACAGCTCATTCAGTCTGGTTCTTCTTAGTTCCGGTTTGTATTCCACACTGACCCGCACTTACTTCCGGTCCGGCTTCTCAATCTCGCTGTTACTACATTTGCTTCCTGAATCTTTGTCTAAATTGATCAATTGTCTAAATTGATCAATATGTTTCTTCTGGGGAACGGGAAAACGGGGAATAAGAAGAACCATAGTGATCAATTTAGATAAAATGGGAATAAATTCAAGATCAGAGATAAAATAACATGTTATTCAAAATATGTCATATACGCAATGAAGTGTCCCTGTGATAAATACTATGTGGGTAAGACGAAAAGAGCACTGCAAGTCCGAATAAACGAACACCTTAATAATATTGCTAAAGGCTATGAGAAACATAACGTCTCAAATCATTAACGTATTAAACACGGAAATGATCCCAAGGGATTAATATTCTTCGGAATCTAAAAGATCAAGAGAGACTGGAGAGGAGAAGATCTTGACCTGAAACTGTCTAAAGCAGAAATGAGATGGATTTTCCGACTTAATACGTTAGAACCAAGAGGCCTGAATGTGGAATTTGAAACATGTCATTTTTTATAATATTACTGCAGACAATTATTTTATTAGAAATACAATGGACTTCATTAATAAGATTTTAAGTGTCCCTATATATAACTGAGGATGATCTATACTAAAAGAATGGAAGATATAACTCCACACTTTATATTCATATATTCTGCAGTATGCAGAAATAATAGATATATGAAACATCTTAGGTCAGCTATAATGTTACTGAATAGGAATGACAATAATGCCAGCAGACCCATTATAATATTCCTTCCCTTATCTCCCCCTGTATTAAGGAACAGAAAGATAAAAGTCGTAGTGATATAAAATAAGAGTCTTTAGAATTAAATGTGGTGATTATTATAACTGATACAATATTCTAATGGGGACTTACTCTCCCCCTCTTCCCATCCTCTTTTTACGGTTAACAATGTATGCCTTGACAAAGATTCAGGAAGCAAATGCAGTAACAGCGAGATTGATAAGCCGGACCGGAAGTAAGTGCGGGTCAGTGCGGAACGCAAACCGGAACTAAGAAGAACCAGACTGAATGAGCTGTGTGGAACGCAAACCGGAAGTGGGCGGTGGAACGCAAACCGGAAGTGGTCGTTGAAACACATGTGAATCATTATGTGCAATGAATGAGGGATCCAAATGACCATAAAGAGCCTTATTTTAACTTTAAACATCACAGACTGAGGAAACCCGCAGTAGAGACGGTGAAACGCGTATCTGAGGATGTTTATCTTTAGTGTATTTTAATAAATTGTTTTATTGCAAAGTGGATTTACCTCCTTATTGGAACACTTCACCTGCAATTTCAACTTGAGAAAAAGCTACCCTGATGACGGTGAACACCATATGGCGATTCATGAGTGTGCCTTGATTCTGTGATGCGCTTATACTGAGCCACTTGGAAAATAGAGGCTCAGGAATTTGTGAGTATAATTTATTTAATTACTATACTCTCAAAAGAATAATATATCTGCGCAATGAAGCCTTTCTCTCTATTTTTGAAGCACCATACTGCTTAAAGACACAGCATCTGCAACCTGTTATTTTGATGTGTTGGGTGTGACCCCCCTAAAAGAGGTCAAGAAACCAGAAATTAGAGCCAATTAGGGCTCCTTCCTTGTGAGTTGAGACCCAAAACAATTTTTCTTAAAGATATTTTATATACTGTATACAGACAATATTGCACTATATGTTCTCCATTTCATGTTTTTATGGAATATAGGAGTCATTATATGTCAACTGGACATACAGCGGAATGTTATATGCCAGATAAGTAATTTTTAGATCTTTAAGTGTGTACAGTATCACTGAGATTGAAATTTGCGCTCACACTGGGACTGATGTCCAAATGGGGTGTCTGGCCATACATTTCAATATTAACATAAATTGGAAAGACTTTCAGCAACATCCCAAATTATTTATTGGAAAACAGTCACATGACTTTAGATAAAAGTATCGGTACTTGGTATCGGTGAGTACCTGAATAAAAGTATCGGCACTTGTACTCGGTCCTAAAAAAGTGGTATCAGTGCATCCCTACCATTTGCAATTGTTCATGAAGTATTTGTACTTATTTCAGCATTATAAATGTCCTGTATATAAAGGACTTGTCCAGCAGCTCTCATGCTTGTAATAATATGTTCACAAAAGCAGCAGACTCCACAACACAGTCTTAGGACCAACAGCTATAGATGCAGGAACAGAAAAACAAAGCATCACTGCACATTTTCACAGGAAGCAAATAAACAAACATTTCAGGGTAAAAATCACTGAAAAGTGCTCAGTGTACACTGCTTTCAATGATAACAAATGTAGTGCCACTACTGTACCCAGGCAACTGAGGGTGGATTCCAGCTTTTGTTTTTATGTTTAAACATATCAATTCTTGGAACATGCCCCTGGCATACAAAAATCCAATCCTGGGAACACAGGATGAATTGCTTAACCAGTGCTGCCAAAAGAGCACCTAGATGTAGAAATTTACCTTTTTATTATGTACTCATGTCAAAATATTGTTAAACACTGCCAATATACAGTCATGGCCAAAATTGTTGGCACCCCAGACATTTTTCCAGAAAATCAAGTATTTCTCACAGAAAAGTAATGCAGTAACACATGTTTTGCTATACACATGTTTATTCCCTTTGTGTGTATTGGAACAAAACAAAAAAGGGAGGAAAAAAAACTAATTGGACATAATGTCACACAAAACTCCAAAAAATGGTCTGGACAAAATTATTGGCACCCTTTCAAAATTGTGGATAAATAAGATTGTGTCAAGTATGTGATGCTCCTGTAAACTCACCTGGGGCAAGTAACAGGTGTGGGCAATATAAAAATCACACCTGAAAGCAGATAAAAAGGAGAGAAGTTCACTTAATCTTTGCATTGTGTGTCTGTGTGTGCCACACTAAGTGTGGACAACAGAAAGAGGTGAAGAGAACCGTCTGAGGACTTGAGAACCACAATTGTGGAAAAATATCAACAATCTCAAGGTTACAAGTCCATCTCCAGAGATCTAGATTTTCCTTTGTCCACAGTGCGCAACATTATCAAGAAGTTTGCAACCCATGGCACTGTAGCTAATCTCTCTGTGGGTGGACGGAAGAGAAAAATTGATGAAAGGTTGCAACGCAGGATAGTCCGGATGGTGGATAAGCGCCCCCAAACAAGTTCCAAAGAAATTCAAGCTGTCCTGCAGGCTCAGGGAGCATCAGTGTCAGCGCAAACTATCCGTCAACATTTAAATGAAATGAAACGCTATGGCAGGAGACCCAGGAGGACCCCACTGCTGACACAGAGACCTAAAAAAGCAAGACTACAGTTTGCCAAAATGTACTTGAGTAAGCCAAAATCCTTCTGGGAAAACGTCTTGTGGACAGATGAGACCGAGATAGAGCTTTTTGGCAAAGCACATCATTCTACTGTTTACCGAAAATGGAATGAGGCCTACAAAGAAAAGAACACAGTACCTACAGTGAAATATGGTGGAGGTTCAATGATGTTATGGGGTTGTTTTGCTGCCTCTGACACTGGGTGCCTTGAATGTGTGCAAGGCATCATGAAATCTGAGGATTACCAAAGGATTTTGGGTCGCACTGTAGAGCCCAGTGTCAGAAAGCTGGGTTTGCATCCGAGATCTTGGGTCTTCCAGCAGGACAATGAACACAAACATACATCAAAAAGCACCCAGAAATGGATGACAACAAAGCGCTGGAGAGTTCTGAAGTGGCCAGCAATGAGTCTAGATCTAAATCCCATTGAACACCTGTGGAGAGATCTTAAAATTGCTGTTGGGAAAAGGCGCCGTTCCAATAAGAAAGACCTGGAACAGTTTGCAAAGGAAGAGTGGTCCAAAATTCTGGGTGAGAGGTGTAAGAAGCTTATTTATGATTAAAGGAAGCGACTGATTTCAGTTACTTTTTCCAAAGGGTGTGCAACCAAATATTAAGTTAAGGGTGCCAATAATTTTGTCCAGCCCATTTTTGGAGTTTTGTGTGACATTATGTCCAATTTGCTTTTTTTCCTCCCTTTTTTTGTTTTGTTCCAATACACACAAAGGGAATAAACATGTGTATAGCAAAACATGTCTTACTGCAATACTTTTCTGTGAGAAATACTTGATTTTCTGGAAAAATGTCTGGGGTGCCAACAATTTCTGCCATGACTGTATCTTGCTTATGCAATAATTAGGTTACCATCTTATATCCTATATATCTTATATCCTATATACTGATCAGCCACAACATTAAAACCACCTGACTAATGTCAGAACATTTGATATAAAATAATAGATTAATTCAAATGTTCTGACTTGGCAAGAGTGACCTTGGGTGAACAGTAATTGGCTTGAGAGGAAGATGTGAGTATATTGAGGAAAATCCCACAGAGCTTGTCCTCGAAGGCTCCAATGACGGTCAAATTAGGATTCACCTTATCTGGTTTCAGGCTTTTTTTTTTAGTATGAGACAAAAAATATTCCATATTGTCTAACATGGGGGGAGAGAATAAGGACAAACACTACCAATTCAGATCGCATCAGCGGAATAGAAAATTTATTTGGACAGCTACAACCCATCTTTACAGAAATTCCCCACCTACAAACAAATTATTAACTAGGTAAAGAAATCTCTAAAGAATTGAGCTGGCAATCTGCAGCCCTCCCCCCGACAAACATAGTGAGTCGCTGATAAATGTCTACTATCTTGGAGTTAGATGTGATTTCTCACAATCCTATAACAGGGTCAAAATGAACTTAATCAAGATGGTTTAAGAAATATTATGACACTATGGTCCACATTACAATCTAGGTGCTAACGTTAACGCTCACCTGCGTGAGCATTAACGTTAGCCGCGGTGGATACTGCATATTACAATCGAAACGCTAACGGGTTAAGTAATCCGTTTGCATTTGGTACCTTGCACTTGTTATGTTCTATACATCCTACCATCTATTACCATATCTTGTCTCAATCATTACACTTTATATTTGCTAGTGTCACTGTGCCCACTGCTTTATTGTATGCTCGCCCCAGCGCTTGGGATATAAATAAACCAAACTTTGGGTCCCACCATGGCTCCTGCCAGGTGCCACCCTTACAGGAAGTCCAGTTTGGTTGAGGCTATAGCCATCTAGGAGTTTCAGTTTCGAGATATACGAAGCCTCCCCTCGTCTCCGTAGAAAGGGAGCCAGCAGTTTACCCAGTCTATTTTCCTGCAAAGCGAAGGAATAGCAGGCTTTCTGTGCTGCAAACTGTAAATTCGCATTCAAAAGATCGTCAACTTGGCACCGCTTAGCCACCAAGAAGAGTAGTTGTCTGAGGAACCCGATATTTTATTGGCATGTTCTAGGGCAGTGATGGGGAACCTATGGCACATCTGGCATGCGGGGCTGACAGTGTCAGCATGCGAGCCATAGGCTTTTCTCACTGCTGCTCCGAGCAAGCTTCTTCCTCCCAGCGCGCGCTGGCAAATGATGCTGCCCGCCCCCGTTGAGGTCCATCAGCCGTGATCTCGCTAGATCGTGGCTGGTGGATCTCAACGAGGGGCCGGACAACATCCTTTGGCGGCGCGTGCTGGGAGGACAAGCTTGCTGTGAGGCGCCTGGCAGATGGGAGGACCAAGTGAGCAGGGGGCCAATATATATTAATGTGTGAGCTCGGGCAATATATCCATGTGTGAGCTGGGGCAATATATACATGTGTGAGCTGGGGCCAATATATATCCATGTGTGAGCTGGGGCCAATATATATCCATGTGTGAGCTGGGGGCAATATATCCATGTGTGAGCTGGGGGTAATGTATCCATGTGTGAGCTGGGGGTAGTTGTATCCATGTGTTAGCTGGAGGTAATATACCCATGTGAGCTGGGGCAATATATAAATGTGAGCTGGGGGACAATATATCCATGTGTGAGCTCGGGTAATATATCCATATGTGAGCTTGGGGCAATATATCCATGTGTGAGCTGGGCAATATATCCATGTGTGAGCTGGGAGTAATATATCCATGTGTGAGCTGGAGCAATTATATCCATGTGAGCTGGGGGAAATATCCATGTGTGAGCTGGGGGCAATATATAAATGTGAGCTGGGGCAATATATCAATGTGTGAGCTGGGGCCAATTATATCCATGCGTGAGCTGGGGCAATATATCCATGTGTGAGCTGGGCCAATATATCCATTTGTGAGCTGGGCCAATATATCCATGTGTAAGCTGGTAGTACTATATCCATGTGTGAGCTGGGGTAATATATCCATATGTGAGCTTGGGGCAATATATCCATGTGTGAGCTGGGCAATATATCCATGTGTGAGCTGGGAGTAATATATCCATGTGTGAGCTGGGGGCAATTATTTCCATGTGAGCTGGGGGAAATTATACCCATGTGTGAATTGGGGGCAATAGCTGTGTGTGAGCTGAGGGCAATATATAAATGTGAGCTGGGGCAATATATCAATGTGTGAGCTGGGGCCAATTATATCCATGTGTGAGCTGGGGCAACATATCCATGTGTGAGCTGGGCCAATATATCCATGTGTGAGCTGGGCCAATATATCCATTTGTGAGCTGGGGCCAATATATATCCATGTGTGAGCTGGGGGCAATATATCCATGTGTGAGCTGAGAGTAATATATCCATGTGTGAGCTGGGGCAATATATCCATGTGTGAGCTGGGGTAATGTATCCATGTGTGAGCTGGGGGTAGTTGTATCCATGTGTGAGCTGGAGGTAATATACCCATGTGAGCTGGGGCAATATATAAATGTGAGCTGGGGGACAATATATCCATGTGTGAGCTGGGGTAATATATCCATATGTGAGCTTGGGGCAATATATCCATGTGTGAGCTGGGCAATATATCCATGTGTGAGCTGGGAGTAATATATCCATGTGTGAGCTGGGGCAATTATATCCATGTGAGCTGGGGGAAATATCCGTGTGTGAGCTGGGGGCAATATATAAATGTGAGCTGGGGCAATATATCAATGTGTGAGCTGGGGCCAATTATATCCATGCGTGAGCTGGGCCAATATATCCATGTGTGAGCTGGGCCAATATATCCATTTGTGAGCTGGGTCAATATATCCATGTGTGAGCTGGTAGTACTATATCCATGTGTGAGCTGGGGTAATATATCCATATGTGAGCTTGGGGCAATATATCCATGTGTGAGCTGGGCAATATATCCATGTGTGAGCTGGGAGTAATATATCCATGTGTGAGCTGGGGGCAATTATATCCATGTGAGCTGGGGGAAATTATATCCATGTGTGAATTGGGGGCAATAGCTGTGTGTGAGCTGGGGGCAATATATAAATGTGAGCTGGGGCAATATATCAATGTGTGAGCTGGGGCCAATTATATCCATGTGTGAGCTGGGGCAACATATCCATGTGTGAGCTGGGCCAATATATCCATTTGTGAGCTGGGCCAATATATCCATGTGTGAGCTGGGAGTACTATATCCATGTGTGAGCTGGGGTAATAGATCCATGTGTGAGCTGGGGTAATATACCCATATGAGCTGGGGGCAATATATAAATGTGAGCTGGGGCAATATATCCATGTGAGCTGGGGCAATATATCCATATGTGAGCTGGGGCAATATATACATGTGTGAGCTGGGGCCAATATATATCCATGTGTGAGCTGGGGGCAATATATCCATGTGTGAGCTGAGAGTAATATATCCATGTGTGAGCTGGGGGTAATGTATCCATGTGTGAGCTGGGGGTAATGTATCCATGTGTGAGCTGGAGGTAATATACCCATGTGAGCTGGGGCAATATACCCATGTGAGCTGGGGCAATATATAAATGTGAGCTGGGGACAATATATCCATGTGTGAGCTGGGGTAATATATCCATATGTCAGCTTGGGGCAATATATCCATGTGTGAGCTGGGCAATATATCCATGTGTGAGCTGGGAGTAATATATCCATGTGTGAGCTAGGGGCAATTATATCCATGTGAGCTGGGGGAAATATCCGTGTGTGAGCTGGGGCAATTATATCCATGTGAGCTGGGGGAAATTATATGCATGTGTGAATTGGGGGCAATATCCGTGTGTGAGCTGGGGGCAATATATAAATGTGAGCTGGGGCAATATATAAATGTGAGCTGGGGGCAATATATCAATGTGTGAGCTGGGGCCAATTATATCCATGTGTGAGCTGGGGCAATATATCCATGTGTGAGCTGGGCCAATATATCCATTTGTGAGCTGGGTCAATATATCCATGTGTGAGCTGGGAGTACTATATCCATGTGTGAGCTGGGGTAATATATCCACGTGTGAGCTGGGGTAATATACCCATATGAGCTGGGGCAATATATAAATGTGAGCTGGGGCAATATATCCATGTGAGCTGGGGCAATATATCCATGTGTGAGCTGGGGCAATATATCCATGTGTGAGCTGGGGGCAATATATCCATGTGTGAGCTGGGGCAATATATCCATGTGTGAGCTGGGGGCAATATATCCATGTGTGAGCTGGGGCAATTATATCCGTGTGAGTTGAGGGCAATATATCCATGTGTGAGCTGGGGTAATATATTCATGTGTGAGCTCTGGGCAAATATATCAATGTGTGAGCTGGGGATAATATATTCATCTTCTTATGCTGTATTTTTCTTTTAAGACTTAAGCACATAATTAGTTCAAACAGTCGTATGAAGTGTTTGTTCTAAAATAAATCAGTATTCAGGTCTAATTGCGGGGTTGGCACTTTGAGACAAATGAGTTGGTCCAGCGATCCAGTTTGGGCACTCGGGCTCAAAAAGATTTGCCATCCCTGTTCTAGGGTATTGGTGTCAGCAAGCAAGGCACTGATATGCTCAATATGGTTCTTTTTATTTTTTTGTTCAAATTCTTTATTTTGAGAATTTCACATCTGGGAAAAAAGGCATAGGCGACATACACACAGTGGCGTATAATAATGGAGGTGCAACTCCACACATTTTCAATATACTGTAAGAACAGTGCCCGATAAACCTCATGAAGAAAAACCGACAATACATAGACAGCACAAACCAGACATTATAACTAAAAATAATAAATAAAACAAAAACCATCAGTCATCGGGGGGAGGGTTAAAACGTGAGCGTTGGAACCAGGTGTAGGGGGACAACCACAAAGAGGAGGGGAGTCAGTGATAGCCGCAGGTGATCAGGTGGGTAGGTACTCATTCCACTACGACCATGTTTTATGGAACAATCTCACCGTATCCTTAACTTTGGCTGTCAACTCATCCATGAGACATGCGTCCTCAATTTTATCGGCTACTACTTCCCAAGACGGCAGAGAGCTTTGACGCCAGATAGCGGCCAGGGCCCTCCTGGCAGCCAGAGTCATCCTGTTGAACAGGCGTTGTTCAGCAGTGGACATGTCAGGGAAGGGACGGGAAAGAAGGAACGCCCAAGGATCCCAAGGCATCGGGCGTTGCAATATGTCTTGAAATTTATTGTGCACAGATCTCCATAAGTGCTGACCACAGGACAGTGCAATCACATATGTATGTATGTACCTTTTTCACCGCAGTTGCGCCAACACAAATCACTAGGGAATACCTCCATACGGTGTAAGGACACTGGGGTCATATAGCAACGCAGTAAGATCTTATAGTGGTTCCTGGTGGGTTACACAAATGGAGGACCGGGCAGTGTTACAAATATCTTCCCATTCGTCGCCCGGGAGGGGATCGTGCATTTGCCACAATAGGTAAGGGGGCCCCATTCCAAAGGTCTGGAGTTGAGCAGTAAGTAAAGTTGGGAAATAAGACCATTAGGGGAGCCGCCCGCGTCACAGAGATGTTCAAAAGTCGTGAGGAGGGGCCGTCAAGACCGCCACCAAGTCCGAGGACAAGACAAAGTGTCTGAGTTGCATGTACCTAAAGAAGTCAAAAGGAGACAGACTCCTCCATTCTTACAGCATTGGGAACGTGATCAGGCGGCCCTTTTCAAACAGATCCTGGAAGCGTCGCAGCCCAGACCTTGACAGTCCCACAAAATCCATCTCTCAAAGGCCTGGGGGGAATATTCGGTTACGTAGGTACGGAGTGAGGGGGGAGGGGAGAATCGTCCGTAAGAGAGGTTTCCTCCTAGCAGTATCAAACAAGTGTAAGGAAGTCAGTATAGATGGCCAGGTAGTCCGTAGGAGGGGTCTGAAGCATCTGGGAAACCAAATATAAAAAGCCGGGTGATCTGGGGACAAAAAAGCGGACTCCAGGGCAACCCACCTCCTAGATTCAGTGGGGGAATGTCTTGCGACGACCTGGGCCAGTTGCGCTGCACAATAGTAGAGATAGAGGTTAGGAAGACCCAAACCCCCGCATATCATAGGGTGGTAGAGTAACCGCCTCGCTACCCTATGTCTGTCGCTTGCATCGCCAAAGAAAATAATCTATTGCCTGCTGGAGTCCTGCTAAATCATACGAGTAATCAGGGGGAAGGGCTTGAAAAACAAAAAAATGTGAGGGAGAATATTAATTAGTTAAAAAAAAAACCAGGTAAGACATGTCTGGGTGTGTGTGAAATGCAAAATTTGTACACCGATTACACCGTGTCTACCGCAGCACGGGACATATGGAAAGGCATGGCACCAGATTTGGTATGGTTAATTCGAAAGCACGTGAGGGCCCCATACTCCTCCAATATGTCCCGCAGGCAGGCAAGAGAAGGGAGAGGGTTGGCGGGAGTGAGAAGAATGTCGTCCGCGTAAGCTTAGACAGAAAAAACCTCAACCCTTATCACGATCCCCGTTATACTCTGATGGTTCCTAAGCGTAGCTAATAGAGGTTCTAGGGAAAGGCGAAAAAGTAAGGGGGAGAGAGGACAGCCCTGGCGAGTGCCATTCAGAATGGGAAACCTCGTTGGATGGCAGCCCGGGACCCGAACCTGGGCAGACACGTTGGTATAGAGTGCACGCACGGTGTGATAAATTGGTCGGGGAGGCCTGCATGTTGTAGTGTGGCAAAGAGGTACGACCATTCCACCCTGTCGAAAGCCTTCTCGGCGTCCAGGGACAACACTAGAGAAGGTTCAACATGTTCAGACAGCCACCAGATCAGATCTGCGCCTCTCCTGGTATTATCATAAAGCTGGCAGTTGGGGACAAACTGACCTGATCTGGGTGTACCAAACGCTGCAATAGGGGACTCAGTCGATTCGCCAGCAGCTTGGCAAGTACCTTAACATCAGAATTCAGAAGCGAGATCGGCCGATAGTTCCCCACGTCCGTCAAGTCCTTCCCGTCCTTGGGAATTAGAGCAATGTCTGCCAGCAGCATATCCAGATGGAGGGCGTCAGCAGAGTCATTAAACATCTTGGTAAGGGAAGGGATCAATTCCTCGCGGCAAGTTTTAAAATACCCGCCCGAGAACCCGTCAGCACCAGGGGCCTTATTGCCTCCCAGTGTCGAAGTAGCGCGGTCTATCTCACTCGCAGTAATGCAGTCTCGAAGACAGCTAACCTGGTCCAAGTCCAGGCTCCAAAAGGGAACAGAAGACAAAAAGGAGTCAATAGCTGACACATATAATGGGTCGGTAGGGTCGTGGTGAGGGGAGTGTCTGTAAAGCGCAGAGAAATAGGTGGTGATGGCCTTACTAATGTCGCTAGGGGAAGTCACCAGCACACCGGTAATGGAGCGGATAGCAGTTATAGGAGGATGCTACCCCTTAGGTTTCAGAGAGCTGGCTAGTAATGTTTCCACTTTATTCGCCTTTTCATAAAAAAGGCACCTGGACCAAAGAATTTGTTTGGCCACATCATCGAACAGCGATTTTCTTTATAGAGGTTCGTACATTCAATAGATCCTCTAGAACCTCTGGAGAGGGACAGGCTTTGTGCTTCTGTTCCAGATTTCGGAGAGAAGACTGGAGGGAGAGCAGTTGTTGAAGCTTAAGGCATTTATGATGAGTGGCAATCTTAATTACGTGACCCTTCAGGACCGCCATATGAGCAGCCCATACCGTAGAAGGTGGGACTTCGCCCACCTCTCTTTCAGTATGGAAGAGTTCAGTTGCCAAGTCCAGGGAGCTGCCACCCTCGGAGCATGAAGATATAGGGCAATGTCACCATGGTCAGACCACGAGATGGAATTGATTTCAGCTCGTTTCACCTGAGACATGGCCAACCCATTAAGAAGGAAAAGATCTAGGGCTACATTACAATCCATGTGCTAAAACGGGGACGCTAGGCAGAAAAAACTGTGCCCACAGTTTTCTCCCTAGCGCCCCCCCGTTTTAGCACGGGATTACAATGCAGGCGCTTAAAAAGTTGCCTGCATGGCGGAGCTAGCGCCCAACCAAGATGGCCGCGTGATCCCGGGGCTCCCGCACACCTAGCACCAAGACCTTTGGTTTGAGCACCCCTGAGCCGATCTTTCTTTATCAAAAAGCCTCCTATAGCTCCAGCAGCATGCCAGCCTCCAAACCGCTAAAAAAAACGCGGCCGCCGGACCCATCCGTAGCCCAGCATTTCGTCCCAGCCAAAAAGCAGGCCGAAGCCTCCCAAGATGGCGGCCACGGTGAAACGCTGTACCCGGAGGACGAGTTACCCACCTCAGCGGACTTAGCGGTTCCGGCCTCGAGGGGAGACGTGGAACGCCTCTTTACCAAGATGTCCCAGATGCAGACCTTTCTGGCGGGTGAGGTGGCGAAATTGGGGACAGAACTGCGGGGAGAGATTGATTCGCTGGGCGCACGCACGGCTGAACTGGAGGACCAGGCCGCAGAGATAACACAGGCCCATAACGACTTAGCGGAGGGCACCGGGGACCTAGCCAAAAGAGTCTCATTTTTGGAGTCCAAGATGGAGGACCTGTCTAATCGCTCCAGGAGAAATAATATAAGGTTGAGAGGTCTCCCCGAAACTGTGTCACCTAAGGATCTCAATGGGACGGTGCAGGGTATACTACGTCGCCTTGCACCGGACATACCGGAAGCCCATCTGCTAATGGATCGGATTCACAGAGCCCAAAGACCCCCGAATCTTTCGTCTCTTATTCCACGCGACGTGATATTCCGCATGCATTACTTCACGGCGAAACATCAGATCCTTCAAGCCGCACGCACCTTCCAGCTGGATTTTGAGGATAAACCCCTACAGCTGTTCCAGGATTTGGATCCCGCAACCCTCCGACGACGCAGGGCTTGGCGCCCCATTACAGAACACTTATCTGTTCACGACATCCCATACACGTGGGGATTTCCCTTTCGCTTACAAGTGTCGGCGGCGGGCCGGCAGGTGGCCCTCACCCCCTCCTCAGATCTTGCCGCCTTCTGGGCCGCAGTGAAGTGCCCACCTCTGGAAGATTTTGTCGCCCCCGTGCTCCCGCCTTCTTCCTTCCCTCGTCTACAGCAGCGCTGGACTCGAGTTGGTATCAGGAGCGGGGATGGCTGAGGATGTTTCTGTGGCCTGGAGGCCCGTTTCTTCTTCTTCTTTTCTCCTTCAAATTTCTCCCTCATTGGAGGGTTGTTGCTCAGGAGTCCAGATGGTGGTGGGTCACCATATGATCCACACGGGAGGTCTGTGTGCTGTTGCTCTCCGGCTTTTTCTTTTTCTTTTGTTTTAACTGCCCTTGGCTCAGGGCCATTTACTGATGTCACTGATGTTCACTTGTTATTTGATTTAAAGCTTCTGGTATGCCTAATTGAGTTTCTACTGTCGGACGGGGGCCCCCCTGGGGGAGGGTTCGCCCCGCCGGTTCTACCCAGGGCGGGTTGGGGGACCCTCCCTCCCGGGGTTCTCCCCCCTATCGGTTATAATGCCATATCCAGTTATTGCTAGTGTCTCTCAACCTTGGTTGGGTGTGGGGGTGTGGGGGTTTGGGGAGTTTTTGGTCTCCGTGTCCTCCCCTCCAAGGTCGGCCTGGCACTCCATAAGTCCAGGCGCTTTCTGTGTTATGTTGTGTTTTTGTCTTACGTTGTTGGTGGGTCTTTGTTTCTTGGGCGTGCCACCCGCTCCTTTGCTTTTCTTTTTTCTATTCTGTCTTTCCTCATCTCTCTCTCTCTACCTCCTCTCTTGCCCCTGATTTCAGTTTCCCTCTCTTGCCCTCAGATAGAGATGGGGGGGACATCTGTGGTGCCCTGCTCCCTTTTCACCTCCCTCCTGTTGACTCTGTATGGGGGATAACGGTTTAAAGATTTTGTCCCTTAATGTTAAGGGATTAAACACACCCCAAAAGAGGCGTTTGTTGTTAAGGGAGCTTAAACGATCCGCGTGCCATATAGCAATGATTCAGGAGACCCATTTTGCTTCATCCCGCCAATTTTCATTAAGAGACAAAGCCTTCCCTGTTGCCTACATGGCATCATCTCCACAAAAGAAAAAGGGAGTGGCTACTCTGATCCACTCCTCCTGTCCCTTTAAAATTCACCTTCAAGTTTCAGACCCAGCTGGACGTTATTTGATGCTAGTGGGACAGATAGCCTCCACCACCCTAACCTTATTTAACATTTATGCTCCTAATGGTTATGACCCTGACTTCTGGACAGAAATATCTTCTTTACTGACAACTAAAGCTGACGGTCGAGTTATTTTTGGCGGGGACTTTAATGCCGTCCCTCAGCCATCTCTGGACAGAAAGGCATCGGGGGACTCCTCGGGGACGCCTTCGGGATACCCCCAGGATGCTTCCCTGGAGTCCTTTATGCTTGACCACTCCCTGGTGGATGCATGGCGCCTCCATCACCCGGGTGATAGGGACTTCACCTTTTTTTCCAACCCCCATCACTCTTACTCCCGCATAGACCTTTTCCTGGTGTCCCTGTCGACGATGCCTCTAATTCCGACCTCAAGCATAGGCGATATTACGTGGTCGGACCACGCTCCGATCTTCATGACGTTATCCATACCGTCTTACACACCGGCGTGGTCGTGGCGTCTGAACTCCTCTTTACTACATAAACCCGAACACATCTTAGAACTGCAGCAACAACTTAGAGACTACTTTCTGGAAAATGACTCACCCACCCTTTCCCCCACCACCCTGTGGTTGGCCCATAAAACGGTGATCCGGGGCCATCTCATACAATTAGGTAGTAGACTCAAAAAACAAAAACTAGCTTCCCTGGTTTCTTTGACCAAGGACCTGTCTAAATGGGAAACCCTGAACAAACTTTCACCCTCAGACGTCTTGACCGCCCAGATTAAAACGATCAGGACCGCCATACGTCACTTACTCGGGGAGGACGCGGCCCGCTCATTGGCTTGGTCCAAGAGAACCTATTTTGAATTTGCCAACAAATCTCACACCCTTTTAGCGTCTAAACTTCGCAACCAAACTAGGTCCAAACATATAACGGGAGCCAGAGATGGGGAGGGAGTCCTGCACACATCCCCAGCTACAGTTAATAAATTGTTTACCTCATACTTTCAGACATTATACAACCACTCCCCGACCCACGTTTCCGACTCTATCCCATTGGGCCAATCGATTGACCGTTTCCTGTCGAGTGCTCCTCTCCCCCGGCTATCCCCCGCACAGAGACAGGCGCTTAGACACCCCCCATCTGAGGAAGAGATAGCTGAGGTTATTAAGGCATTCAAACCTCACAAGGCTCCTGGCCCGGATGGGTTCTCTGCCTTTTACTATAAAACCTTTGCACAAACTTTGTCTCCACACTTACACAAATTCTATCTGTCTCTGTGGGAGGGTGCCCCGGCCCCAGCAGATTTTCTCCGCTCAGACATAATTTTAATTCCAAAGGAAGGAAAGGACCCGTCTTATCCGCAAAATAACAGGCCCATTTCCCTTTTGAATGTTGATTATAAAATATTCACAAAAATACTGGCAAATAGACTGAACTCCTTTTTAGCTTCTATCATTCATCCGGATCAGGTGGGGTTCATCCCGGGCAGGCATGCATTTGCTAATACCAGACGGGCTGTGGTGCTGATGGAGCGAATGACTGACACCCAACTGCCCTCTCTGCTCATCTCTTTAGATGCAGAGAAGGCATTCGATCGACTGGAATGGCCCTTTTTATTTCGACTTTTGGCCACGTGGGGCTTCCCGATGTCCTTTATCTCGATCCTCCGATCTCTGTATGATTCCCCTACCTCAGCTGTCATTACACCAGGCACTGTTCCCACGAGTTTCTCTGTAGGAAATGGGACGCGACAGGGATGCCCTTTGTCCCCCCTCCTCTTTGCCCTATCTCTCGAACCCCTCTTATCGGCCATTCGCCACTCCCCCCATATTACGGGAGTAACAGTGGGAGGGGAGGAATACAAGGTATCGGCGTACGCCGATGATGTCTTGCTCACTCTTAGCCATCCCTCCGCCTCCATTCCTCACCTGCTCTCCCTCCTGCGCGACTTTTCAGCAGTCTCGGGTTATAAGGTTAACCTAGAAAAGTCAGTTGCTATGCCCTTTTCCCTGTCGGACTCGATCTGTCAGGAGATTGAGAGATCTTCGGGCTTCCGTTTTACTCGCTCCTCTTTGAAATACCTGGGAGTGTGGCTTACACCTGATGTGAATGGATTGCACTCCCTAAACTATGAGGCAATGTTTAAACTTCTGGGCGAGGACCTGGAGAGGTGGGGGAGGGAGGGGGTCTCCTGGATCGGCAGGATTAATTGCATAAAAATGAACCTGCTTCCGAGATTATTATATCTATTTCAAGCCCTGCCGATCTGGGTGTGCCCCCGATCTCTTCGACAGCTGCAGTCCCAAATTGAGGGTTTTGTGTGGGCGGGGGGCAGGAGAAGGGTTTCTAAATATGTCTTATACCGCCCTAAAGAACGAGGGGGTCTGGGCCTTCCGCACTTGTATAAATATTTCCAAGCGGCTCAGGTTGCTCAGTTTGTAATGTTTCATCTGCCCCAACACTCCCAACGTTGGGCCGATTTGGAATCGGATCTATTTGCACCAGACCTCCCGCAATTTTATTTTTGGCTACCCAAAGAGTTCCGCCCGCTATTGCGGTCCACCTGTACAGCGACTCTAACCTCACTGAGGGTTTGGGACTCCGTCCGGGACAAATTTCACCTCTGCTCTTGCTATTCGCCTCTAATGCCATATTTACGCAACAGAGCTTTTATTCCGGGATTGTCCCCCTCCGCCTTTACAGCTTTCGAAAATATCGACCTGCAGAGGATTAAGCATTTCAGATCTTCAGGAGGTGACTGGTTCTCTTTCTCGGACCTACAATCGAAGGGTGACCTTCGGACCTTCGACCACTTCAGATTCCTACAGATACGGGACTTTTTATCTCAACATAACATTTCACGAGCAGCTAGTCAAAAATTGACGTTTTTCGAATCCCTGTGTGAATGCGGAAGGGCTCCAAAAGCTCTGATTTCCACCTTATATAATCATTTTTCATGCGAGGATGTCTCCTGGCTGACCCCTGGATTCATTGCCCGTTGGGAAGCGGATATCGGGGAGGAGTTGGAGGGGGAGGAGTGGCAAGATATGTGGGAAAATATTGCAAAAGTGTCTATATGTGTTACGCTGAAAGAACAGGCATATAAAACGTTGTACCGATGGTATGCCACCCCGGTCTTGCTCTCGCATCTGCAGCCGGGTACCCCTGATGTTTGTTGGAAGGGCTGTGGGGCTCGGGGTACCCTGTTTCACATGTGGTGGCTGTGCCCGAAGGTGCGCTCTTTCTGGGACCGGATTGGTGATTTATTAGAGGAGGTATTTCAACAACCTTTCCCTCTTGATCCTTGGGCCTTCCTGCTCCATAGGTCACCGGCATCCCTTCAGGGGCCGGATTGCAAACTCTTTCACAGGATAGTGTTGGGTGCTAGGAGAGCTCTCGCTAAACACTGGCGAGCTGGGGATGTGCCTTCCGTTGAGGTGGCCCGGGCTTATATAGCCGAGGCGCATCACATGGATAAACTGTCAGCGGTGATTCACAACTCTCTTCCCTCGTTTTATAAAACCTGGAGTCGTTGGGAAGAAACTAATTAAAGCCAGATTAATACCTAAAGGGAGCTAGATGTGGGAGGTTCCCCCTTTCTTTCTTTCTATCTTTCTTTTTTCTCTGTCCTTATCTTTCCTTTTCTTTTCTCTCTCCTGTCGTACGTGGCTTAATGTTAGTCCTGTCCTGTCGGCTACGTGGCATGCCACGCGCTTGGCATAGGGGCTGATCTGCTACATATCATCCGAACTCAACCAGTATGCTTATTTGTTTCCACCTTGATTTTATGAGTTGAGCCAGACCATGTTTTATTCGGCTTGCCCTCTCTGCCCTGCGAGGCGATGTCACAGGTGGCTGTTTACCTGTTTTTTGTGTTTAAAACATTTTCAAAATAAAGAATTATAAAAAAAAAAAAAGTTGCCTGCATTGTTAGCGGGCGCTACGCCCCAGGTTGCGCGCGGCAGCACTAAGCGCCGCCACGCACATCCACTCGATGGAGTCCATAGGACTCCATTGATTTTCCCTTCTGCCGTCACATGACCCAGCAGGTTGGCGTAGTGATCTGCAGGGAGAGACTGGGGGACTTTTTCCCCCCAGTCTCTCCCTGCTCCCGCCGGACGGAGGAAGCGGAGGAGGCGGACGGAGCTGCAGCCCTCACTGCGGAATAGGAGGTATCTGAATTTTTTGGGGGGGTTTCTGGATGGTGCCAATGGATTCTGCACCAGCGTAATCCGTCAGCACCAAGTCTAGGCTGTGGTTAACTTTTTGTTAACTGCATCCGGACGTTAATCAGCGTTAGGACTTGTAATCCTAATGCTGATTAACACTTTGCGCTCCAGATGTTAAGCATAGAGAGCGCAAAAGTACAGTAACCTCACTCTGAAAAGCGCAAGGTACCAAGTGAGAACGGGTTTCTTAACCCGTTAGCATTTGGACAGTAATATGCGTTGGCTACCAGGGCTAACGTTAATGCTCACTCAGGTGAGCTCTAATGTTAGCACCAAGAATGTAATGTAGCCTCTATTCGGGAGTAGGAACCATGGGGTGCCAAATAAAAAAGTGTAATCCCTTGTAGTCAGATTAACTACGCGCCATACATCAATCAAACCTGCTTGCCTAAAAAACTGAGCAAATGCTGTGTCCTGCCTTCCCACGTAGGGGAGGCCTGGAGGGGTAGGGCAGTCACTTCTGTCGACAGCAGGGCAAGGTACCGCATTCATGTCCCCCCCCCATTATCACAACACCATGGGGTAGGGAGTCAAGAACAGATCGTACAGAGCTCCAGAAATCAGGAGCAGAAGCATTGGGGATGTAAATATTCAAACAAATGGTAGGTTTTAGAGTACAGGGAACCAGAAAGCAAAACATATCGGCTGTCAACATCACATTTATGCAATAGCACTTGAAAGGAGCACAATAGATACGCTGTTATGTTTGCTCAACGCCCTCGAAGAGAACTTCTGAGTGTAGACATGATCAGTCAATACTGTTTTCGCATGTTTAACCAAGTGGGTCTCTTGTATAAACGCAATCTCTACTTTATCAGATTTCAACGCGTGCAAAAGGGGGGGCGTGGCCAGCTGCGAAGGAGAGAAGACGCGTGTCTCTGGAGCTCTGACCTGTCTCTCTCTTGCCCGGTTCCCTAGCTGACTTCCGTGCCATTTTTGATTCCGTGGAACCCATAGCGGCTGGTCATCGAGGTGGAGATGTCCGGGGCCCGTTATGCTCCCCCCCTAGACCAGAGATTGCCACTTTGTGGACGGCGAGTGTGGCCGGCGGCCAGCTTGGGGCCTACAGCCGGGGTGCAGCCTGGGAGTCCTGGGTGCTACCTGGAAGGAGAATTCTTCCTGTGCTCGTTCAGGGGCCCTGCCCTGCACCGCGGCTCCTCTACTGTTCCCAGCACCCCCACCTGGAAAAGAGCTGGGGTGACGGTGGTACCACGTCCCCCGGTGGCCATAGAGGACCGGGCGGTGGAGGAGGCTGAGGTGTGCGACGCTGGGCGTTCGGACGTTCTGCCGCTTCCTCCTGCGGAGGGACTAGAGGCAGCGTTCTCTAGACTGGAGGATGTGCTGATGGAGATGGGGGATGACGAGCAACCGGTGACTCGGAGTCTGGCGGCGTATCATGGCGGCTCTGAAGAGTGGCCGAGGTGCAGCTATCCCAGCTGTTGGTATTGGGGAACAGGGCCTCGGAGAAGCTGATGGTGGAGAAGCGGCCGCGGCAGGTTATTTTGCCGTGCGGATAGAGAGCGGCGACCCTGGACCCCTACTAGTTACAGCGACCTCGTTTGTGGCTGAGAAGGAGCAGTGGCGTGCCCCTGAAGCGGCCGCGAGCGGATCGATGGACCTCAGGGCGGCGGCCGCGACGAAGACGCAGCTTTCAGATCCTATTTGGCACCGGGAGACAAATTGCCCTCACGCTACTGGCACGTCCTAGGGCTATCGACCCGGCTGTCATGGCTGGACCACTCGGGATATCGTTCACCCACCCACCACCTGGGGCCGTATGGTGGTTCAGCAGTGGGTCTTCCGCCTTGATGAGGAGCCTACACAGGCGAATAACGGCCTATACTGCGGTGCATTGCCTGCAGGTCAGGAGCCTCTGTTCAGGGATGCTGGTTGACAAATTTCTTTTACTTTCTGATGGGCGCCCTGCCTGCAGTTTGCAAAATTCCGATATGGGATACTGGCTGCGGACATTCCTTTCTTTTATTTTGCTGTATTTTTTTTTTAGGTTTTTTTCCCTCTCTCCCACTTCTCTGAGACTTTGCTTACCCTTATGATGTTTTTCGAGGACTGGGTTTTTTTATTTTCATTTTTTTATCTCACCCCCTCCCCATTTTTCGCTCTTGATGGCTCTTCCGGGATCTCCCCGGGGGCGCAGCCGTGGCCTGGTGTCTGGTTTGGCCCCCGAGAACCCGGACCGGGTGCCGTTAACTCCCTTGGCCTCCCCACAAGGCTTTTTAGGCCGTCCAGAAACCCTCCATGGTTGGCACAAATACCGGCCTTTGCCATCTTTTCTTTTAAATTTTTTTCTGTCAAGTTTCACACACACCCTTTTTTGTTGTTTTCTCCACGTCCTCTCCCGTACGCAGCGTTTCTCTGCTTTGCTGAGACCCCCCGCATGGGGATGTTTTGCCGACGCATAGTTGTAATCGGATGTGTTCCCTTTTGATTTATTTTTTATTGGCTGTCCTACTGATGTCATGTTGCTTAATATTAGCTACATTGCAAAAGTATTTTTTATATATGCAGTGTTTATCTCTCTACTGTTCAATGCATTCCTGCTGTCACTTTTAGAGCTTTCTACTTTGAGTCCCTCCACTTGGATGTTTTTTGATCATATATCGCTGCCCTTCGACGACTCTTTTACTTTGTATTTAATAGATGTTTCATGATGACATTTCTTAGCCCTGCATGGCTACTTTGCCTGTAATGTTTTATTGTTTGGCCCTGCGAGACCATCCAGCATTATACAGTATGATGTTATGCAGACTTTTTCAAAAATAAAATTTTTAATGCAAAGTGCGAAAAGAAACCTGCGTTTATTGGGCGAGTTCCAGCCTTTCACGTTAAGGCATGTAAGCTTCAGAGCCATGGTAGGTGTAGGAAAGACATGCAGTCAAACAGTGTCCAAGTCCCCAATTCTGATAGCCCCGATTTCAAAGCGCCTATGCATAAAAACAACGAAAGACACCACCCGGACGGAGGGGAAAAAAAAATAGAACACGCAAAATTAGGGAACACATAACAAGACGTTCATAAAAAACAGAAAAAGGAAAAAAAAGTCAAAAAATACCCAGGCTTACCAATCGCCGGGATCTGTGGAGGGAAGAGGGAAAAACAACCCTCATGGCATGAAAAAAAAGGAACCAGCAGTAAGGTCCGAAAGGCCAACTCGCCCACGTACCCGCAACCATCCACTCAAAAGCGGGACACAAAACCAGCCCACAGGACAACCACAAGTGTAATGTTCAGGGGTCAGAAAAGGCCGGGACCTTGCCAGGCAAGGACTGTTCCGTCAAAGGAAGTAGAAGACAAAGCCAGGGAGCTTCAGCCAGAGCCCGGAGCAGGAGGACCGCCCTGCAGTGACTTCACCTGGTTCCATTCCCTGGAACCGGGCCCTCTGGTGACACAAAGCATTCGGGAGGTCGTATATCTAAGGCCTGGAAGAACCTGTCTGGATCAGCATGCGGTAGAAGGACGTGCATTCTCCTGTTGCGGAAGGCCAAAATTTCAAATTTCCCTGTCCAAGCGAACGCCACTTTGTTAGCAGATCTGCGACCGGTTTCCAGAGCTGTCGACATTGGAGGGTGCTCGGAGAAATGTCCTGATATAATTGCAAGGGAGTACCATCATACAACATAGGAACACTTCGGTTCTTGTGTAATATCCGTTCCTTAGTAGAAAAGTGAAGGAATCGCACAATGATGTCTCGAGGTCGGTCATCTGCCGTGCCCCGGGTACGTAGGGCTCTGTGGCGTTAAAATGATCCACTAGTAGAGTGTGAGCTCCTGAGATTGTTTCAGTACAATGCTCCAGATCAGCAGTACGTTGTCCCAGGGCCTGGATATCAAACTGTAAGGCCTTTGTATTCCTTTCCATCTCCCCCACCAGAAATAACTTTAAGTCAGCCATGCTGCCCAGGATCGTGGAGACCTCTGTTGTACCCAAGTGTGGTGCAGCGTCCTCCAGCTGCTCAGAATCTGATCACGCTGTCAGACTGGGCCGCGAGATCGAGTGGCTGCCATCTTGGACAGCCGTGGTCCGCCGGCCTGTAAACAGCGGGGAGACTGTGGGCTCCTTCGATTTCGCCTTCCGCTGCGATTTTGCGGTGCCCATCATGTTCCTACAGCGATGGGGGTTCAACAGGCAAGTGAAGGGGTCCCGGGGAGAGAGAGAATCAATGGTTTACAAGGTGGATGGCGCGGAGCACGGAGACTATGCGGCCATCTTAGATGACGCTCGGCCACTAATATGGTTCTTTTTAGCAGCAGTGTCTTTGCTTTATAGAAAAAAAAATTATCAGCACCTACTTCTTCGATTAGATTGAGGCACTGGGCACTTAAATGGCAGATAAAAAGGGGCATGGCCGGCTGTAGAAGGGAGAGACAGGCATGTACTCGCTATCAGGACTACCGGGAGAACCCCGGTGGGCTGATGGCTCAGTAGGCCAGCTGCCTGACTGGGCCCGCAGCCTGGGGCTTACCTAGATCGGCTGATGCCTGGGGCTCGTCTAGGTCGGCCAGCCGACCTAGGCAAGCCCCAGGCTGTGGGTCTAGTTAGATGGCCCACTGTGAGTGAAGTCAGACCTGTCCAATACAGTACTCCACACTCTGTTCGCACCGCCCACTCCGCCAGTCACTGACATGTGGGAGTGGTGTGATGATGTCGCTTCCTCCCCGCCTCCTCCTATCGACCATTGCTCCAACACGGCGCAGCGGCAGTGGCACACGTAATGGGACAAAGTTACATGCTTGCTTATGGCGTGCCCGGCTCTCTCCTCAACTCGAGGTGTTATGAGCGTAGCGGCAGCTGCTCCCTGCTGTGTGCATGCCTGCTAGCCCGCCCGCCAGCCAGCATCTTTCTGGAATCTGATTCGGATCCTGTCAGGGTCACATCTGGCACAGCCCATGGTGGGACCCAAAGTTCAGGGCGGTCTGAGCCCAGTATGCAGGGAAACCCACACCTCAGTACCTTGGTGGAAGCGGATACCGGGTGATACCAGAGCGCAGTACAATGGGTTTAGACAGGAGAGTGGTCAATAGGAGGTCCGAGGATTATCACAAGGCAGAGGTGGGTGGGCAAAGCAGAGGAGTCTGGTACATGGTGAATCAAAGAGCACGCAGTATATACGTCTGAACAGATCAGGAAATAGACCAATATTGAGGTAAGGCACATAGGAGAGAGTGGTTCTGTTACGATTGCCCCCCCTCAGGAGCCAAAGGGGGATCCTTGCTGTGTGTTTGAGTAAGCCCTTTAGGCAGGTATGTGTTCTGCATATTGCAGAACCCTGGACACAGGTTACAAAAGAACCAGACAAGACACACAAGGAAAGCCCTGCACTGGGATAAGGTGATTGATGTTATGCTGCGACCAGCACAAACAACTAGATACCTTGCAATTAGGTCTCACACCAGAATAAGAAAACATGAGCATGAATAACAAGAAAACATGAACATGAAAATCAAGAAAACATGAGCATCAAAACAAAAAACGCTCAGACAACACACAATGGACATCAGCAAGAGAGTAGTCAGTATGCAAAGCCAGAAGTAATAAATGTTCTAAAAGCTTATTGTGGACTGTGCAACACCGCCCACAATCAGAGAACTTGCAATCGGAATTAAACACCGGTTATAATGTGTATATTCCTCTAGCCGAGGAAATATCCCTCTAAATAATTAAAAAATAAAATTTTATTTCTTGTAGTTAAAATTAACTTATTTCATATCTTTTAAAGGAAATAGTCATCCAATAAACAGAACGTGACTTGCGTATTAACAAATCTTTATCCACCTTACGGTCTTGATATTCAGACAGTGTGAGCCTGGTCTGTTATTGTAAAACCTTTCAACGATCAATAGTACATTGAGAATAATATGTGCATCTGGTGATTTTATAGTATATACACCATACACAGAGGTAATACAAGCCCCTTAAAGGGCAATGAACACATTAAACTGACCAGTCCAGTATTACTCGGGTGTCATACAATTGAATGTATACAATTGGAGTGCCTCAGTAGCTCACTCATTAACTGCAATAATATGCTTATTGAAACGTCAGTTCACCATTTGGACCATCTGGTCTCTTGTACTTATAATACAGTATAGAACTCACATATCCACTGTTGAAGAATGCAATTCAGAGAATGTCTAAAGTATTACGACCGTCAAACAATCAAATAATATGTTGAGCCCAATGTTGTACATCAGGTGATATAGATAATGGATCCACCATACACATAAGGGTAGTACATGCCCTTGCAAAGCGAAAATCACCTTGAAACAACCAGTCCACTATAGGTTGGATAGCATTCAATTACATTTGCAATTGGAGTCCCTCAATAGCTTGCTCCTTTGCTGTAATAGTGTGCTTAATTGAACTGATTAGCTGGATACACCATTTGAAACCGTCTGGTCTCATGTGTTTGGTGGGAGGCAATATTTAACTCACATACCCACTATTGAAAAAAGAGGAGTATGTGACATATATTGTCTGTCAAACTTCTTTAGGATCTGATAGATAATCTATAGCATAGACAATGCAATCTTGAGAGTGGATTAAGCATTTGTAGGCATCATGCTAACACCGTGAATATCACATTAAAATCTTGGATGTCACAACCATCCGTTGATTGACATTGATAGCCTCCCATATGGTCTAGCGGTTAGGATTCCTGGTTTTCACCCAGGTGGCCCGGGTTCGACTCCCGGTATGGGAATTGGCGCTTACATTTTACATGGAACAGTCTTCCAGTAGAAGTGGTAGAGGCCAAAACAGTAATTGAATTTAAGCAGGCATGGGATAGGCATAAGGCTATCCTAAACAAAAGATAAATCCAGGTCAAGTATCCATGTAATTGGGCAGACTAGATGGGCCGAAAGGTTCTTATCTGCCGAAATTTTTCTATCTTTCCCAGACACAAAATATTTTTGTTGAAACACTTGAATTCATTTCCGATTGACAATGCATTAATCACAATTCTGTTATATTAGCAACCAAACTGCTCAACGCGCGTTTCACTGCTGAGCTAACAGCAATTCAGAGCTCCTGATGAAATTGCTGTTAGCTCAGCAGAGAAACGTGCGTTGAGCAGTTTGGTTGCTAATGCATGAATCACAATTCTGTTATATTGTCAATTGGACATGAACCTAAGTGTTTCAACATAAATGTTTGTGCCTGGGAGGCTACCAATGTTTACTAATGAGCAGTTTGGTTGTTAATATAACAGAATTGTGATTCATGCATTGTCAATTGGACATGAATTCAAGTGTTTCAACAAAAATATTTTGTGTTTGGTGCTTGACTGATTTAACCCCTTTCAGTGCTGGTTTGACTGAGGGCAGCACTTTACAAGTACCTGCCCACATGCAGGTAATGTTTATTCAGGAATGCAGGCATGGTTCCTGACAGATCCATTCCATTCCTCAGATTCTTCAACACAGCATTTGAAGTGAAAACAAATTAATATAATATCCATGAAAGTTAAATTCCCCCCTCTTTCTTATTAATACCAGAGTCTTGTGCCATAACACCAGTCTGCCATGCATACCAGTTGCCGAAATATCAGTCTGCCATGCATAGACGTGTGCCGTAATACCAGTGTGCCGTATTACCAGTCTGCTATGCATACCAGTGTGCCATAATACCAGTCTGCCATGCATACCAGTGTGCCATAATACCAGTCTGACATGCATACCAGTGTGTTGTAATACCAGTCTGAGTCTGATATGCATACCAGTGTGTTGTAATACCAGTCTGAGTCTGATATGTAATACCTGTCTGCCATACATTTCACTGCCAATTTTCCTTCGCACTTTTGCCACACATACAGTAAAAAAGTTGCCGCCCAACACTAGAGTGTTTGGGTTTGGCTTGAAGAAAAGGTGGCAACCCTACCCCCACGAGACCATGAGGAGTTGGGGCTGCACTGACACCAGGGTCCGCTACCTGCTTGGAATCACTGAAGAGCGACGAAATGCAGGGAAACCCAAAGCACAGAACTTGCAAGCAACTTAAAATAATATAAAATATACAGGGTTATTCAAAGAGAATCGTAAAGCCACCGCACGTTCGGTGACTTTTTGTTTCTTTCAATTCTGTTCGATTTGGCGATCCCATTTCGGTATTCAGCAAGCACCACAGGGTCCCCGAATTGCAGGGAAAGGTCGCGGCAAACCTGCCAAAAACTCACTGCAAAACGAGGGCGAACACGAAACCCGCAAAAACATCTGGTTTAACCCACCAAAACGCCGGAAGAACCCGAGCAGGAGCCGATCACACGCAGCGCAGCCGCCAGAAAAAGCTGACACCGCAGACGAATGCAGTGAAAAATTAGAAAAACCGTTTGCTTGAATGTTTGAAAAGTGAAACACTGTTTGCAAAGAAACTATTGAGCGAAAATGTCTGAAATTCACATAGGGCTGTTACAGAAAAAATAAGTAAAGTTAAAAAATAAATAAAAAAATAAAAAACAAATTGGATTTTTTTGAAAAAATCAATTAAATCCCGAATAATGCCTAAAAAATCTATAAATAAAGATACTTTTTACTGCAGAATATTATAATCAACGGTTTATTAGATATTGAATTAAAACGGGAATATTTTTAACATTGAAGCCTATGGGATTCGCCTGAATAAACCTGCCGAATTAAACCACCGAATGACAGGTATTTCGGGAACCTTCACTGCTGGTTTTTGTTCTCTGAACAGCCGAAGCATTGCTTCTCTATGGGGATTTCACTGCCCTCGAACAGGCACCGAACAGGCACCGTATGTGCAGGCAATTCGCCAAGATTTGGCGAATTGCCTGCTCTCTGGATAGCCGAATGGCCAAGAAAGGTAACCGAACGCTGATTTTCAGCGTTTGGTTCCCTTTCGGCAGCCATTCGGATCTCTTTGAATTACCCTGACAGTTTCATTTCATTAAATGCCACAAAATACAAACAAATCTTTAGTTCCAGCCCATAGAGATCTTAATCCGACCCTTCAGGTTTGTATTATCGGAGTGGGCCACTCTCATGGATGAAGTCCAGGGCCAATTATTTGTCTTGGTCTTTGGGGTCGATACGAATAGGGGGTTTTGGACGGCCCGTGTTGTTTGCACTTCTTTGGGGTCCCTAAGCTGCTGACCATTGGGCATGCTTCCAGCGGAGCCTGTGTTGCCTCCCGTTCAGAGCTGAGACGTGAGTTTAGGACGCTGGTCCTCAACTGTGGCATGCACCCGCTGCCCATTTCGAAGCCTGTTCCACGGCCCATGACGAAACCTTGTTGCTCTTTCGCCTCCATGAAGACATTACTACTGGACGGACGCCTGTGATGGCCCCCATCTCCCGGTTCTTACGGAGGACAGCGCAGCGGAAGCGGGAGAAGTGTGTGAGGCATGGTGGCGGGACGCCCCCCTGCTGAGAAGATTGCCTGTAACTCCGGTCTGGAGGCCTGTATGGAGTTACTGGGGAAGGCAGGTTTGAGCCCGTTAACGCGGGGAACCTGGTGCAAGATGACGCCCATTCTGTGCTTCAGCGGCTGTTCACTATTACACAGACCTCGGAGGCAAACCCTTATTCCCTGCAATCCACTCTTTAGAGACTGCAATGCCAATTCGCTCAGGCTTTGGGGTTGATAATGAACCAGTTCAGCAAAGCCTCACCAATGCCTTCTCCTGCGGTTCCTGTCTTTTCTCCTCCTCCTTCTGTTCCTGAACCTCCTCATGTGAGTCTTACGTCCCCCACAAGTTTCAATGGTACATCTGGGACTTGCAGGGGGTTTATCATGCAAATTGAAATCATGTTCATATTGAATCCTGGTATGTGTCCCACAGACAGGGCTAAGGTGGGGTATGTCATTAACCCCTTAAGGACCCCTGACGTACCCTGTACGTCCTGTCCACAGGTCTCCCTTAGACCCGCGGACATACAGGGTACGTCAGCGGCGCCTAATCCCTCTCCCGCCCGATACTCACCTCCCTCGCTGGATCCCACGGCGATCTGGCAGGGAGGAAGCCTGCCCATGTGATTTACATGGGCAGGCGAGGCTGATGACGTCGCCACGCTGCGTGGTGATGTCATCAGCAGGCGTCCCCATGCAATTCAATGGAGGGGAGGGGCGGCTCCTTCGGAGCCCTCTATCTCCCCAACCACTGAAGCTAGGGAGATGCCGTTTGCACTGCTGGAGAGGGGAGAGTCTCCCCTTTTCAGCGGTGTATAGCATTAACCGATCGCCACCGGATCGCTCAAGACCTGGCAGACTACTTCCTCAGTAAAACTCTAACTATCAGAAGCAACATCCCAACACAAGATAGTTATCTGCCACCTCCACTCCCACAGGTCCCCTCTGCCACCCTCTGCCGCTTCCTCCCAGCCACTGAGGAGGAAGTCAATTCCTTATTGTCCTCCTCACATCTCACCATGTGCCCGCTCGACCCCATTCCCTCACATCTAATTCCTCCCCTCTCCTCCTCCCTCACCCCTGCTCACACACACATCTTCAACCTATCTCTTTCCACTGGCTCCTTTCCATCCGCCTTCAAACAAGCGCTAGTTACCCCTTTACTAAAGAAACCATCCCTAGACCCCAACTCTCCATCCAACTACCGCCCTGTATCCCTGCTTCCCTTCACATCAAAGCTCTTAGAAAAACTAGTCTTCAACCGCCTCTCCCTCTTCTTGTCCTCCAATTCCCTACTTGACCCCCTGCAATCTGGCTTCCGTCCCCTACACTCAACTGAAACTGCCCTCACCAAAGTCACCAACGACCTCCTAACTGCTAAAAAACACGGCCACTATTCTATTCTCATCCTGCTTGACCTCTCGGCTGCTTTTGACACTGTTGACCACCCCCTCCTTCTACAGACCCTCAACTCTCTGGGTCTCGGTGACACTGCACTTGCTTGGGTTGACTCCTATTTATCCAACAGGTCCTTCTGTGTGTCCTTTGCTGGTAACTCCTCCTCTTCATTGCCTCTATCTGTTGGTGTACCTCAAGGCTCTGTCCTTGGTCCTCTGCTCTTTTCCATCTACACCTCCTCCCTGGGCAAAATCATCAACAGCTTTGGCTTTAATTACCACCTCTACGCTGATGACACTCAGATCTACCTCTCTACCCCTGATCTCTCTCCCCCTGTCCTCTCAAAAGTCAGTGACTGTTTATCTGGCATCTCCTCCTGGATGGCCTCCCACCACCTAAAGATCAACATGTCAAAGACTGAGCTTCTACTTATTCCTCCCTCCAATGCCTCCCCACCTCCTGACTTCTCTATCACGGTGGAGGGTATCACCATCTCCCCATCAAACCAAGTTCGCTGACTTGGAGTTACACTTGACTCTGCTCTTTCCTTCATCCCCCACATCCAGTCTCTTTCCTCCCCCTGTCGATACCAACTGCGTAATATTTCCAGAATTCGGCCATTTCTTACCGCTGTCACCACAAAACAACTCATACACGCCCTGGTAATCTCCCGACTCGACTATTGCAATAATCTCTTATCTGGCCTCCCTCTGTCCCGCCTCTCCCCCCTACAATCCATCCTGAACGCCTCCGCCAGGCTAATTCACCTCACCCGCCGCTCTGTCTCTGCCGCTCCCCTCTGCGAGTCCCTTCACTAGCTCCCCATCCACTGCAGAATTAAGTTCAAAATCCTTATCCTTACCTACAAAACCCTCACTAACTCAGCGCCCCACTACCTGTCCTCACTAATCACCAAATACACCCCAGCCCGCTCCCTAAGGTCAAACAGTGACCTGCGCCTAGCTTCTCCCTGCATCACCTCTTCCCATGATAGACTGCAGGATTTCTCACGCGCAGCCCCCACTCTCTGGAACGCTCTCCCTCGTACTGTCAGACTTTCCCCTAACTTCTCTTCCTTCAAACGCTCCCTTAAAACATTCCTATTTAGGGAAGCCTACCACCCAACTCACTGACACAACCATCAATCTCACCTTACAGTCCTCTCCTCCTGTTTCCAACCCCAACCCTCCTAGATTGTGAGTTCCTACGGGAATAGGGCCCTCATCTCCTCCTGTACTGTTTGTCAAATGTTGTTCAATGTATTGTAACCCTGTCTATACTGTGCTTATTGTACAGCGCTGCGGAATATGCTGGCGCTTTATAAATAAAGAATAATAATAATAAATAATAATGGTAAAAGCCCCTATAAGCAGAGCTAACGCTCTTGGCAGCAATAACAGGAGCGCACAGCTCTGGATACACAAGAGAACTCTGCACAGCATTGGTATACAATCTAGGCCAGAGACCCTGCACGGTAGAAAGCATCCCTATTCTGAAAGACCGGTCTTTAGAATACCCGGATCTGCTCTAAAGAAAAATAATACAGCAGCGCCGTGCAGAATCTAAGGGCATACAGGAATGTGCATGAGTAATATAACAACGGTACAGACAAGGAGTATCCACAAGAAAAGTGAAGAAAAGCCAGGAGTCATAAACCAGAACGTGTACCTTATACGTAAGCCAGGGATCCAGAACCAGCAGAATAAGTCAGCCACGCAAAAGGGTCAGAACCAGATAATCAGCATACACAGAACATAAACCAGGAACACGAGAAAAACGGAGAAAAATAACAGACAGCCAGGGGAAACCAAATGGAATAAACTTAACAAGAAAATACAGACTAGGACTAGAAATACAGCAAGGAGCTCAGAACAAAGCAGGCTAGATGCAGACAAACTGGAACAATGAAAGAGCAATGGGATAGCAGGGCCTGGTGCCATCTGAACCATAATGGGGAGCTGGATTGCGTTGGATGACCAGATTCGAGAGTGAAGATCTGGCCATGATAAGCCTCGCAAACCCCTCCAAATAACCCCTTTTTTCTCTTGTGTGGTTCGTGCCTCTTCACCTCCCAGGGTGGAACAAGCAGTTCCAAAACCTATGCAATTAGGCCTGTCTAGTATCTCAGGTGAGGAGAGACAACACCATCTCAGAGAGGGGTTATGTTTTTATTGTGCTGACAAGGGCCATTTTCGGTTGCAGTGCCCCAAACTACCAAAAAGGTCCGCCATGTCGGGAAACAGCCCTGTCTAGAACCATGTGAGAGACGGGTTCTGGGCATGACCACAGTGTCTCTCATATCCAAAAAGAAAAAGAAAAGGAGATCTCGTATAGTGGTTCCGGTGTCAGTGGCTTGGGAGGATGTCAAGCTTGACACGGAGGCACTTATTGATTCTGGTTCTGCAGGAAATTTCCTGGATTCTGGTTTTGCTGCCATACATCAAGTACCTTTAGTAAAAAGAGAGATAAAAGAGAGACCTCTCCTCATTGAGAGTATTGATGACAGACAATTATTGAGACCACATGTAACCCACAATACTATCCCTCTTTCTTTTCGTACAGGTATCCTATATGTAGAGAAATTACAATTCCGAATAATTGAATCTCCTACAGTGCCTATCGTTTTAGGCTATCCTTGGTTAGCCAAACACAACCCAGCAATAAACTGGACTCAGGAGGAGTTGGGTTCGTGGAGCTCTCACTGTTGGTCAAAGTGATTGGGGATTAATACTGTTGTCGGTAATCTAAACGTGGCTACAGCACCTCTGCTGTGTACGGAGGTGCCCGAGTGGTATAGTGACCTCAAAGAGGTCTTTGATAAAAGGCAATCTGAGATGGATTCTGCCTCCTTATCGTCGTCCCTACGACTGTTTCGAAAGATCCCATAATCATTATAACGGATCACAAGAATCTGGTTTACATTGGGGATGCTAAACGTCTGAATGCTAGACAGGCTAGGTGGTCTCTGTTCCTGTCTAACTTCAACTTTGTACTTACCTATCGTCCTGGTTCCAAAAATACCAAGACAGATGCATTGTCTAGGCAGTACGAGACATATGAACATCATGTCTTTGATCAAAGCCCTATTATTCCTCGAGAGGATTCTCGCTACCACCTTTATTACCGTCTCTTCTCCATTGCTGGAGAGATTGCTGTCTGTCCAAGTTACCATTCCACAGAGAAACCACCTGTTAAACTCTTTATTCCCAAAGAGGAGAGAGTGCATGTTATGTCGGTATATAACGATACCAAACCTTTTGATCATATGGGTATAAGAAAAAACCCTAGCTACTTGATGCCTTGATGTTCATGTGTCCACGGTAACACAGACTGTCTACAAATGGAGAAAGTTCAGCACTGTTGCTACTCTCCCAAGGCATGGTCGTCCTGTAAAGATGACTGCAAGAGCACAGTGCAGAATGCTTAATGAGGTAAAGAAGAATCCTAGAGTGTCAGCTAAAAACTTACAGAAATCTTTGGCACATGCTAACATTTTGTTGACACATCTACAATAAGGAAAACATTAAACAAGAATGGAGTACATGGGAGGACACCACGGAGGAAGTCATTGCTGTCCAAAAATAATATTGCAGCACGTTTGAAGTTTGAAAAAGAGCACCTGGATGTTCCACAGCACTACTGGCAAAATATTCTGTGGACAGATGAAACCAAAATTGAGTTGTTTGGAAAAAACACACAACACTATCAGGGTAATTCAAAGAGCTCCGAATTGCTTGAGAAAGGTAACCGAACGCTGAAAATCGGCGTTCGGTTACCTTTCTTGGCCATTCGGCTATCCAGAGAGCAGGCAATTCGCCAAATCCTGGCGAATTGCCTGAACATACGGTGCCTGTTCGAGGGCAGTGAAATCCCCATGAAAAAGAAATGCTTCGGCTATTCAGAGAACACAAACCAGCAGTTAAAGGTTCCCGAAATGCCCTGCCATTCGGTGGTTTAATTCGGCAAGTTTATTCAGGAGAATCCCATAGGCTTCAATGTTAAAAATATTCCGGTTTTAATTCAATATCTAATAAACTTTTCATTATAAAATTCTGCAGTAAACAGTCTCTTTATTTATAGATTTTTTAGGATATTCTAAGCATTTTTCTGATTATTTCTTTTAAGTCCGATTTTTTTTTTTTTTTTTTTTTAGTTTACTTATTTTTTCTGTAACAGCCCTATTTATTATCATTCCCTGGACCTCATATGCAAATTTCAGACATTTTCGCTAAGTAGTTTCTTTGCAAACAGCGTTTCACTTTCACACATTCATACAAACTGTTTTCCTAATTTATTCACTGCCTCTTCTGCTGTGTCAAAGGCTGCGATCGGCTCCTGTTCGGGTTTTCCTGTGGTTTTCGGCAGGTTAATCCAGATGTTTTTGAGGGTTTTCAGCGTGCATTCGCTGGGTTTTGCGTTTAGTTTTCGTCAGGTTTGCGGCAGCTTTTCCCTGCAATTCGGGGACCCTGTGGTGCTTGCTGAATACACCGCAGGGTCACCGAAATGGGATCGGCAAAAGGAACCGAATTGACGAGAACGAAAAGTCACCGAAAGTGCGGTGACTTTTCGAATCTCTTTGAATAACCCTGTATGTGTGGAGAAAAAAAGGCACAGCACACCAACATCAAAACCTCATTCCCACTGTAAAACATGGCGGAGGGAGCATCATGGTTTGGGGCTGCTTTGCTGCCTCAGGGCCTGGACGGATTGTTGTCATTGATGGAAAAATCAATTCCAGAGTATATCAAGACATTTTGCAGGAAAACGTAAGACCATCTGTCCGCCAACTGAAGCTCCGCAGAGGATGGGAGATGCAACAGGACAATGACCCAAAGCATACAAGTAATTCAACAAAAGAATGGCTTCAACAAAACAAAATACGCCTTCTGGAGTGGCCCAGTCAGAGTCCTGACCTCAACCCGATTGAAATGCTGTGGCATGACCTTAAGAGAGCGATTCACACCAGTCATCTCAAGAATATTGCTACACTGAAACAGTTTTGTGAAGAGGAGTGGTCCAAAATTACTCCAGATCGTTGTGCAGGTCTGATCTGCAACTACAGGAAACGTTTGGTTGAGGTTATTGCTGGCAAAGGAGGGTCAACCAGTTATTAAGTCCAAAGGTTCACATACCTTTTCCACCCTGCACTGTGAATGTTTACATGTTCTGTTCAATAAAAACATGAAAACATTTAATGTTTGTGTTGTATTATTTTAAGCAGACTGTGTTTTTCAAATTGCTGTGACTTAGATGAAGATCAGAGCACATTTTATGACCAATTCATGCAAAACTCCATGTAATCCCAAAGGGTTCACATACTTTTTCTTGCCACTGTATAATAATATATATATATGATATAATAAAATATGGCTTTGCAACGCGTTTAAACATGGTGAGCGAAACCGGTACAAATGAGCTCAGCACACAGGTGTTAAATGGCTCAGCAGCGAAAGGGTTAAATAAAAATTTTGATTAAAAAAAAATTAGCTTCCTGTTTTTGGTTTTAGTTCTTGCTGTGTAAAACAATCTAGTAGTCTCCCCCTAATAAGATATATATAAAAAGAACCTTATAAGAATGTATAAAAAAGAAAACTTAAACCAAAAATTATAAACCATTAAAGTAGACATAATAATGGTTTGTAAGTTTACATCCTTATGTATTTGGACCAAATACATTACACTTGCATTTGACAAATTTCCATTTTAGTCCACATTTTGAGGTTTTGTGAATAGTAGGCATGCGCTATGTCAAAGCAGTCAACATAATAATAATAGAAACAACAAGTTGTATCATACCTGTGTTTTTTCTTTCAGGTATGCATGTGTGTGAGGTCTTTCTTCATCTGCATTATAAGAAGTTTTTGGGCGTATTGTATAATTTTCTTCATCTACTCCAACGACTTTACATAGAAATTCATCATAAAATGTTTTATCATACACAGATATTGCTTGAAGAATATTGTCATCAGTTGTAAACAGAATAGTATCACCAAACTGTTCCAGGCCTAAACATTAGAATAGGATTTTTATTAAAAATAGAAATTTACAAAAGATAATACACCAAAAAAAATCTAAAAAAAACCAAAACACATAGGGGGATTTTCAGAAAACACCTTAGTTTACCGTTGTTGCAAATTTACCGTTGTTGCAAATTGCAATTTGGAAACCAATGATCCACCATTAAGTGGTGGGGGTGAAGTACCCTCATGCAATATCTGGGGACATATCATGTAAGCTTCCATAAGTCAGCTAGCAAATACCAGTATCTGTAGCTGAGAGCATACTGAGAAAGGAATGGACCAGAAATTAGCCGCCATCTTGTATATTGGCATCCATTTTGTATAGAGCCATGGCACAAGTAATTGTACATAGAGAATATTAACTGACTTTAGAAGAGATTGCATAGATACTAACATTCCAGATACTTTTGGTGTAGCAATTAAAAGAGGAATCTGGCCTGAATAAACAGAGGTGCCAAAAGAACTGATTTAGCTCTGCCAAGGCCATAAAAGTCTCAGGCTTGAGTATAGCGAGAACAAAGGATCCCCACAGTCCAGCTGGAGTCTTATCAGTTTTGGGAGGCACGGGCCCTCTGGGGGATGATAGTGACAGGATCTAGCCAGCCTCTAAATCACCTAAATGTCCTAACAGTATAAGAAAACAGCAAATTGTGGAATGTCTTTCTGTCCAAATTAAGGGGAAGGCACATTTGCCCAAGGGAGGGCAAGTTTGCCATGGGGAGGGCACCTGGGATGTACCTTTTTACAAATCAATGTATAAGAATTGTAGCTCTGTCTTGAAGACCTCACTCGAGCTTTGCAATACATTCCAGCTAGAGTCTGACGTCATAATAAAGAATGCTTTTCCTGCCATTGACTCGTGTCTGGCCTGTCATTGACCGCACCGTGCCGACCTTTCTCCCGACAGGACTGAGTGGATTCTGGTAACATTTCTGGGGGCTCGTGTCCGGGATCGGTCGGCAGCGGATCGGCGGTGGCTACCGGACAGTAGCGGTTGACTGCAAGCCGAAGTGGTCCTGGAGGCTGGGCATCCATCGAAGGTGAGCGGACATCTACAGGCACCAAGCAGGACTTCCTGCTAAGTGGAGCTCGACTCGTCCCTAACAGACTCCCGGCCCGGGAACTGGGACATCACGAGTCTCTGGAAACAGCGTCCAGCGCAGCGTCTGAGAACGGTAACCTGTTTGTTTGTTTTCCCCCTGACCGAAGTTGGGGAAGGGAACCGAATACAAGTTCCATTGGGATTCCGGGCCTGCCACCATGAGCACCAGGGCTGGTCAGTCAGACCTCAATGACTGATCAGTCACTGGGGCTGTACCTGGCAGACTGGATACCAATTTGATGGTTTATTATTTTACTGAGGATTGGATATACCCGGGTGGGAAGTTGCCCCCTGGTATTGTGATACTGGACGAGTAGCTGGTAGCCCCGAGTAGTGATTGCTTTGAGTTCTGTGTAGATTAAGGGTGTCTTAACAGACCATTGGTAGCTGCCGATTAAGGGCGTCTTGGAGGGCTCTTAGCCCCAGACAATTGGTACTTGCAGACATGTTGCTAGCCACAGAATACGTAGTGATTTCTAGCTGATAGGATACTCGCAAAGTTGTTTTGTGCTGGATGTATCTGGTATAGTGTGTGGGCTGAGCTTGCTGTGAGTGAATGTGCCCGGCAACGGGGAAGCAAGTCTGAGACTCCCTTAAAATACATGCTACCTACCTTTTAAGGTTCTGTACAAGGTGCACCAATATGGTATTGAATCAAGTAAAGAAAAGCTGCAAACCCTGTGCACCGTTGAATGGCCTGCAAAAGCCCCCACACGGCCAGAGGTCAATGGACCAGATGGTAATCCAGAGGTTTCGATAAGAGTCACCATGTAGTACTGTATAATCTGTTTATATGATCGAGGTATAGTATTTGTGCAGGGAACTTCACACTGCATCTGTATTTGTGATTGTACTGTGTTTCTAACAGGCAATGTGTTAGGATGTATAATCGAATGGTCTGGGAGTTATGTGAGTGATGATTGAAGTGTCCACCCGTCACGGTGGAAGTGTATTTGTTCATGCTGAGATTGGACTACGGAGGGTGTGGATGATCTGCGTTATGCCAGACTGTCTTTATTTGACTGTGTCTGTTATTGATTAGGGAGCTATATGCCCCATAGCTGCCAAGTGGAAAGAAACCCCACTCGAGTATATATATGTATATATATATATATATATTGCGCAACTTTTAGCCCATCAAACTGTTCAAGAGTAAAGTATGCTAATAGCTACGAAAGATCTTTGAAAATAACTCTTGGATGTTAAGTGAGTGTGTATAGATGGCTGAGAGAACTAGGATTTCTCTTCACTCACGCCTCCTCCCTGCATCTGCCCCCCCTTCTTCTTGCCCACACTATCTGCACAGAGGAAAGGGGGAGTGAGTTTTCTGTTCTCTGATAAACAAAGGAACAGACCGTGAATTAACCATTTTGCGTCATTCCAATGTATTTGATATAAACGTTTAAATACGTAAAGGGAATCCACAAGGTAGAGGAAGGGAGTATATTTAAAAGGAAACAAAGTAGCAAAACAAGAGGACATAGTCTTAGATTAGAGGGGCAAAGGTTTAAAAGTAACATCAGGAAGCATTATTTTACTGACAGGGTGGTGGATACATGGAACAGCCTTCCAGTTGAAGTGGTAGAGGCCAAAACAGTAATTGAATTTAAGCAGGCATGGGATAGGCATAAGGCTATCCTAAACAAAAGATAAATCCAGGTAAAGTATCCATGTAATTGGGCAGACTAGATGGGCCGAAAGGTTCTTATCTGCCGAAATTTTTCTATGTTTCTATATTTAACAACTCAGCCAGGGATACACAGCGAGAACCAATTTCAAAATTATATAAAAAATTGTTACAGTTTTACAATATGGAGAAAGATTGTTGTAGACTGCTAATTGGTATGAGTTTATGAAGTTAGTTAACCTTTTTGCATGCTATAATAGAATGAATAAAGTCTGTGTGCAAGAATTGAAGATATTTTTAATTAAAAGATGTATGTTTATATTTTGTTTCAAAGTTTTTAGTTAATTATGTCTTGGCAGATTATATAGAAATGGTTCTATGTAATCTAGGCTATATGGAAAGAAAGTTAAATTGTCTAGACCCTTTTTCAGTTTTGTCTTTCTAAAGAAAGGCTATAAATTATGTCAGCGTTGCACTTCCAAAAAGTCGCCTGAAGGTTACTGATGTTTTCTGCAACGCTACGGAATATGGTGGTGCCATATAAAGTGTTTGTTTATTCTAGAAGCTCTAGTCTTGTTTAAAGAGCTATAATTAAATAAAAGAAGGTGTCTTGTTTTTATGTTGCTACAGAGTATAGAAATGATGTGTATTCGCAATGTAAAGTGTACTTTATGATGTAAATTTAGAGTGTATAGTCTATAGTATATAGACTGACTGATGAAGCCGAATATTCGGCGAAACGCAGCACTATAAGTGCTTTTATTCTATTTTTACACTTAAGAATAAATTCTTGCTTTTAACCCATCAGAGGGTGGATTTTTTATTTTCCCTTTTTCTACCGATGGTCTGACTGGGCTGGCAGAGAGTTTCAAAGAGGGCCAAGGGTTGCCATTATCACCCTACAAGCGAGACCTCCTCAGAGCCAGGACAAGGGGCTCTTGACATTGTAAGTACCCCCTAGGAGAACAATAGGGGTCACTACTACAGCTTACTGCGCAATCGTCTTTCCTTTTAACATACCCTACAGGATATCTGGGAGCTCTACCGAGTCCATTGTTCAGGGAAGATTCCACCTATAATATTTGGGAATTATAAGAAGACGTACGCCTATTTGACATTGACTGTGGTGACTTTCCAGGAGTAGAAGCAGCAGCAGCAAGACCATCAGGGTTATTCAGAGAGCGTTAAAATCAGGAGAATGACTGGAGAATGACTGGAGAATGAAAAATTCTAGGTGAAAATAGCCGATTTGGAAAGTGAGATGAAAGGGAGAATTTTTCTGGTTTGGCTATTTTGACCTAGAATTTTTCATACTGCGGATATTTATAAGCTGCAGACTAGTCTCAAATTTTCCTCCTAGGGTTTGGTTTTGCAGATAGTATCCGAGTTAGTAACTGTGTGTTTGTGTGGAAAGAATTTTCTCAGCGATTTTGCTGTCTTCCACAGGAACATATAATTGTGAGTTAGGGAAGTGTCATAATGGGATCAACCCAAAGTAAGTCTCATGAACATCCTTTACCTGTCCCTTTCAAAATCTATAAACAGCTCCCAAAGGATGTGAGGAATAGAACACCTGCAGTTAAGACTGCAAGCCCCACACCTGATCAGACTCCCAAGGCATATGTACAAGATTTGATTGGCGAATTTTATACAGAACCTTTTTGTGACAATCTCCATAACTGGTGTCTGCGTTTTGGGGATGTAATTGATAAGCCATGGCCGCGTATTGGTTCTTTTTCTAGTTATCATTTAGAAATGTTGAAAGGTATGTGTTTACCTAATGCAGTTCCATTTGGTCCTGGACCGGATCCATTATGGAATAAGAAATATATGGAAGATGCTGCCCAGGGTTGGTTGCAATGTGCTTTGTTGTGGTCTTCTTCTGTAACTGACTCCGACAATCCTGAGCCAGCAGTAATGTCTCCTCCACCATATAGTGTTCCTTGTGTACCACTTGCTAATCCAGTTCAGTTATATCCTAACTTGGCTTCTTTGAGAGAGAATATTCATGATGGTATAGATGAGGAAGTAGCTGCTGTAAGTGTGCTTCGTGAAAAACAACGACGTAAGCATGTGTCTGATGATGTACAGCCCGGCGTAGCTAATCTGTCTGCTCCTGGTGCTGTGAGCTCCGTAGTTGTACCGAGTTTAGCTGTCAGTAGTTCAGTGGTTGAACATTCTGATTATGCTTTGCAGAGTAAAGGAAAGATAGATGGAGAAAGTGATGATGAGGAAAATAGAAATGATGATGTAAAACCAACTTCTGCTATGCTTTATGTAGTAATTGGTGATACAGTAATGGTTAAGCCTCCTTCTGCAGAACATCTAATTTTTTTAGGCAGTAAATGTCCAGAGCCTTATAAATATCCAGAAGGTGTGATTAATTATCTTAAACGAGTTACAAAAGACCAGCAATTTGGTGGTCCTGATTATCGATTTTTGTTGTCAGTTTTAAAATATGCAGATGTTAATCCAACTGATTTGGCTAAGGAATTAGATGCTAAATTTGATCACCCTGTAGGTCATGACTATGTTTGGAATAAGCCTGATTGGGTTGATGGTTTTTGGTATAATTTGTTGCAGCATTTTTCAAGTAGACAGGCTGCTTATAGAGATGTTTCTAAAGCTGCGACAATGAAGCAAAAATCAGGTGAAACTGTGAGTGAATTTTGTTTTCGATTAAAAAGATGCTGGTTAGAGGATTGCTGCATGTCATTGGACAGTTTAGGAGGCAGTCTTTTTATTCAGCATTTATAACATAATATGCTTCCTGAATATACTCAGACAACTCGTATGTTAGTTGTTAATTTATTTGATCAAGAACCTGAGGCTCTGATGCGTGTTCTGCATAATAAGGATGCTGCTGGAGTGTTTCCTTTGAAAAGTGATAATAAATCTCTCACAGGTGATAATGTGGCCATGCCGTTCGATCAGCAGAGGAATGGTCAGTTTGGGCGTTTTAGAGGAGGTGGTACAGGTCTTGGATTTCCCAGGGGAGGAAGGTCTCTCCCTCCTCAGGGAAATAGGTCTGGTGCTTGTTGGAATTGTGGGTCTTTTGAACATTGGTATCGTAATTGTCCTCAGGTTCCTTGTGATGCTAGTCACAATGTTTTCAGTACTAACAGCTGTGCCTTTTCGCCTTCTCAAACTTCTCTGGCAGCTGCCCCCGTAGCTCCTCCCGTTCAATTCCCTGTTCAGTGGAATCAAAGTAGTCAGCGCTAGGACAGCTGACGGCAGGGAACACTTACTTTTGTAGCTACTCAGCTCTCTGATAACTGGGATCAACTTCCTATTATTTCTCTATCTGTGGACGGTAACATTTATGATTGTCAAGCTGTGTGTCAGCGGTAACAGAAACCAAGTCAAGCTGTGTGTCAGCGGTAATGGAAACCGAGTCAAGCTGTGTGTCAGCGATTCCAGAGTCAAGCTGTGTGTCAGCGGTAACAGAGCCACACTGCAAAACCACTGTGCCCATGTCCCACAATGGTTCCACTAATGTCATGTCCTGTGATACGGTCACCCCTGTCAAGTCTTGCTCTGAGGAGACGAAAGAAGGTGACCAGCTCTAGTTTAGTTGGGTCCGAGGATGCCACTCTCCGCCCAGGGTCCGAGGATGCCACGCGCAACTCTGAGTCCGTTAAGGCCGTACTCCTTGTTTGCCTTGAGGAATCTCAATGATCAGGTAGTCTGATGGGTTAAAAGTTTCCCAAATGGAGGACTGTCCCTAAGCAGTGGCGTAGCGTGGGTTGTCAGCGCCCGGGGCCAGCCAAGAATTGTGCGCCCCCCCCAACCTGTGGACACGTTATCGATATTGCCCCAGCTCTCACATGGATATTGCCCCAGCTCACACATGGATTTGCCCCAGGCAGCTCACACATGAATATTGCCCCAGCTCACACATGGATTTGCCCCAGCTCACACATGGATTTGCCCCAGCTCATGGATTTGCCCCAGCTCATGGATTTGCCCCCAGCTCATGGATTTGCCCCCCAGCTCATGGATTTGCCCCAGCTCACACATTTGCCCCAGCACCTCATGGATTTGCCCCAGCACCTCATGGATTTGCCCCAGCTCATGGATTTGCCCCAGCACATGGATTTGCCCCAGCTCACACATTTGCCCCAGCACCTCATGGATTTGCCCCAGCACCTCATGGATTTGCCCCAGCTCATGGATTTGCCCCAGCACATGGATTTGCCCCAGCACATGGATTTGCCCCAGCTCATGGATTTGCCCCCCAGCACATGGATTTGCCCCAGCACATGGATATGCCCCAGCTCATGGATTTGCCCCAGCTCATGGATTTGCCCCAGCTCATGGATTTGCCCCAGCACATGGATTTGCCCCAGCTCATGGATTTGCCCCAGCACATGGATTTGCCCCCCAGCACATGGATTTGCCCCAGCACATGGATATGCCCCAGCTCATGGATTTGCCCCAGCACATGGATTTGCCCCAGCACATGGATTTGCCCCAGCTCATGGATTTGCCCCAGCTCTCACCTGGATATTGCCCCAGCTCCCGGGCAGTGGGAGTACCTGCCCGCCCTGGTCCTGAACAGCGTGCGAGTCCGTCCTGTTGAAGGGGAGGCGGCTGCGTGCGTGCGCAGGTCACGCGGTCCGGCCAGTCAGGTGGTACAGAGACTCAGTACCACCTGATTAGACGGACCACGTGACCAGCGCCTGCACGCATCCGCCTCCCCTTCAACAGGACGGACTCACTGTTTAGGACCGGGCAGGCACTCCCGCTGCCCGGCATCTGGGTACCCTCAACCCGCCGGCCCTTGGGCAGCGCCCGAGGGCCCGGCGGGTCAGTCGGGCCACAAGTTTTAGGGGCGCATAATTTCAAAAGAAATTATGCGCCCCTAACAAAACTGCGCCCGGGCCACGGCCCCCCCTGCCCCCCCACACTACGCCACTGTTCCTAAGGGATATGCGAGGACACCTTCTGGGTTATTGGTCCGTGATGTACACTTGGCAGTGCTTCAGCGACACCCAAATGTCTCGAGAAATTTTGAAAAGGATTCTGAAGACTCAGATTACTGAGTGTTTCTGATGTTTGTAGGTGCCATGGGGTCACCTTTTTTGGAGAGGGCTACTGTCACGTCACCATGTCCCAGCCCTTTCCCCCTGCCCTCTGTATTTCTTATGTCTATGGTTCCCATGTGTTTCCCTGTGTGTTGCATTCCCTGGGATGCAGCTCAGGGGTTAAGTCTGGTGTGCTCGTTTAGCTCTCCTGTTGGTGACGTGGGCAGATCACCTCCCTATATTAAGCAATGGGCCCATATCCCATTGCTCTTGCATTGGTTCACTTCAGTTGCTGAGTTGGGTTCATTTCAGTTCCTGTTTTCCTGCTGTATAGAGGTTCCTGAGAGCTCCCTGCTATTCATTCTGGTCTAGTTTGTTTTCATGTTTTCCCTTATTTCTTTGGTCTGTCTGTTGTTTCTTTAGTCAGTTCAGTTTCTAGAAAAGAAAAAAAAACACTTGCAGGCGCACCTTACTAAAATTTCCACTTTTTTAAAACCAAAAATGGCCAACGTGCAAACATCTAATGAATTAATTAAGTACTAATTAAGTAGGATCAACAAAAACGCTCTTTCACCAATAGGCTCCATCAGTTGTTATCCTTTCTGAATGATCATTCTGTGCAAGAAGTGCAAAAAGTCCAAAAAGTTTTTGGACTTTTTGCACTTCTTGCACAGACTGATCATTCAGAAAGGATAACAACTGATGGAGCCTATTGGTGAAAGAGCGTTTTTGTTGATCCTACTTAATTAGTACTTTAACAATTGATTTTATAGTTGAAGGTCTACCTTTTTATTGATTAATAAATGCATTTTAATTGAATTATCTGCCGCTCTGCTGTCTTTTTTTTTTTCATCAAGTGGAGAAATACCCTCCTTTTTTCTTGGGATACCGAACAGCTACATCGCAGGACCCCATGCTGAGAGAGGGGGAAAAAAAGAAACCCCACTGAACTATAAGTATTCCTTAAGTTATACACATTTATCATTATAATATAACCACTGTTTTGTTTAAATATTAATTCATTAGATGTTTGCACATTGGCCATTTTTGGTTTTAAAAAAGTGGAAATTTTAGTAAGGTGCGCCTGGAAGTGTTTTTTCTTTTCTATTATATTCGTGTTTTTGACGTTGTAAACACATATCTTCTAGCTTGCAGCACCGACCTATATTGAGCACACCTTAATAATCTTACAACCACTAAGAAAAGCGCCAGATTCACGCTGTCTTTTACATCCAGTTCAGTTTCTAGTTCATGTCAAGTGTTTCTCCTCTGTCTGATTATATGTTCTGACTAATTTCATGGTATTGACCCTCTGGCCTGGCTGACTGAGATTCTGGTTATGTATCCCCACATTCTGTATAAGGAAAACGTTTTGGCTTCTGACTTCTGGCTTTCTCTGACTCCTCTATCTGGATTATCCTTGTCTGTACCGTTTATGTTGCTCTGTTTAGGTCTGCCCTCCTGTTTGTAAAACTCACCTACTGCCCCTAGGTCTCTTGACTTCGAACTACTTGAGTCCTGCCCTGCTGATTGCTGAGTATAACCACCCTTCAAGCATCTGTGTTCATCATAGGACTCTGCATGGCTACTAAGGTAACTTTTCTATTAGAGCAGATTCGGCCACTCTAAGGACCGATCTATCAGTGCAGGGCTGCTATGGTATAGCCGTGCAGAGGTCTCCAGTTTCTCCTGTTGTTTATATTTTCGTATATATCATTGTTGTGTCGTGCATCTCTGCATATAGGGGCTTTTATCAGTACTAGGGTATTACTCGGCGCAAGCCTGGTACCGCCAACATGACTGACTGTAACAGCCACATGTAGAAGATAATGGCCTGCTCAGTTCTCGAAGGATCATTAATCTTAACTTCAAGCTTTCAGTAGGGCCGGATATTTGAAAGCAGTCTTAATGTCTACCACTTGTGATCTACCGACCTAAAGATTCTAGAGTTACTGGTAAATGCCTCTTTGTTTCAGAGATGGCCATCGATAAGCTTAAACAGATGTGGGGGGGATAGCAATATGTAGTTTAAATTGAGTAACGTATTTTTGAACTAAGCTCTTTGTCTGAGAGAATTTGAAAAATGCCGCCTAAAGCTTAACCAATAATATGTATTTAGAGGTTGTCTTCTACTGTGACGTAAATTTCTGTACTTCAGGAAAAGACCATCAGGGTTATTCAGAGAGTGTGAAAAGCAGGAGAATGACTGGAGAATGAAAAATTCTAGGTCAAAATAGCCGATTTGGAAAGTGAGATGAAAGGGAGAATTTTTCTGGTTTGGCTATTTTGACCTAGAATTTTTCATTCTCCAGTCATTCTCCTGCTTTTCACGCTCTCTGAATAACCCTGCATGTGTCTCGTATTACAGAGTGAAAAAACTAAAGACTTAAACCTATCCTGGTGTCTGTGGTTATTTCGCTCTCCAGATATGTGTGATTACCAATTTGAAAGAAAAAAAGGAACACAATTGGCCAATTGTGAGAAGACAGAGGACTGACTGATGCCATAATAAGAAACATCCTAACACTTATGGTTTCCGTTGCGGTGGAGCATCTTTGAAAAGGTACTCTGGCTGACAATGGCTAGCTCAGATAGGGGATGCTGGAACGTCCCAGTGGCCAGAAAGCTGAGGCAGCAGAGGAACTTGGCCATCCCTCGCACAGATATCCATGAGCCAGACCTGGATGCCAGATGGTTCTACAGCTCTTGATAGAGCCTGCAGAGTGCAGATATGTTCACAGCTGAGTCTCTAACACAGGTGGCACTCGGCATCAGTGACACCCTCCACGGTGGTCCATGTCCTTTTGACACAAGCCCATGGGATTCTCTGTGCACTTTCTATCTCCTGCTGGGGTCGAAGACTGTTTCGCCATATACAGCGAATCACAAGGAGTTAAACATGTGCTATAATGCATACATGCCTGGCTATATCCATTGTGGGATTAACTATGGAATAGGGTCCTCAGGACATGAGATGTGCTGCATTCCTTTTAGTAGGCTCAGGAACTTGCGTTTGGCAAGGTTATTCGAGTTTGGAATTAGCACCAGCTTCCAGGAGTTGTTAATATTTATCTATTCATGTCCCAAAGATAACTTGCGCCGGCACCTTGTAATATTTCCCATCATGAGACGCTACAAATGGATTGCGCTCCCCATGTTAAGTATAACAGTCCCGTGGTGAATAGGAAAAATGTGAGGGGCTATATATATATATATAAATATATATACACACAATACCAGCACTCCAACTCAAGTATCATATGTTGCCTGCGTGCCGAAACCCAACGAGGAATAATATAAGCAACCAAAAATGGATGCACTCCAGGACTTCAATAAAACAATTTTTTTTATTAACAAATCATATGAAATATTGGGACAGACACAATTCTAACATCTTTGGCTCTATACACCACCACAATGGAGTTGGAATGAAACAATCACAATGTGCTTTAACTGCAGACTGTCAGCTTTAATTTGAGGGTATGTACATCCAACTTAGGTGAACGGTGTAGGACTTACAGCAGTTTGCAGATGTGCCTCCCACTTGTTAAGGGACCAAATATAATGGGACAATTGGCTTCTCAGCTGTTCCATGGCCAGGTGTATGATATTCCCTCATTACCCCAATTATAATGTGCAGATAAAAGGCCCAGAGTTCATTTCAAGTGTGCTATTTGCATTTGGAATCTGTTGCTGTCAACTCTCAAGATGAGATCCAAAGAGCTGTCACTATCAGTGAAGCAAGCCATCATTAGGCTGAAGAAACAAAACAAACCCATCAGAGAGATAGCAAGAACATTAGGCGTGGCCAAAACAACTGTTTGGAACATTCTCAAAAAGAAGGAACGCACCGGTGAGCTCAGCAACACCAAAAGACCCGGGAGACCACGGAAAACAACTGTGGTGGATGACCGAAGAATTCTTTCCCTGGTGAAGAAAACACCCTTCACAACAGTTGGCAGGGATCAAGAACACTCTCCAGGAGGTAGGTGTATGTGTGTCAAAGTCAACAATCAAGAGAAGACTTCACCAGAGTGAATACAGAGGGTTCACCACAAGATGTAAACCATTGGTGAGCCTCAAAAACAGGAAGACCAGATTTAGAGTTTGCCAAACAACACCTAACAAAGCCTTCACAGTTCTGCAACATGATCCTATGGACAGATGAGACCAAGATCAACTTGTACCAGAGTGATGGGAAGAGAAAAGTATGGAGAAGGAAAGGAACTGCTCATGATCCTAAGCATACCACCTCATCAGTGAAGCATTGTGGTGGTAGTGTCATGGCGTGGGCATGTATGGCTGCCAATGGAACTGGTTCTCTTGTATTTATTGATGATGTGACTGCTGACAAAAGCAGCAGGATGAATTCTGAAGTGTTTCGGGCAATATTATCTGCTCACATTCAGCCAAATGCTGCAGAACTCATTGGACGGCGCTTCACAGTGCAGATGGACAATGACCTAAAGCATACTGCAAAAGCAACCAAAGAGTTTTTGAAGGGACAGAAGTGGAATGTTATGCAATTGGCATATCAATAACCTGACCTGAATCCCATTGAGCATGCATTTCACTTGCTGAAGACAAAACTGAAGGGAAAATGCCCCAAGAACAAGCAGAAACTGAAGACAGTTGCAGTAGAGGCCTGGCAGAGCATCACCAGGGATGAAACCCAGCGTCTGGTGATGTCTATGCGTTCCAGACATCAGGCTGTGATTGACTGCAAAGGATTTGCAACCAAGTATTAAGAAGGGAAAGTTTGATTTATGATTATTATTCTGTCCCATTACCTTTGGTCCCTTAACAAGTGGGAGGTACATCTGCAAACTGCTGTAAGTCCTACACCGTTCACCTGAGTTGGATGTACATACCCTCAAATTAAAGCTGACAGTCTGCAGTTAAAGCACATTGTGTTTCATTCCAACTCCATTGTGGTGGTGTATAGAGCCAAAGATGTTACAATTGTGTCGATGTCCCAATATTTCTGGACCTGACTGTACATATGAGGGGTATAAGCAATAAAAATCTCAGTGAATATAGTAACACAAAGTCCCCAGCAGGCATCAGCGGGCATCAGCAGGAAAAACTTGGGTAGACAAAAATAATAATAAAAAAAGTCTCAGGGCCCTATTACACTCTGCACGCTAACGGTAGCGCTCACCTGCGTGAGCACTACCGTTAGCTGCGGTGTTCAGGGCATATTACAATCCAAACGCAAACGGGTTAAAAAAACCATTTGCGTTTGGGACCTTGCGCTTCTCAGCGCGAGGTCACTGCACTTTGCGCTCCCTATACTTAACATGGGGAGCGCAAAGTGTTAATCAACGCTGGATTACAATGTCCCAGCGCTGATTAACACCTGGCTCTGGTCATCGAAAAGTTAACCAGAGCCAGGATCTGGTGTTAACGGATCCCGCTGGTGCTGGGGGGGGGGACATCCCCAGATGGGGGCTCTCATCAAAAATAGACATACCCTGCATGTGGTGGGGTAGGGGGAGAAAACAGAATACAGAGAAAGGTCAGCAGGAAAATAACTTGTCTGAAAATACCTTATAAACAAGATATTAAAGATAAAGAGGTCAGCCAAGTGAGCAAGTGGGGGAGAAAAAAAAAGTCTTTTAAAAATACGAAAGTCACCGCTAAAAATCAAAAAGAGTCCTCGGTAAAGTATGGCAGCACCTAATAAAAATCAAAAAGACCTCTGCAGATAGATAAATTTATGGGCAAAACAACATAGGGTGGGGGTTGTCATGGAACTGACGTAGCGCTCCACGCTTCAAACCCTAAGAGACTTTATGTTCATTTATATTGTGTGATTTTAAATATATTTTACATTGTTTGGTTTTAGTTTAAATTAGTTTAGTGTAAAATGGCGTAGCTTTAGTTTTAAATATACTTCTATTTCTTTAGGTAGAAATGTGTTTTTTTTTAAAGATACTACCTGCAGCGAGTTCAAATGCTTTCTTTCGTATAGGTTGTAAAATAGGTTTGAGTAACTTGTGATTAGGCAAAAGGGTTTTCGCTTTGTTCATCTGCTGTCTGTTTACATGTCTCAGAGGTTGGGAGTCACCACTGTCTCAGCCAAAACCTAACTGATTTCCTTTACAATAGATCATGTAAATGATGTGTGAGCTGAAGAAAGAGGAATGTTTATTTTAAATATCTGACATAATGTAATTAGCATTTTAGTAGGTCAATGTGGGTCATTTATGCAAATTATGTCTGTTGGATCTCAGCATAAATTGTGGCGTTTTTGTTCATTAAAGAGCTCAGACAGAGAGAGAATCCTGTTGGAACATACAGCCGCGTCTGGTGTCTCCTTCAGCTACGCTACACTACACACTCAACCTCAGAAGGCACAGAGCGGCCTTCTGGAAATTCCTAACGGCTCCAGGGCAAAGAAACAGAGGCAAGGTGGGTCAAGCTGCCCGAGGCGCTGAGGACAGCGCTCCCAGTAGCCGGGCTGACCGCAACGAAGGGGAGTCTGGAGAGTCAGGACAGGCGGAAGAGAACGGTTCCGTCACAGTGGGGTAAATTAGAGCGGAATATCCCAGCAAGAAGAAGTATTCAAATGTCCACAAAGAACATCATAGACATAGAAAAGGGGGGAATCCATAACATTTTTGAAGTCCCAGATTCCCCGCGAGGGGGGATCTACAGATCAGGAAGGGGTGGCCCCCCATGTAACGAGCAACTTAGAAGGCACATACGGCAAAATACTCAGCCCGGGGGAGTAACCACCTCATCTGGGGCAAGTCCCGCACCCAGGAGCACAGGCCAGGCCTCAGCCGGATCCGATATGGTGCAGGGCACGTCTCTGTGAGTAACTACAAGAGAGCCGGCCAAATCCCACTGGTAGCGGACCCCCTTGCGTTGGAGAAAGGCCGTCACCACCCTGAACCAGCGGCGCGCCATCAGTGTCAGGAAGGGCAGGTCATGATACAACAGCAATAGCGCTCTGTCAAATTGAACAGGTGCTCGGGCTCCTTGCGCAGACATTAGTCGCGATTTGGCAGTCACATCCACGGCGACTGCAATGACATCTCTCGGGGCATCACGGGGGGCCACCGCAGCCTTGCGGATCCTGCGTACCGCACCGAACACCTCCGACGTTCCGGTCGGGGACTCCCAACACCTAACGAGCCAAACGGTTTGCGTAGGTGAGCAGGTCCTCCGAGGAAATGGACTCTGGGACACCCCAGACCCATATATTTCGCCGGCGGTGGCGAGACTCCAGCGCCTCCACGGAACGGGTCAGGATATCGACCTGGGACCAGAGTGCGCCCACCTGCCACCAAGTCCGTGGCCTGCACCTGAACCGACGCCACTTGTGAGCGCACCCCCTACCTCAGTCGCCAGACATTTCGGTCAACCAGAGCGATTTAATTTCAGCTATAAAACTTCTGTAATCCTTCATCGTGGTGGGGCGCACATCATCAGGGGCAGCCACAAGAGCGTCATCTAGGCATGAATGAGACAGTCCAGCGGATGGCGATGCTTCCGTCTCCCACGGGACATCCGGTACCAGCTGCTGTTGTGGGGTTCCGCAGTAAGAAGAGTCAGCAGTGAGTCTCGACAGACTCCCTTCAACAGACTGCAATGATTCTGCCTCGGAGCAATCCGGGGAAGGATCCGAGGCTGCAACTGGGGCTTTGTGAGAGGCCGCTGCCAAAGCCTTCTTCCTCTTCTTCTGCGCTCTCTTCTTTGCGGCTGCGCTCAGAGTCCCGGGACAAGGGGGCAAGCCAGTCGGTCCTATTCCTGAGGGGCCAGGTACAGTCATCTTCCTCCGATGAGCCATACCCCGGGGGAAGGAAGAGGCTGCAGCAAAGGCAGGATGTCCACCGCTCAGGGAATCCCTGATGTCCCTCTGCCAGGAATCTGCTGTCAGTGTTATTTATAATGACGTGTATTTTCTTTTACTATATATATATATATATATGTATCATTAATGACAGTGCCTGCAATACCAATGGTAAAATTTGATTATTTACCCTTCAAAATAAGGATTAATAACCAATCAATGAATATACGTCTTAACAAATATATAGCACGTTATCCCAAGTTCTTTTGAGGCTATCTAGATATTTTTAGACACAATAAAGTCAATAAAGATGATATGAGACTGCATAACGGTAAAACAATTCAAATCAAAATTTATTCACACTGTCAAGTTTCATACAATCATATGTTATCAACTGATCAGCAAGATACAATTTTAAAAGAAATTACGGATAGTGATTAGTAGCAATACTGCGACACGCAATAATCTAATGGACAAACAGCTTAGGTTTATAGACCACACCACACCTATGCAATAATCAATTCTTAAACACCAAGTTCTATTCTACCCACTTAAACCTCTTCCATTATAAAACAATCCTCAACTTGGCTAAAAACACTCAGTTACTGGGCATCACCTGCAGCACAATTTATTATTGTGGGGGCCGATTCACTAAATGCAACTTCCTTCAGGGAGATACATAACACACTCAATAGGTAGACTATCTCTTCCACAGATCAATCACAGCATCAATACTCAGCAATTCATTCAGCATGAGTTAACAAAACTTCCTATTGACTTAACATACATTCAATAGAAATGGCTGCAATATGTAGGATCGGGTTATGATCGTTATTCTAATGGCGGCTGGTGGTAACTTGATATATAAAAGCTATTTCTCAGTTCCAGCTTATCTCACTATGGGGACAAAATGTATCTTTTTTTATGCCCACATCCAATCTTCTCAGAATATAAATAATTTCACTAAATTCGGGGGATCAACAAGGCCGCCGTAATAGTTTCTTCCTTTGCCGCTCCTCTGCAGTAGATCGAAAAGGCTGATACTATTCTACTGTTTAGGCTTCAACAGCAAAATAATTCATTTATATTCCTTTAATAGGTGATGGACATATAAAGCAGTGACAATGCGGTTAAGAAATAGATATCAAGTTAAAATTATTCAATTATACTTTACCATCTGGTAGTGAAGATAGAGTGATGTAAGAGGATTCGGGTGTGGTCAGGTCTTAGTGGAGTGGCTCTGATGGTATCTGGCCCCTCCAAGCGTCTCCAAGGTTTCTCCAAGTGTCCGTTAAGCATTTTCCTTCCTCTCTGGAGTATCCCCTTTTTATAGCTGTATCCCACCCAGTTTAGCTCTAGCCCATCAATATGTGGCCTCCTTTTATTGGCGGATATATATATTGATTTACTCCAGGTATCTGTCCAGGTGTCATACTACCTGGCCAGTAGATGGCACTCTCAGATCAACCACCCAACCTTCTAAAGGAATGAATTAATATATGTGACCAAGGAATAACCTATCTTTAATGGATTGTGTTCATTTTATACTATATCCAGGGATTCCATGGGGTTACTTACCAATATTAATATTATACTATTCATGAAACACCAGCATATTTTGCTGCGGCGTGCATGCAGGATACACTCGTTATTTATATCTAGAGATGTGTGTGTATGAGAATTCTGCAGAAAGGAATACATGTTCCGTGATATTCCTTAAATTTCATTCATTCATTCATTCATGATATATTCCTTAAAATTCATTCATAATTAACAGATTTAATCTGTTTTATAAATGTTAATACACAAGACACTCGTTATGTATTAATCCATTAAATGTGGTATGGGTTCTATCTCTTATCAGTCCCATGGTTATCTATTATAACTCACCACATAAATTAAATATTCAGATACCACCTATGCACCTTGTATAATATAATGTTACAGATTATATTGCGTATAGCGTTTTATGCCTTTATAAACTGAATTTGTAGGTAATCACTGTTACATTAAAAAAAAAAAAAAAATCCTTTTTTTCCTACAGGTTATGCAAGTCACCATTGTCCAAGGTTTTGCATGGCTAGAGAGAGATTAGATGTGACAATTGTATTCATTTAGTTTCAGGACCATGTGATTTAACATCTGGGTTTTTACAACCAGAATTGCCTCAGAAAGTTTATCTCTTCCAGTCTCTGAACAATGGATGTTGCTTCCCTTGTCATTATAATCTGCCTGGTTACATTTTAACCCCAGGTAGACAGATTAGAAACATAGAAACATAGAAAAATGTCGGCAGATAAGAACCTTTCGGCCCATCTAGTCTGCCCAATTACATGGATACTTTACCTGGATTTATCTTTTGTTTAGGATAGCCTTATGCCTATCCCATGCTTGCTTAAATTCAATTACTGTTTTGGCCTCTACCACTTCTACTGGAAGACTGTTCCATGTATCCACCACCCTCTCAGTAAAATAATGCTTCCTGATGTTACTTTTAAACCTTTGCCCCTCTAATCTAAGACTATGTCCTCTTGTTTTGCTATTTTGTTTCCTTTTAAATATACTCCCTTCCTCTACCTTGTGGATTCCCTTTACGTATTTAAATGTTTCTATCATATCTCCTCTGTCTCGTCTTTTTTCCAAGCTGTACATGTTAAGATCATTAAGCCTTTCTTGGTAACTTTTGTCCTTCAAGCCGTACACCATTTTAGTAGCCCTTCTCTGAACTCTCTCCAAGATGTCTATATCCTTCTGGAGATACGGTCTCCAGTACTGCACACAGTACTCCAACAGATTGCCTGTTTGATAGAAATTCCTGCGAAAATATTACGAATTATAGAAATTTCATATCTGAATTGGTCTGACACTGCTAACCTGCTCTGCTTTTGCTGTCCCGTTTTCTTTCCCATGTCCGGGGCGGGGTTGTCACAGCCGCCGGGAAATGGGTCCGCGACTACCTACAGGAAACTCCCCAGGCTCCGCAAGATGGCAGATCCGGCAAGGCTGCACCAGGCCCGAAATCCGTCAAGCCGACGGAGCACAGAGAAACGTATGGAGATTGGCGGTTCAGCGGTCCCTGCAGCTTCAAACAGGCTCCGACCCTCCAAGCAGTTGGTACAGGACGAGAGGGCCGCAGATAAACGGTATTAAAACCCAATTTTCTTCAGAGCTCTCCCAGCATGCGGCATCTCATGTCCGATGCTAGCTCCATCCCCCGGTATTTCTTCTTTTTAACTTCTATTACTTCCCCAGTAATATTTTTTAAGGTTCTCCACTATATCGGATGTAATAGAGTTAAGGTTCTCGTCGTCGGTATATGCTTTCAGTTCAGCCAACATTGTATTTATGTTTGAATCCAGATTAGGGAGGGTGCTGTTATCGAACTGAGTGATATATTTCATAGTCTGTATGGCGAGAGGAAGCCATTCATTAAGCCCCCATATGGATTTTACTGCCTGTTTACGTTCTATGCGTTCCTATATGCAGGGCCAGCCCGACCATGGAGCGGTTAGGGGCAACCGCTCCAGGCGGTAAATTTTGGGGGAGTAGCAGATTTTTGCCAACAGAGCCCCTGCACAAATTTTTGAACAGCACTGCTGCACCGGCATCTCTTTGAAGCCGGCGCAGTTGCCGCTCAGCACCGAACCTCCGGACTAACTCCCTGTCTGGGTGCCACCTGCTGGCATCACCGGACCATTGCATGCTGGGGGATGTAGTTCTAGCCTGGATTACTGCATATTGCCCAGAATCCATCTAGAACTACATCTCCCGGCATGCATTGCTCCAGTGAGGCCACCAGGCGATGCACAGACAGTGAGTTAACCCGGAATTTCACAGATGGGGAACGACCCTGTGAAAGGAGAGAAGCAAGTGCTGGGCAGCATATGGAGGCCAGAGAGCGGCAGGAGTCAGATTGCAGACTGCAGACAGAGCCTGCTGGTAAGTTCAAGTCTCTCTCTCCCCCATTCATTCCTCTCACGCCCATCTCCCCCTTCTCTCGCTCTCTACCCTCTTTCCTGCACTCCCATCTCTCTCCATCCCTCCTGCACTCACATCCGTGTGTGTGTGTGACTGTGTGTGTGTGAGCCTGTGCGTGTGAGACTGTGTGCGTGTGAGACTGTGTGTGTGTGTGAGAGAGACTGTGTGTGACAGACTGTGGGTGTGTTGACTGTATATGGGTGTGTGTGACTCTATATGGGTGTGTGTGCATGGATGGATGTGTGGCGCTCTGGGATATGCTCATACACATCGCACATTACTGTGAGTTTTATTGCTGTGGAGCTCTGATAAAGTAATGTGCGGTGTGTATGAGCGTGTCAGAGCTCCACAGCAATAAAACTCACAGTAATGTACGGTGTGTATGAGCGTGTAATGCAGGGTTGGGAAACCTGCAGGGTTTGTAGGAGTGTGGAACCCGATGGCAAGCAGTCGGTACAAAGGAGACCAGAAGACCAAGTATAATAGAGTATGGTTTAGTTATGGAGGAGCAGGAACGGAACGTAGAACAAAAGTCCAGGTAGACAAGGTTACAAACTAGGGTGGTGTTCTTGGGTAGCAGGTGACCTCGGTAAATAGTAAGTGGCATAACGTAGAACAAAAGTCAAGGTAGAATGTAACGTTGGGGGCTTCCAGCCTTTCCGGTGTGCTTGACGGCAGCATGTCTGATGCTGCTCGCTCACCAACGCCCGGTTTAAATTGAAACAGGCAGGGAGGTGGCTGCATGAGGCGCGGCTTGAGAGGGGGCGCGGTCTGGTGAAGGTCTTTTAAAAACCAACAGTTCCTTCTAAGCGGTGACAGATCGTGGTTATCCATACCTGAGCTCCTTGTACCTGAATTCGTGATTTAACCTGTTATTGACCTCTGATTGTTTTCTGACTATTCTGCCTTCCGTTGCCCTAGACTATTTTCCTTGTACTACGCTCCTGCACTGATATCGACCTGGCTATTCCCTTTGACTATTCTATACTCTGTATTCCTGATTCTGGCTCGTCTGACTACCCCCGTGTTGCTGACCTGGTTTTGTATTAGGACATTGTCTTTGATTTACCCTTTCTGTCTAGCTAGTATACCTGGCCAATTCTAAGGACCAGACAGTTAGGGATTGTTCTACAGCTACCCTGTTGGTAGCTTTTGGGTTCTGTGGAGTGTTGGGCTTTAAGGACTGCGTGGTGGGATCCGGGAACCGTGACATAGAATAGGTTACTATGAAGGTGGTGTCCTTGGGTAGCAGGTGACCTTGGGGAATAACAGGTGACGTGGTCAGAAGACAATCCGGGTCGGTGGGCAGGAGAAGGCAGCGTAGTCGGTAGGCACACCGGATCGGTGGGTAGAAGGCAGCGTAGTCGGTAGGCAATCCGGGTTGGTGGGTAGAAGAAGGCAGCGTAGTCGGTAGGCAATCCGGGTCGGTGGGCAGAAGAAGGCAGCGTAGTCAGTAGGTAATCCGGGTCGGTGGGTAGAGGAAGGCAGCGTAGTCGGTAGGCAATCCGGGTCGGCAAGCAGGAGTCTCAGAGGAGCGGAGCAGGATGGAGCAGGAATGCGGAGGAGAACTGGGAAACTGAAGTGGATAAGCGACAGTATAACCTGGTAATGTGCGGAGAAAGACGGCAGGTTTAAATAGGACACAGTGAATCAGAGAAATACCTTTTACCTGGGAGTTGTGGGTAGAACCGGGATACCTGGGCTCCTGATAGGTGAAAGGGAGGAATGCGAGGATCTCCAGAGCAGGTGTCATGTAATGCGCACAAACGACCAGCAGAGGGCGCCAGAGTACCAGGAGTCCTGGATCCTATAAGGATGTGCGCCTACACGGGCGCACGCCCTACAGCGGTATTCTGCAGCAATCGGCGGCGTGTGGCGTTTTGGAAGTCCTCCCCTCCATTTTGCTGGCTGGAAGCAGGAGGAACACTAAGCGACACACCACGAGAGACCTCAGGTGAGTCTGGTCTCAACATGGCGGTCCAGGCAAGGAGCGGGCCGGGAGCGGGGCATTACAGAGTATATCACAGAGCTCCACAGCATTAAAACTCACAGTAATGCTTGGTGTACGAGTGTATCACAGAGCTCCACAGCAATAATACTCACGCTGATACACACGGTACATTACTGTGAGTTTTATTGTCGTGGAGCGTTGATACGCTAATACACACCACACATTACTGTATGACAGAGCTCCACAGCATTAAAACTCACGATAATATGTGTATGAGAGTATCACAGAGCTCTCAGCAATAATACTCACGCTGATACATACTGCACATTACTGTGAATTGTAATGCTGTGGAGCTCTGGATACGCTTTTACAAGCCACGTGTTTTTTTTTGTTGGTATTTTGGTGGGGGGGCAGCATTTCATCCGTCGCTCCAGGCAGCACAGTGGCTTGGGCCGGCCCTGCCTATGTGGGACGCAGTAAAGCTGAAGGGAAAAGGAGGCTACACGCATGCTTTCTGTAGATGAAGAGGGTAATGTTGGAGGGAGACGATATGTCATCGACCGGTGACAGAAGGACGTCCGAAATCAGCGTGTGATGACGTCATCATTGACGGACGAGCAGGGTCCGCGAAACCCACGTGGCGGGAGAATACTGCGTAGGGTACTCAAGACAACAAGACTATTTAAGATAGGCTGGGGAGAAGGTGAAAACCGTATGCCCTTTTTGTTGCACTACTGTTGAAGCCCCAAGGGCGAAACGCGTCTGGTGACGACTCTTTTTTCTTACTTATTATGTTGCATTTTTTTTTATTCACTTTTGAGCACTTTTATACAAATAAATATGTGGCTATTTTATTATGGCTGGCATTCCTGACATTTTTGAAAAGTGACACACTCAGCATGCTGTGGGCATTTCTGTGGGTTGTGCCCTACATACAACCGATGAGTGAATTGTATCGAACCATACAGTAGGCTCCATCTTTTCTTCTTTTTTTTCTTTGAGAAAGGATTTTACCAGGAAGGATACATTGAGATTTCTCTCGTTTTCAAGTATGTCCTGGGTGGCGAGTATGTACCGTTAGGGGTCTTGCCCAAGTACACTTACTGGAGAGGTGCTCTTACTGGGATCAAACCCATGTCTCCACAGGCTCTCTCCATGCAGAGCAGTGATGTTACCTCTACTCCACCCAGCCGGTACAACTGGGTGAATAGTTCTGATATTTATTATATATCACCAATTGTGAACTAGCTGCACTACATACCTCTTACCTACTGCAGTGGAAGATCATACCACCTTCAATATCTGGAGTTGAGCGGCAGGGGTGCAAGACCGGAATTTCCCAGAGGCGCAAGAGGAGGAGCCTAGTGACTCAGCAGTGTGTGAGAGTGCCCTTTAGATTTTTATGCACATTTAAATATTACTGCAATATTGTTCTTTGATCGTGTATGCTTTCTTTTTCTTTGAGACAATTTGAGCCTTGAATTGAGAACATCTAGCAAGAGAAAAACGTATTTGTCTATCCATTTAAATCCACATGAGCGCTTCACATTTTCTTTTGGAGTGTTTGAATTGTTGTTCGAAGAGAAGAGAGAGAGAATCCTCTGTAGCAGACTGTGCCGATTCTAGTTCAGAAATTTGGGTAGTGTGCGATTGCAACAATTTTGAAGCGTATTATCAATGATTTGAAATTGTGATTCAAACATAGACTTCAGGAAGGATGGAACTTCTTTGGCCATTTCTATGGCAGGGGAATACACCATGCTTAAAGGCTGTGAAATAGCGAAGGATTCCTCCTCCTCTGAGTGTTGTGCGACCGAAGGCGAGGGAGGCCAATGGTGCAACCATCGATGTGTGTTTTTTTATGAATTTAGCGCTGTTCATAAAATGCTTTTTGGATGTTGATTTAGCCATGAATTTATTCATGGAAAAGTAGGAGTGGACCACCAGTGGTGGTCACGAATATAATTAAGACAAGTCCTCCATGAAAATAGAGATAGGTTGTAGAAGTTTTTATCCCCTATGGGGATCCTGAAATATTAGGACAAGTCCTTCTCGAATGTAAAGATGAAATGAAATAAGTTAGATCCTTTATGGGATTCCTGAAAAAAATTGGTGAGATCTTATACTAGCAAACTAGGAGGGAAAAAAATATTATAAATCCCAGGGTGGGGGAGAGGGAGATGAGAAAAATGTAGAATTCCATTGGCAAATAGTAAAAAATTATCACCCCTCCTCACACCCCGAAAATAGCTACAGCTAAGCAAATGAAGGTGGTTTGTGTAGAAGAAATATAAGAATAATAAGGCCAACAGAGGGAATGCTCTCACCATGCTGAGAAAGGGTTAAAAGGAGCCGCAGTGTTTATAAGTCCAGCTAATCATAGTGAAGCATCTGTGAAAAATAGTGGCTCAGGTGGAAGGCTGTGCTGCACCGAAATCCACTCCCCAGGGCCCAATATGGATGCCATGCTCCGCAGGAGGACGGAGTGCCCCACCGAGACAGCACTGGAGAGCTGCGCTGGACCACACAGGCCTTGAAAGAGTTGGAGGTCACCTCACAGAAGGGAAGGGTCATCAGAGTATGCTGCTCTGTGCGGATGATAGGCGGACGGCGACCTTGCGGCCTCAAGGAAGCGACACTCCCAGTACCATGCCTCCGAGGGTCCGAACCACAAGGCGTGCCGTAAATACGGCAGTGATCTGTTCAGGCCTCCACCAGGCTGGAGGGTTGGTGGGTCTACACGATCCCATCAGGAGTACTAACACTGTAGCCAATATTCTAGGCGTACATCTATAATGGCCGCCACAGCAGAGGAATTTAATTTCTTAATATGATTAAAAACAGCTTATTTTCATAGAAAATTGCAGTAACATATTCTGCTTTTCTGATTTAAAAAAGGCTAGCTAATAGAATATGTAACCATAAACATATAGATGTAAAAGTGTGGAAAGTAGATTTACGTGCTGAAAATGATTGAACTCTGCATAAAAATTGTAATTGAATTTTTTTTTATTTAGCCCTATGTCGTGACACATATAGTATACACATAGTAATGATACATGTTGAGTCTGCAAGAAAAAAAACCCAATATATAATCTGTGAAGGTCCTGCAATAAAACATATCTTTAAATGTCATTTAAACTCGATGAGCAAAAAAATGACAAAATTAGCTCAGCATATACGAGTGTGAATTGGCTCAGCACTGCAGCAATTCTACATAACAGAAATGCAACTTACCTCCAGATAGTGTGCCAGATGCTTTAGCAATTTCTCCTTTGAAGATTTTTTCATGGTCTAAATGGATTTCAATATCCTTTACGCCACGGTATGAATGAATTCTTGACTTATTGTAATTCCAAATTCTAATCATTGCTACTTTGCATGGTTGTAAAAACTCCAAGTAAATAAAATGATTATTTCCATTGATAAACGGAGTCAGCCAAAGATGCATGTCGTCTTGCGTCCTGTTTACACCATCAATTAGATTTGTTGCAACTCTAGGATCTTTACCATAGGCTGACAAAATATTTATATCAGGAGGGTCAGCTGTGATTTTTGCTATCTGTACAGGGTTGCCTTTAGACGAAAAAATTTCTATTCCATTAAGACCAACATAATGTCTGTCACCCCAAGTAGTCTGGATTATAATACATATATGTTGTCCATATGGGAGGACGGGAATTTCAAAGTCACTTCTCTCATCTTTTTCATATTCTATTGAATTTCCACCTGCTGTCATGGAAATATTTAGTGTACAATCCTTTACGGCTGTATCACATAGTTTTCCAATCTTTTGTTGCTGTAAAAACTCATCAAAAATATCACCTTCAAAATTTAAGTTTGAAATCCTGCCACGATGAGACTGATTAAATTTGAGTAAGGAAGTCCAGGATTCCATCAGGATGTTTTCTTGGTCATGGAGCCACCTTGGTCTTTGTGGTTTAATACTTCCTTGAATGCCTAGAATAATAATTATCAAAGAAAATATTAAGTTAGAAATTTAATTTAAGACATATTAATATAAAACTAATAAAATATGTTTATGAATGAGATACTTTGTAAAAACAGGTATTTTTATCTGAAAATCCCTAATACACATTGGTTGAAAGAGGTAGTCACAGTTATTAATTAAATCAATTTAACAGAGCTTAGCCAGCAAACGATTGACTGCCAAGGGGTTTTCCGAGGTTGGACCCCAATATGCAGGAAGATACTCTAGTCGCGGTACAGGTAATCAAAAAAATCCTAGTCGATATTCAGGCCAGGGGACGGTGCAGGCGGCAAAGGTACATCAATGGTTAAACAGGATAAAGGGTCAAATTCCAAGGATCAAGCAAAGTCTGTGAAGTGTCTCTTAGGAAGGTCAGACAACTACTGGACAATTAGGTATGGGTGAACCAAGCTTTTATGTTGGATGTCCAGCCCAGCTCATTCGTTCCACCCCCAGGGGTTGGTGCAACTCTGGAGTCAGGGAACCTTGGTTATCTATATTTGAAGATGCAGTACCCTGGCTCAGCCCCCTGGCCGCGGTCACTGTCCTCTTGCCCAATATCTGTAGGGGAACTCCCCAAACAGAGGCAGAGCTAGGATCAGCCGCTGAGCCGGGAGTACCATGCCAGGTTTGCCTCACCTCAATGGCAACAAGGCCACGAGACCACCCAGCTTCACTCTCCCCCAGGTGAGCCCGATCGTGAGGAGCCGCGATGGAACGTCGGGGGCCACCAGCAGAAGAGCTGGCGTCGGGCACGTCACTGCCGCAGACCGGAAGTCGAACGTCGGGATGCAGTGGACGCAGATGGACCACGTCCCTGCCTGCCGACCCCCAGGAGAGCCGCAACTCAACGGTCCGGAGAACACTGTCGACCCCCGGTGAGACCCCAATGCGAGCAGGCGGCAGGGTGAGGCTTGACATAACCCCCCCAGGAGACCTCCCCGGGGGGCGTGGAGGAACAGGTTTGGTCGGATGAAAGAGGTGAAATCGTCGGACCAGACAGGGGAGCGTGGACGCCGGAAGCAGGTTCCCAAGATCTGTCCTTGGGGCCGTATCCTTTCCATTGGATGAGGTACTGCAACGAAGGTCCTCGCCAATGAGAATCGACCACCGCATGAATTTCATATCCAGGATCCGTGGTGGAAGGAACAGGAGGAGGAGGCATATTCTTCCGGAATGGATCAAGAATCCAAGGCTTAATGAGGGAAACGTGAAAAGTAGGGTGTATCTTGAACTTGGGAGGTAGTTGAAGACGGACGGCTGACTGGTTGACCACTTTGTCAATGGTGTAGGGTCCGATATATTTCGGTCCAATGCGTAAAAGTGAGGTAGTACGCTTACAAATGAGGGGGAGGGAGGGTAGATATCGCTATATAGACCAAGCAAAAAGATAGCTTCCCAATAACGAAGAATAACCAAATCAAGTAAACATGCAGGGCAGCGTTTCTCTATACTCCATGAAAAACAGGTGTGGGAATATGGGTATTGTGCACAGAGAGCTCACCAAATATTGACCATGTTTGTATGTCAAAAAGTACCAAAATTTGACAGAACAACAGTTGGATACATACATTGAATATCGATGAATTCAACTGGAGATATTCAGATTTTGAAGGGGTAACCTTCTCTACACAAGTTATCATCAGGTATACATCGAGAGTGCCTCAAAAAACAGAGAATACAGCATATAGTGCAATATTGCAAAAAACGATGATATAAGTATTCAGTCTGGCTGTCAGGGACTCGGGATGGTACCAGGGTGGCACCGGGGGAGAGGGGAGTATGAGCCCCGCGTGCAGTGGTCTGCACAGATAAGCAGAGGATCGAGGTAGTGGAGGGTGGATGGACACGCAGACTAACCAGGTAGATAGCTGAAGAGAACGTGGATAATGATTGCAGTTGCAGGAACCAGGAATGGGGAGTAAGGATCAGGAATCAGGATAGCAGCAATAGCAAGGGTGTTCACTCTTGGTGAGCCTGAGCTGTATGAACCAGCAATGGGTCAGTGAGGGGCAGAGCCCTTTATTTTGTGAGTCACGTGTGTTTGGTGCATTAACTCATACAATGCTGGATGCTGGTTGCAGGGCAGGAACAAGATGGAAGTGAACCACCAGGGGGAGTTTCAGGATGGCTACAGCCAGGGGTCTTGACAGTACCCTCCCCTTCACGGGCACACTCTGGGTGACCAAAAAATGGCAGCAGGACTGCCCATGACCGGGCACGGGTCACTCTGGTGGGTGCTGGGACCAGTAATCGTCACACCAGTGGAGGGCAGAGCGGTGGTCAGGAGTGGTGGTACAGGGTTGGGCACGTGCCTTCCTCTGACGCCGCTGTGCCTTGGTCTTCATTTTCTTGTGATCAGCAGACACCTCAGGGAGGAGAGTGCCCATGTACCCAGATGGCATTCTCTCTTCATCGTCTTCGGTCACAATGGGTGAAAAGCAATTACGAGATAAAACAAAGTCCATATCAGGGTCTCTAGGGATCTTGGGGTTACGCTCTTTTTCTTATGTGATGCCTCAGGAATGAGGGTGCCCACGTAATCGGATGGCACCAAGGTGGGTATAGCGTAGGTGCCCTGCACCGTATAAGGAGCCGGATCCTCGGGTAAGGACTCTGGAGCAGCAGGAATGTCCGTTGCCCGTCTGGCGTTGGCGACAGAGGGCGAGACATAGGAGGCAGAGTCACCGTTGAATCTGGTGCCCACATAAGAAGATGGCATCGTGGTAGGTGTCTCCTCTTCTTCCTCTTTGCCATAGTCTCCCTCTGATACAGGTCCATCACTGGATGAAGAACAGGAGCCTCGCCATGTCTTCATATGGGGTGAGGTGGTGGCAGCCTCCAATCCTTCCTCCTTGGTAGAATAATTGTCCCAGGTGGTACCCCTTGGTACCTGCTCGAGGTCCAAATAATCAGAGGCGAGGCGGCCCGATGGCAAGAAATCATGCAGGGAGTCATAACCAGAACCGTCCACTTCACAGATGGCTGGGTCTTGCTGGCTAAGAGTGGTGAGAGACGTGGTCCCACCGGGAATCCGCATACACATAAGTTCCATAGGGAGCGGAGGTTCCACAGGAGTGTTGTCAAAGTCCATAGGGAGAACTGGATCTGCTTCCGTGGGCATGGTGGTCTCCATCTCCATAGGACCCTCTGACTCGTCTTCAGAGGTGTATTCCAGCGACACGCTTCTTCTGGGTTCAACTGGCACAGATCGTCTGGGGACGGGTGTAGGTACATGAGTTTTTCGGGGTGCAGGTTTAGGTGTTGGGGGTTCTCTGGGTGCAGGCTTAGGCGCACGCATTCGTACAGCAGGTCTTTCTGGAGCAGGCGTAGACACAGTGGCTGTAGCAGGCCTGGAAGCCTGGGGCTGCTTCTGAGATCTACGCACCTGAGCGTGCTTGGGAGTTGCAGCAAACTTTGAAACTGGTATCGGTGTTGGTTTGACAACCGCAGATCTGTTTTTTTTTTCTGGGCAATCAGATATCCAATGCGATCCTTTCCCGCAGTACAGGCAGAGATTGTCCGCCAGTCTCCTGGCACGTTCTTCAGGGGACAGGGGATCATGGTGTTTGTTAGGAGGAGCGCACACCTTAGTTGAGGTGCCCAGAATCTTTTGCAGCAATATTACCAGGGAATCTGCCAGGTTCTTAAAAAGTTCCTGGAAGGTCATCTTAAGCAACTCCACCATTAAGTACAGCACTGCTGGCTCATTAGTATTGGGCTGGTTCATTCTGTCAGGGACTCGGGATGGTACCAGGGTGGCACCGGGGGAGAGGGGAGTATGAGCCCCGCGTGCAGTGGTCTGCACAGATAAGCAGAGGATCGAGGTAGTGGAGGGTGGATGGACACGCAGACTAACCAGGTAGATAGCTGAAGAGAACGTGGATAATGATTGCAGTTGCAGGAACCAGAAATGGGGAGTCAGGATCAGGAATCAGGATAGCAGCAATAGCAAGGGTGTTCACTCTTGGTGAGCCTGAGCTGTATGAACCAGCAATGGGTCAGTGAGGGGCAGAGCCCTATATTTTGTGAGTCACATGTGTTTGGTGCATTAACTCATACAATGCTGGTTGCAGGGCAGGAACAAGATGGAAGTGAACCACCAGGGGGAGTTTCAGGATGGCTACAGCCAGGGGTCCTGACAGTGGCCAAATGGTAACTCACACTTGAGAGCTTCCAGCCCTCATATGGTAGCCTCCCAGGTTGTTGCAGGCCAACCTGCTCGCCTATACTCTCCTGGTCATCAGAATGTCCCCAGATGATGCAGCTTGCCTCAAGTTTCTTAAAGAGGGTAATGCATGCAAAGGGTAAGCGAAGGTAAAAGCAAAATATTGTATGTTTATTTCCCCACAATGGGGTAAAAGATACACTTCAATATAAAATCAGAAGACAAAATTGCATAAAAAGGACTTAGGGCCAAACGCGTTTCGCGCCTCTCCAGGCGCTTCCTCAGTGGCAAAAGGGAATTACTGTCCTCTTTTCAATGCGTCCTTAAATACTGTAAGGTGGGAAAAGGAAAGCGAAACCACCTGGTCCCGTTTCCGTGTTGCAGTTGTTTCAGCGCTGATCGATGACGTAGCGCAGGCATCTTCACCTCAGGCACTTGATGCGGACTGGAAGTGGATGGTGAAGCACGTGGATGCATCTCAATGCGGTGATTTCTCGTAACAAAACTAAAGCTTTACTTTCCGACATAAGTGGACATGTATAACGAACGCTATCCATTCTTCCACATAGTCCAACTTAATCTATTGTAGATCTGCAGAGAGGCAGGCCTAATTTGTCCATAGCAATATATATAAAGTCCATATTGTAAAATATATAAACCGACTAAAATATAGAAGTTCAATTGATAATTAAAATGTATTAAATTGAAAAACACACTATTGTTAATAAGAGCAGTCCTTCAAAACACTAAGGGCCATATTACATTCTCTGCGCAAATGCGCTCGCGCAGCGCAATTCTTTTGTGCGCAGTGTCCAGCGTTATCGTGCGAAAATTAACGTGATATTCGGATCCGAACGTATTTTCTCATCCGTCAAAAAATAACGTTAGTAAGAAAAACGCGCAAAACCAAGTGTAATACGCGCGCAGTAACGTTGCGCATGTAAATCAGTGCGCGGACTGTTTTTTTCGCGGGATTCAGCCAATCAGAATTAAGAACCTTAATTGACATCAATTCACCTTAATTGACTCACTAATGTTTTTGCGCCTGTCAAAATAAATCTGAGTATACACGCTGCAGCAATAAAAAAAAATGCACGAATTCACAATTTTTTTTTTTGGGTATGTGTAGAATGTGTAACTATAATGTGCTGTATTTTTTTTCGTGCTGGTGTATTTTGTTTCGGCCAGAACGTTCAGATTTGCAGTTAACACCAAGTTTTCAAAGACGTTAAAATTATGCGCGCAAACGTCGTTCGTAGGAAGTTGCACATCTATTGAAATACCATCCGCTTAACGCATTTGCGCTCACAATGTTAAGTATAGGACGCGCACAGTTCATCACACTCGTGCAAGTCCATCCGCGTTAAACGATAACGCGCATCGTTTGCGCGAACGTTGAAATACGACGTTCTGCGCAAATGGTTTTGTCCTCGCGCAAATGCGCATTTGCGTGCACGCAAAACCGATGCGCGAGGAATGCAATATGGCCCTAAGTGTTTAAATATATATATTTAAAAAGGGGAGAACTATTATTGGGCAATGAAAGATAAAGGGAGCAAGAATATAGTTTCTCTCCAGCATTCTGATAAAAGTTGAATAAGGGAGATGATAACAGAAAGTTTTTTTCAAAGGAAATGGCATAATTCAAAGTCGGTATTTAATCCATTGGGGATCAAAGTGTTGAAATAGAAGATGAGTTTCATCTCTTCTTGATTAATTTTCTTAATAAAGTCGTCCCCTCGACAGTTCTTAGTAATTTTCTTTAAAACAAAAAATTCTAGACCGGTGGGCGACCCTTCATGGTATCTTTTAAAATATGCGATTCTCAAAAATGTTTCTAATGTTACGTACGTGTTCCATAATTCTGATGTACACGGGCCATATGGGTCTTCCTATGTAGACTTTATTACACGGACATACCAAGGCATATATGACGTTGTTGGATTGGCAACTAGTGACCCCTTTTAATTTAAAATTAACCGTTTGCTGAAACGGTGTTATGACTTTTTTCTTTAAATTCAAATTCTTGCACGCAATGCATGAGCCGCACCTATAGAAAGCTTCTTTTAGATGGAAAGGGTTGTTGTTTCTCTTTTTTGACATAAATGGCTTTTAACTGTCACGTTCCCCTCGTTCCAACCCTGTCTTCCTGCCCTCTGTATTTGTATATTGTGTTTTTTCCATTGTGTTTCTGTTGCTGGCAATTCCTGGGTGGCCTCCCAGGGGTTAATTGGTGTTCTGTGTGCTGCTCACCTGTTGACCCTTACCTTGATTCCCCTGCCTATATTAGAGCAATGTACCTATAGGACATTGCTGGGTCATTTTACTTTGCCTGGTCTCCTTGCATCCTGTATCCTGAGAGCTCCTTGCTGTGTTCCTGATATCCTCCGTTTGTTCATCCTTGTTCAGTTTTTGCCTCTGTTATTTCTGTTCCAGTTTATGTCAGTTCCTTCTGTGTATTTAGTTCTGTCTATTGCTGTATTTTGTTTTGCTGTTTATGTTCCATTCAGATTCCCCGGTTACTGATTTTGGCTTGGCTGACTTCCCTTCTGGTTCCTATTCCGATATTCTGTATGACGTACTCTCTCTGGTTATGACCTTTGGCTTTCCTCTTTATGACTACTCTATTGTATATTCCTTGTCTGTACCGTTTCCAGGAAACCCTGTCATCTGTATACAACAAAGGACTCTGTACGGCTTCAAGGTAATACTTTCCTTTAGATTAGATCCGGCTATCCTAAAGACCGGTCTTTCAGTGCAGGGAATCTTTGGTATTGCCGTACAGAGGTCTTTTGTTAACCCTTTGTTGCTTTCACCTGTCCTTGCAGTTTACCCTGCATCTCTGCATATAGGGGCTTCTCTCAGGAACCAAGGCCTCACCTTCCTGCGAGTTATATTCATAGGGATATATATACAGACCGACCACTTCCAAGGATCGGAGGGCAAGTATAGGGTGGTGCGTGCCTGGTGGTACTGCCACCGTGACAGAATGACCCAGCCTTTACATAAGCCCGCAGAGATGTGTAACGTGTTGGAAACCTTATTGCACATGTTTGAGGAATTTGTGGTTCACCTCAAAGGGTTACTGAGCCTGTGTCTAGACTCTGGCAATCAGGTCTCATTTGAGAGCAGGGTTCGTGGTCCGCTTTCTCCTGATGAAAAGAACAGAAGACGGGAGTACAATCTCTGTTTCTATTGTGCCAGTTCGTTGCACTTTTTGTCTGGCTGTCCCCTCAAGCCGGTGCGTCCTGGTGCTGGAGTGCCGGTGCGTCTCAAGACTTGTGGTGAGTTTGTGCGCCCTGATACTGGCCGAGTGCCAACTGTGCCCATGTCCCACAGTAAGGCCGCTAAAGCTAGACCACGCATGAGTTCCACTGGCACCAGTTACAGCTGGGAATCAGAGGGTGCCAGACCTAGCTGGGAGTCGGATAGTGCCAGACCACGTAGGGGATCTGATGGTGCCAGACCCTGTGGGGAGTCAGATGGCACCAGACCCCACTTTGAGTTCAGACCTCCTGAGAAATCCAGGTCTGAGAAAGAGGCACTTGAATCTATGAAGGATGAATCCTTTTTGGCCACAAGGCCAGAGGATGAAGTACCCATGGAGGTTATGTCGCTCTGGGCATCCGATAATAAACCTCAGACTTATGTGAATACCTCTGATGGCTGTAGGGGTTTAAAGACACAACTGGCTGGTTCTGAGCAGCAACTGTCAGACAAAAGACAGTCCCTACGTATTGTTACTGGGTGTATTACATGTAGAGCCGCAACCCCAGTGCCCATTGGCGGTAAGCCAGTCCTGTCTCCGTCTGGCAATGCGCAGCCAGTCCTGTCTCCGTCTGGCAATGCGCAGCCAGTCCTGTCTCCGCCTGGCAATGTGCAGTCAGTCCAGCCTGGCAATGTGCAGCCAATGCTGCCTGATCCTGGCACAATTCCAGCGGTGCTGCCTGATCCTGGCACGATGCCAGCGGTGCTGCCTGATCCTGGCACGATGCCAGCAGTGCTGCCCGATCCTGGCACGATTCCAGTGGTGCTGCCTGATCCTGGCACGATGCCAGCGGTGCTGCCCGATCCTGGCACGATGCCAGCGGTGCTGCCCGATCCTGGCACGATGCCAGCGGTGCTGCCCGATCCAGGCGCGGTGACAGTAGTGATGTCTGGTAAACTGCCAGTCAAATCCATGGCAAGCTGTGTGCCAGCGGTGCCAGTCCCAAGCTGTGTGCCAGCAGTGCCAGTCCCAAGCTGTGTGCCAGTCCCAAGCTGTGTGCCAGTCCCAAGCTGTGTGCCAGCGGTGCCAGTCCCAAGCTGTGTGCCAGCGGTGCCAGTCCCAAGGTGTGTGCCAGTCCCAAGGTGTGTGTCAGTGGTGCCAGTCCCAAGCTGTGTGCCAGCGGTGCCAGTCCCAAGCTGTGTGTCAGCGGTACCAAAGCTACATTGCAACACCACTGTACCCATGCCCCACAGAGAGTCCGAGGTTTCCAAACCTCATGGTAAGGCACAGGTAGGCGAGCCTACTCCCACTGTTGCCATGTCATGTGAGGTGGTCACCAGTTCTAGATCTCGTTCTAGGAGAAGACGGGGAAAGGTGTCTAACCCTAGTCCCACTGATTCTATGTCCAGTCTAATTGATGCCAAGATCCCCCTACCCCGTCATGTCCCTGAGGGCTATGTGCAATCGCCCCTTGGACTGGTGTTCAGGAAGGACCACTGGGTTGCCATTCAAAGGAACCCTCATAGTCGGGGGCGTCTTGTGGAGGAGGATGACGACTCTGAGTGGGACCTCAAAGGACTTTGGTGATTGGTGTTCGTAATCTGGTTTCCTGATTTTTGTCTGTCATGTTTGTTGTTTTAGGTGCCCTGAGGTCACCTTTTTTGGAGGGGGCTACTGTCACGTTCCCCTCGTTCCAACCCTGTCTTCCTGCCCTCTGTATTTGTATATTGTGTTTTTTCCTTTGTGTTTCTGTTGCTGGCAATTCCTGGGTGGCCTCCCAGGGGTTAATTGGTGTTCTGTGTGCTGCTCACCTGTTGACCCTTACCTTGATTCCCCTGCCTATATTAGAGCAATGTACCTATAGGACATTGCTGGGTCATTTTACTTTGCCTGGTCTCCTTGCATCCTGTATCCTGAGAGCTCCTTGCTGTGTTCCTGATATCCTCCGTTTGTTCATCCTTGTTCAGTTTTTGCCTCTGTTATTTCTGTTCCAGTTTATGTCAGTTCCTTCTGTGTATTTAGTTCTGTCTATTGCTGTATTTTGTTTTGCTGTTTATGTTCCATTCAGATTCCCCGGTTACTGATTTTGGCTTGACTGACTTCCCTTCTGGTTCCTATTCCTATATTCTGTATGACATACTCTCTCTGGTTATGACCTTTGGCTTTCCTCTTTATGACTACTCTATTGTATATTCCTTGTCTGTACCGTTTCCAGGAAACCCTGTCATCTGTATACAACAAAAGACTCTGTACGGCTTCAAGGTAATACTTTCCTTCAGATTAGATCCGGCTATCCTAAAGACCGGTCTTTCAGTGCAGGGAATCTTTGGTATTGCCGTACAGAGGTCTTTTGTTAACCCTTTGTTGCTTTCACCTGTCCTTGCAGTTTACCCTGCATCTCTGCATATAGGGGCTTCTCTCAGGAACCAAGGCCTCACCTTCCTGCGAGTTATATTCATAGGGATATATATACAGACCGACCACTTCCAAGGATCGGAGGGCAAGTATAGTGTGGTGCGTGCCTGGTGGTACTGCCACTGTGACATTAATGATTGTTTGTTTTATATTTTTGGCCCCTCTATTAATGATTTTAGGTTGATCATTAATCAAAATCATTAATAGAGGGGCCAGTTTGGGTGGAGTAACATCTTAGGTATTGTTCAAGAGTTTGATTAGTACGTTCCGTTTGACCGTTGGACTGTGAGTGAAAGGCTGTGGAAAGACGACTGGATATGCGGAGTGATTTGCAAAGGGCTCTCCAGAATCTGGAGGTAAACTGTGAACCTCGGTCGGAAATGACGGAGATGGGTGTGCCATGGAGACGGAAGATGTGGTTATGGAACATGGTGGCAGTTTGAGCAGCGGTAGGAAGCCCTTTACAACCTATGAAGTGAGCCATCTTGGTAAAATGATCCACCACCACCATGATGGTGGTATGTCCCATGGATGGTGGAAGGTCAGTGATGAAGTCCACTGATATCTGGGACCAAGGACGAGAGGGAACTGGTAGTGGATGTAGGAGACCAACTGTTCTTTTTGTGGCGTGTTTTGCCCTAGCACAAATGGAACAGGTGGTTACATATTCTTCGATCTCTTTCTTCATGTTTGGCCAGGTAGGACACCTCTTCACGAGGTATTCGGTTTTTCTAACTCCTCCATGACCTGCTGTGGGGGAGTCATGGCATAACTCAAGTATTTCTTGGTGTGTCAATGTAAGAGGAGTTGTGGTGGTAACTGAGAGGAAATGGTCGGAATGAAGGATTGTATCGGTACACGGTTCCTTGGAAGGAGTTGGGGGTAGTCTGGAAAGAGTATCAGCCTTCTTATTCTTATAGAAAGAAACAGTGAAGCGCCTTCAGAAAAAGGACTAAACGTACACGCTACACATTGAATATGGGGGTTCTCCTAAAAACCTGAAAACAAGTATTGTAGATAGTCAATGGAGCGCCAGCTACTAAAAAAAGAAAGTATGAAAGAGATGTGGATGATTATAAAAAAGGAAATGTGCATAAAAAATATGAGATGGGTAATGCCGGGAAGGGTTTAAACCATATCAGAAAGATCACGCTCAATAATCTAGGCAAAGAATGTGGGATAATAGAAAAGGGATACCACCCTCTAATAGATTAAGATTCCAAAATGATAATAATGGATACAATTCACACAATAGTAACCATTACGATTCCAATTCGCATTTTAGACCCAGAAGACAGTGGGAGGATAATAGAGTTAGACCATCATGGAGAAGTAATGGATACACAAGGGAGTCACTTTATGAGCCAACACAGAACCCCAATTATATTCCATTGGGGGTAAACTCTAGACGTCATACAGTATATAGTAATTCTGAGAATGATAAAGAAAGGGCCACCTATAAGCATAAGACAACGAATAGAGAAGACCCCATCCCTTTAAATAACAAATTTCATGCTCTGACAGGCTATCAAGACGATCAGGTTTTTTTATGGGATCGACCAGTAGAGAGGGAAAAAAACAGAGACCCCAGGGACACGGATACAAGATTGAGAGAAGGGGACAGGAAAAGAAGATGGGAAAGATCAGAAGGGGAATTAGAGCAGGAAGATTGGTCCAACAGAGAAAAAAGAGAAAGAAGATAAATACAGAGGGTATTTTTAATCTTAGTGAGAAGGTCTTGACACCAACAGAGATAAGGGTGTTACAAAAAGGCCTAAAATTTGCTCCAACTAATAGGATTAATAAATTTGATGTATTTGTTAATTTACAAAAATTTAAAAGAAATCTATGTTTAAAAAAGTTTTTTCTCAAAACTCCCTTAGAAAGGAATATTGCCTCTAATGATCAGTATGTACATACCACTCTCAAACCCAACTCCACCTTTTTCCCACGTAACCATATCTCAGACGAAATGAAAATGTTTGAAATGTTGGTAATGACAGATTTGGAGAAAAATACAAAAAGTAAGAAAATGAAATTTAACTTATCTAAAGAAGAAAACACAGCTATCAAGGATCTAGAGCGAGATGAATCAATTGTGATAAAGCCAGCTGATAAAGGGGGGGATAGTTGTCCTAAAGAAGGACAACTATGTGGCAGAGGTGATGAAGATTCTTAATGATGGTGTCACCTACAAAAAGATTAAGGAAAACCCGATTGATTCAATTAAAAGATCATTGAAAGTCTATCTTGATAAAGGGAAGGAAGTAGGGATACTGCTGGAAAAGGAGTATCAGTACCTTCAGAATATCCACCCTAAAACACCTTCATTTTATATACTTCCAAAAATCCACAAAAACCCAATAGAACCTCCAGGATGCCCTATAGTAGCTGGGATTAACTCTATTACGAGTAATCTGTCCCAATATGTGGATAAAATTTTACAGCCTGTAGTTAAAAAGATGGCGTCCTATACAAAAGATACTATGGATATGCTCCAGACACTAAGAGAGGTCAACTGGGAGGTTGATTGCTTTTTGGTGGTCTGTGACGTGAATGCAATGTATAGTAATATTCCGCATATTAAGGGAGTAGAAATAGTAAAAGATCAGCTAAACTTATCAAGAGATCTAAATGATGAACAAGTTGATTTTGTTATGGAGGGTGTTCAGTTTATACTGGATAACAATTATTTTCAATTCGATGAGAAATTTTATCTCCAGACTAGAGGGACGGCTATGGGCACTCGGTTTGCGCCCAGTTACGCGAACCTTTATATGGCAGGCTGGGAAGCCAGCTTTGTCTACGGTTCGCGTGACTGGGCGCAAGGAAGAGTGCCCATATATAAAAGATACATCGATGATTTATTCTTTGTATGGAGAGGAGAGGAGAGAGACCTAATAGTATTCTTAGATCAGCTAGACAACCCAGATTGGGGGATTAAACTCGATAAGAAATGGAGTAGAGATGCAATAGCATTTCTTGATTTGGAGATCTATATAAAAGATAACAAGTTACACACTAAGACCTTTTTTAAGGATGTCGATGTAAATACTTATATTGACAGAACCAGTTGCCATAATGACATCTGGCTAAAGGGAATCCCAAAGGGCCAATTAACAAGACTTAGGAGGAACTGCACAGAGGTAAATATATTTGAAGAACAGGCAGAATCCCTCAAAGCTGATTTTATGGAAAAAGGATATAATAAAGAAGAATTAGAAGATCTTATAAAATAATTAAAGGAGGTAGATCAGGAAAGCCTTTTAAAATACAAAAAACAGAAAGATGTAACGAAAGAAGTCCCTTTCATTTGCGAATTTAATAATGAAGATCAATTAATTAAAAGAACATTTAAGAAACATTGGCATATCCTAAAAAAAGATAAAGATCTCGATAAGATATTGGGGGAAAAACCAAGGATATTATTTAGAGGAGCAAAAAACATTAAGACAAAATTGGTGAGGAGTAAATTTGAGGGAAAAAGAGAAATTCACAATCATTTTAATCTAAGAGAGGGTTTTTATCAGTGTGGCCAATGCCTTGCCTGCAGGTCTACGGGTAATACTAAGGCATTTTTAGAAAATTATTACAATAAAAAAACTGAAGAAGAGGTTAAGATTAAGGGTATTTTAACTTGCTGCACAAAAAATGTCATTTATTTATTAGAATGCCCATGTGGATTACAATACATAGGACGAACTAGCCGTGCTCTTAACGTAAGGATATCCGAACATGCGAGGAACATAAAAAACCAATACGAAAAACATTCGGTACCTTACCATTTTAAACACGCACATAATAGCTGCCCGAAGGGTCTGAAATTTAGAGCTATTAAAAGGGTTAGATCCATTAATAAGGGCATGAGTGAGACCACCGTTTTAGGGAGGGAAGAGATGAAATCCATATTCGAATTGGGAACTATGGCTCCCAATGGTCTTAACAATGATTTTGAGTTGATTCACTTCCTTTAACTATATTACGTTAATTTTTTGCCCCTTCACTATCGATCAGATGTTATAAGGACTGGTTACTGCATGATTTATTAGTATTCATGCTTATGTTATTTACTGACACTGTCACTTTTCCCTCTATACAACATAGGTACATTTTATAATTCCTTAGTGCGTTATGTTATGATGTGGCTTCTTATCGAAGCCAACCTAGTGCATAGCACTGTATTCAATTAGTCACTAATATGTCGTTTATGATCCTACTAAATAGCACTTTATTGTATCATTATGTATAATTGTCACATAGCACTTTATATAATGTTTTATGTCCTTTGGCACCTTAATTGTGTAGTCTACCGATGGCATCAAATTTATATGTTGGTCCCATTGTGTATACTATATACATTGCACTAGTCTATAAAAGTCTTTTCACTTTTCCCACACCACTTCAGGATATACACTGTGGTATACAGTTTTGTTTATATCAATAGTGATTTCACTTTACCACCAAATATGAGGGCGTTGTATGAGCCGATGCGAGGTGCCTTATCAGATCCATATGCGCAGTAGATGTAGTGCGCAGGATGCGCAGTTAGCACTGCGCACAAACATTGTGCCCGATAAGATCTGGTCTCTGCGCAGGCGCAATTGCGGGGTGTTAACGCCATAATAAGAAAAATAAAAATAAAAAGTATAATATAAAATATTAATTTCCATGCCATTAGGCATTAATATCCTATATATTCCAATAATATACCCTACTTACACTTTTATTGTTATAGATAAATTAAGTCACATCTTTATTATGAGATTATAAATGATGATTTACTGACCCACTGCAATATTGCACTTTATTATAATTAGTCACTTAAAATGTAGTTCATAATAACACTTTATTACTTTATTACCGATGCGGGGTGCCAGTAACTGATTCGTATGCGCAGATGCTATGCGCAGGATACACAATAGGAGTTGTGTGTGAATGACACGCACATTTTGATACGTTGAGTCCTGCGCATGCGCAATTGCGGTGATCCGCCGAGTTTTACAACACACGGTGGTAAATGAAACCCCCTATACACAATCAGGACTAACGATTATGCGTTCCACACTGAGAGACAGTGTGAATGCACAGACGCCCAGTGGCCACATGTGATCTCATTTGTTCTTAATTGATCCATTTGTTTTTAATTGTTTTTAATTGTTTTTAATTGCTTAATGATTTTTATCTGATGTGAATTGTGAATGACCAAATGAGACATTTTAAACAGTATATAAGGAAGCAGCAGACATAAGACCAGTGATACCAGCTGAAGAAGCTCTGAGGAGCGAAACGCGTTCTGGTAATATATTTTATGTATTAATAAATTTATTTTATTTTAAACCACTGCTGCTTCCTGTAAACGTGATTGATAGAAGGTTTTGGAATTACCTTAATATTCCTATGCGACATCTTGGAGCCAATGCGGCTCATTAACATGTGAGTGTGACCATAAATGTGTACCAACTTTACCATTATATTTAAACGATATTGCACTAGATAGTGCGTTGGTATCTTTTCTGATCCACTGCAGGTATATGGGCACCTGAACATCTTTTGAAGACCCATAATTGTTATCCATCCTAGAGCCAAGGTTAGGCTCAATAGAACGTGAGTAGGACTACAACCGTTTATATTTCCCTCTGATGGTGGATCGATATACTGCGCGATTATATTTCCTCTCTTCTACAGAAATTTATCTCATCCGGAATAAGGGTTTTCTGAATGGACTAGAAGACTTTTGATTGGACATTGCTAGGACTAACCGTACATCCAGTTCGCTGGCACTCCATTGACTATCTACAATACTTCTTATTCTTATGTCCGGGACGGTAGGTGATATGAAACCTGAATCTGGAGACAAACAGGGCCCATCTGGCTTGACGAGGACGTAGTCTTTTGGCGGAACGAAGGTATTCAAGATTCCTGTGATCTGTATATATCGTCACCGGCTAACAGGTACCCTCCAATAGGTGTCACCATTCTTCCAGCGCTCTTTTTATGGCCAACAATTCTTTATCTCCTAGGTCATAATTTCGTTCATAATGATTTTGGAACAGAAGGCCACAGGATGGAGAAGGTCGTTGATGTTACTGCGCTGGGGAAGGATAGCCCATGTGGCGTAGTCGGAGGCATCAACTTCGAGAAAGAAGGGTTGGTTGGGAGCTGGAAGTAAAAGAATGGGTGCCGAGGAAAAGTTCTTTTTTAGTACCTGGAAGGCAAGTTTGCGCCTTCTGACCATTGGAATCTCATCTTGTTACTGGTCAGGACAGTAAGGGGACGTGCCAACTTAGAAAAGTCACGTATAAATCTACGGTAAAAATTGGAGAACCCCAGGAGTCTTTGTACTTCTTTTTTGGAGGTGGGAACTGGCCACATAGTGATGGCGGAAACCTTTTCGGGGTCCATCTCCACACGTCCTGGCAAGATTATAAAACTTAGGAAGGATATCGTGTAGGTGTCAAAAACACATTTTCCCGTCTTGACATACAAATGATGTTTTTTTGAGCCTGGATAATACCTCTTTCATGTGTGTATGATGTTCTTTGATGGATTCGGAATAGACAAGGATATCGTCGAGATATACAACGACATATTGATCGAGTAAGTCTCTAAATAAATCGTTAACAAAGTGTTGAAAGGTCGCGGGGGTGTTACAGAGCACGTATGGCATTACAAGATATTCGTAGTGTCCGTATCTACTTCTGAATTGTCAGACCAGTTCAGATATGAAATCTCTATATTTCGCAGGACTGTATACATGACGGCCAGGAATTGCTTCACACAGGCAATTTGTCTGGGTGGCTAAAATGTAACAAGAATATGCGTTCTAAACAATGGATAAGCTAAACTCGTTGTCTTTACGCAAACAAGGGAAGACACATCCATTGATCAGAAACAGTCTTAATTGACTCTGGTTGTAAAAAAAAAAAAAACAGATGTTAGATCAAATTGCTATGAAGTAAAGGAACACAACGGGCAGCTGATCTTATCCTAGTGTATGTATTCCAGGGCATTGTGTTTATTTGGTGAGATCTAAGCTCTAAAGCCATATAAACCTTGGACAATGGATTGCCTAACCTGTAGAATAAAAAAACCCAGAAAAGGTTAAATGACCTGAATAACCAGTTTGCAATGCTATAATATAGCACGGTTATGATCTCTAACACTATATGGTATTTGAATATTTAATTTATGTGGTCAGTTATAATATATAATCTTTATATCTTATAAAAGATAGAGGCCATACCACATTTAATCGATTATTACATAACAAATGTCTTGTGTATTAACATTTACAATACAGATTAAGTCTGGTATTTATGAATGAATTTTAAAGACTATATCACGAATGAATGAATGCATGCACGCCATGGCGAAGTATGCCGGCGATTCGACAATATGAATAATATTGATATTGTTAAATAAACCTATGGAGTCCCGGGATATAGGATAAAATGACCCCCAAACCATTAAAAGATTGGCCACATACATAAATTAATTCCTGCAGAAGGTTGATGGTTGATCTGAGAGCGCCATCTGCTGGCCAGGTAATGTAACACCTGGACAGACGCCTGGAGTTAATGAATATATAGATCCTCCAATCAAATGAGGCCACATAGTGATGGGCTAGATCTAAAACTTGGCGGGAAACCACTATATAGAGGGGGTACTCCAGAGGAAGGGGAACTAAAATAAAAGACCCTGAAAGAAAGCTTGGAGAGACCTGAGGGACGCTTGGAGGGGAGAAAGGGCAGATACCATCAGCCACTCCAATAAGACGCGACCACACCCTAATTTTACACCATTCTATCTTCACTACCAGATGGTAAAGTATAACTGAATAACTTGATATCTATTTCCTAATCGCATAGTCCTTACTTTAGATGTCCATCACCTATTAAAGGAATATAAATGAATTATTTTGCTGTTGAAGCCTAAACAGTAGAATAGTATCAGCCTTTCTGCTCTACTGCAGACGAGCGCTAAAGGAGAAACTATTACGGCTGCCTACTTGCGCCATAATTTAGTGAAATTATTTATATTCCAAGAATACTGGATGTGGACATCTAAAGATCAATTGTGTACCCATAGTGAGATACGCTGGAACCGTGAAATAGTTTTTATATATCAAGTGCCATCAGCTCCATTAGTAAATCGAACATATCCCCTTTCATATACATCTTGCAGCCCTTTCGATTGAATGTATGTAAGAAGCTTTGGGTTAACGTATATTGAATGAAGTGCTGTGATTGATCTGTGGAAGAGATAGTCTACCTATTGAGTGTGTTATGTATCTCCCTGAAGGAAGTTGCATTTAGTGAATAGGCCCCCACAATAATAAATTGTGCTGCAGGTGATGCCCAGTAACTGAGTGTTTTTTTTAGCCAGGTTGAGGATTGGTTTATAATGGGAAAGGTTTAAGTGAATAGAATGTAACTTAGTGTTTAAGAACTGAGGCGTGTATATATGTGGTGCGGTCTATAAACCTAAAATATTTGTCCATTAGATTATTGCGTGTCGCAGTATTGCTACTATTCTGACTCTGATCGTTGTATAGCGATTTATCCCTTGCAGAGACCTCTATGCCTGGCCTGTATAAGTAGATGCAATCACCAAGGACAATCCTTATCAGATCACGATCTATAATTACTTTTGAAATTGCATCTTGCTAAAATGTTGATAACATATGATTGTATGAAACTTGATGTGTGAATAAATTTTGGTTTGAATTGTTTTACCGTTACGCAGTCTCATATCATCTTTATTGATTTTATTGTGTCTAAAAATATCTAGATATCCTCAAAAGAACGCGGGATAACGCGCTATATATTTGTTAAGACGTATATTCATTGATTGGTTATTAATCCTTATCTTAAGGGTAAAATACCAAATTATACCACTGGTATTGGAGGCACTGTCAATAATATATATACATATATATATATATCTAAAATAAGAAAAATACACGTCATAATTAATATATCCGACCTATGAATGGAGTCAAAAATCTCACAGAATGCCGTCTTCCATTCATGTCCTCTTTTTATGCGGACAATATTGTATGCCTTACATAAATCTAGATTGGTGAACATGGTTGCCTTTTGGAGGCGTTCCATTAACTCAGGAATGAGAGGAAGTGGGTAACGATTATTGATCGTGATATTGTTCAGTTCTCTATAATCTACACATGGTCTGAGGCCTCCATCTTTTCTACTGACAAAAAAGATCCCTGCACATGTGGGTGAAGTGGATGGGCGTATTAAACCTTTCTCTAGATTTACATTTATATATTCCTTGAGAACTATCAGTTCTGGCTTGGAGAGTGGGTATATGCGACCATAGGGAATGGTTGCATCTTGGATCAACTCAATAGGGAAATCATAGGGTCTGTGAGGGGTAATGACTCGACCCCTTGTTTGTCGAACAACTCTGTGAACTCTTTGTAGGAGCTGGGTACCTTTACATGGTGTTTTGCATATTGGTATCTAGGATGGAATTTATGGTTCCTATTGCAGGTTTTGTTTTGCAGAATCTTTTGCAATATAATGAGGAAAAATAAACCTTTCCCGGTCCCCAATGGATGAAGGGGTCATGGGTACGTAACCAAGGAAGTCCAAAAATGATCGGAAAGACGGGTGAGGAAACCAAGTTGAAGCATATCTTCTGTGTGTGGCCAAAACCTTCCAGATGACAGTTGGGGGTGGCCCCAATTGTCATCTGGAAGGTTTTGGTCTCAGGTGTAACTGTAGCCGAACGTAATAATGACCCATCAACCATATGTATGTTTATTGGGGTACTTTTATTTTGTTTAGGTATATTGATAGATCATCCACATCCATGAAACATCTACTGGCTCCAGAGTCGATAATCGATCGGGCGTAGATCGTCCTAAAACTCCACTGTAATGAGATGAATAGAGATAAGTGGGGTGGAAAATGCAAGGTAATGGTGGTAGGCGGTGTTAGGTCCTTACCTCCTCTGCTGTTTCTTTCTGGGCAGTTTGTTTGAAGATGGTATGGACTACCACAGTACAGGCAAAGGTGTTGGATTCTACGGCGGTTTAGTTCCTCTGGAGAAAGTCGGCGACTGGTGGCACCCAACTGCATTGGTTCTTCTCTCATCTCTCTGCCATAATATGGAACCAGTGCAGAAGCCTCGGGTGGAGGAGGGCGACGAACAGCCACGGCTTGAGGATAATATCTCTCCAGGCAACGTTCCCTCATGGGTCTGTCCATCGTTATGGTCAATTGGATGAGCTCTTCCAATGTTGGAGGCAAGTCTACACGTGACAGTTCATCTTTTAACTGTTCGGACAGACCTAGACGATACTGGCTGATTAGCACCATTTCGTTCCATTCTGTGTCTAGTGCCTGAGTTTTAAATTCTGTGATGTAATCCTCCACTGGTCTAAAACCTTGTTTGGTGGCTCGTAGAGCTCGTTCAGCCGAATCTCTTCATAGGGGATCATCATATAACATATTCCAGAGCAGTAATGAAGGCGGTCCAGGTCTGCAAAGTCGGGCTATTCGAAAAAAGTAGAAGTAGGTGGTAGGCACATGTTTGTGGTTCGCCAGAGAGTAGAGTGATAACCGCTTGTACTTTAATGATGTCAGAATGATAGGTTTGAGGTTTCAAGGTGAACATAAGTTGACAGACAGTACGGAATATTCTGGGTTCTGGAGCCTGCACATCTTGGTCTGGAAGCATGGGTCCTTGATGAGGCAGAAGGGGCTCCTTGGATATCTCTCAGGGCGGTACGAAGCTGATCCTGTCCAGTTTGGAGGTCCTGGACAGTATGGGTGAGCGCCCCCACTTGGTGGGCTAAGGCATTGAGGGCTTCGCTTACAACTGCGGGGTCCATGTAGATGATCCAGTAGTATTGTCAAGGGGTTTTCTGAGGTTGGACCCCAATATGCAGGAAGATACTCCAGTCGCGGTACAGGTAATCAAAAGGAAAACTCGTAGTCGATATTCAGGCCAGGAGTCGGTGCAGCCGGCAAAGGTTCGTCAATGGTTAAACTGGATAAAGGGTCCAATTCTAAGGCTCAAGCAAAGTCTGAAGTGTCTCTTAGGAAGATCAGACAACTACTGGACAATTCAGTATGGATGAACAAAGCTTTTATGTTGGATGTCCAGCCCAGCTCATTCGCTCCACCCCCAGGGGTCGGTGCAACTCTGGAGTCAGGGAACCTTGGTTATCCATATTTAAAGATGCAGTACCCTGGCTCAGCCCCCCGGCTGCTGTCACTGTCCTCTTGCCCAAGCTCTGTAGGGGAACTAACCAAACAGAGGCGGAGCCAGGATCAGCTGCTGAGCCGGGAGTACCACGCCGGGTTTGCCTCACCTCAATGGCACCAAGGCCGAGATGAAACGTCGGGGGCCGTCGGAGGAAGAGCTGGCGTCGGGGACATCACTGCCGCGGACCGGAAGTCGAACGCCGGAAATGCCGTGGACGCTGATCGACCACGTCCCTGCCTGCCGACCCCCAGGAGTGCCGCCACCCGATGGTCTGGAGCACAGCGTCGACCCCCCGATGAGACCCCATGGCGAGCAGGCGGCAGGGTGAGGCTTGACATTGACTGTATGACTTGCAGTCTCTCACCACAATCAAGCATAAAGGTCGAGATTGCCCACGTAAAATCTAATTCCCGTTACCTCATGGGCATACAAATGTCATAATAAGAAGGATTCTGTTCCAACAGTGGTACTGATTTTCAGGAAAGATGGCAGAGAGGGACTCTAGGGGCACTATCATGTGCCTGTAGTTAAAACGGGGACCCTAAGGAGTAAAATGTGTGGTCGCAAAATTCCCGTTAGTGTCCCCGTTTTACAAGACGATAATGAGGCGGGTGCTGAATCCTGCAGCCTGCCCTGTAACAGCCGCTAGCCTCCAGGATACTTGCGACAGCGCTAACGCGCCTTCGCGAGCATCCCCTCCTGGAGTCTTCTGCTGCTGGGTCTCATGAACTGCAGGATATCGCTTCTCACGTGATCTTGCAGGTCTGCAGAGTGATCATGGAGGGAGACTGGGAACTTTTTTCCTCAGCCTACTCTGCCCCTGGCGACCAGAAGCGGTGGATCGGTGGATCGGGCCGCTGTTCTCGCCACAGGATGAGAGGTGAGTATCTAATTATTTTTTTGGGTGGGGTTCCAGCAGCTACTTCCTGATTCCACAGAAGAAGCGGGATCAGTTAGTTACAGCATAGAGTTATAACTAACTTTTCAGTTAGCCGCAGCAATTAGTAATTAGCATTGGACTTGTGATCTGATTGCTTACTCTTTGTGCTCTCCATGTTAACCTCCCTGGCGTTCTGATTTTTTCAAAATTGTGTGTTTAAAAACGTTTCAATTTTTTTATGCAAGGAAAATATGGTGTTTTATATAGTAGGTCTGTAATCCTTAGGAATAACTCACTGAAGTCCATGCAAACAAGAGTCTAGTAAACACACTGAGTCTGATAAAGTTAGAGACACGAAATAAATATGATTTCATACACCTCATTTTTTAATTATTTTTTTTGGGTTTTCAAATTTGACGCCAGGTGCCGCCCCCCCTGCATCACGGTGATTGCAGGGAACGGAACCCGGAAGCAAGACGCATGCCGCAGCGAACAAACACGGAAGTGACTGCTGGGGACAGCGAGGATGTGCAGGACGAGGTGTGTATGCATACAGCCGGAGTGTGGCTCGGGGATAGCGAAATTTAATTCAGAGTCACACTCGGGAATACCGCCAGGGAGGTTAAGTATCGGGAGAGAAAAGTACAGCAAGTCTGCGCTAAAAAGCACCAATATCGATGCGCTAACAGATTTTGTAAAACGCTAGCGATCGGGTGGTGATCTGGCCGTAACACGATCACCTCAATTAACCTTGCGCTAACACTCACTTATGTGAGCGCTAGTGTTAAGGAGGTGATCGGGCCCTAAAATGGCACACAGTTTACTTCATCCAATAATAGAACAGTCTGTATGAATGATCACATAGATCCAACCTCAGCCTTCTGCTCTGCTATATCCAGTCTGATATATCTGAAGAGATAGCCTTTTTAAAATCCTTTCTGGCTGCTGTAAACACCCACAATCCCACCTCACTGAGTGCTGAGGTTAGTATAATCAGAGACAGAACCTCCTCTCTGGAGGATAGGCTGGGGAAAGTGGTGTCCCACCATAGGTTCTGGTGGACTTTTTTAGCACAACTGCATGGTTGCTTAGAAAACCAGGAATTTGACTACAACAATCTTAACAGATCAAGAATAATTTATGAATCAGTGGACTACCTGAAGACCTTTACTGAAAATATTTCAACACTTTCTACCAGATTATCACTGAGCTATCTCCTGAGGCATCTAGCAAATCACGCCTTCTGCCCCCTGAGTACCACATTAATGAAGCACTGCTGTGGGTCTGCAAAAATAACTTGATTGATAAACCATGGCACACATCTCTATGTATACCATGACTTATTACTCATAACACTCAATAAATGCTGATAATGAAAGTTATTAACACCTGTTGACTGTTGTCAGAACATTTCATATAAAAAAAACTTACATATTCTCCTATTTTAGCAAGACGGATCACAGAGATACCTTGGATTTTTTTCAAGCATACAGCCTGTTTAATTTCTAACAACTAGAAAACAGAATGAGGCTCCCAGACAATGGACCTCCCAAATTCATTACCATATCTCAAACAAGGATTCCCCTTTATCAGATTACATAGACAAAGGAATTCAACAACGTATTGTTTAGAGACTGGGGGAAAAAAAAAAAATCACAATTATGAAGCAAACCAGATCTCCAGGAGGGAATATTGCCAAACAGCATTGTTTGAAACTAAGGAATACAATATGCACTACCTGGAAGTGAAACTCATTGTATATTCAAGGGCATTTCAATTTGGTTACCTGTAAAATCAATAGTCGCACAAATCCTTGGATAATTTCGAAATGTCCAATACAAAAAAGCGTCAGATCCCTTTTTCTATAGTAGGGATGGTTAACTTCAAATCAAAGTTTGTAAGAAATAACATGACACTACAAGGATAGGCAATGGGATCTGTGACATTATATTATACAAAGTGTCTAAGTGGTATTTGAATATTTAACTGATGTGGAGAGTTATAAGAGATAATCATGGTACTGATATTCTTATAAAAGTAGAGCCCATACCACATTTAATCGATTGTTCAATAATGAGTGTATCGCCTACTAAGTAGAAATATGTATTATGCTACATAACCTAATGTAATCATGAGTAACAATATGTATTATGATAATCAATCTGTTAATTATGAATGGATCTTAAAATGTATCATGAAACACATGTATGCTTGTTTGCAGGATTATCTCATACACACACATATCTCTAGATATCTATACCCATGTACATCGTGCATGTACAACGCTGCGGAATATGCGGGCACTTTATAAATAAAGAATAATAATATTGGCAGGTGCTACATAGAATACCTGTATATATTATGAAATGACTGCAAACCATTAACCTCCCTGGTGTTACGATTATGACATATTTTATTAGTGTGGTCCTAGTGGTATTAGTGTGGCTCGGGGTTAACTTTCAATGCTGAAAGCGGTATCCCTGAGCCACACTCGGGCTGATACTTACATGTCCCTGCGCTCCCTCACTGTCCCCCGCAGTCACACTCCAGCCGAGCGTGACATCACACTTCCTGGTTCTCTCCTCGCGAAAAGGGAACCATGAAGTGTGACGCCGCGATCAGCTGGAGGAGAATGTGGAGGTCAGCGTGGGAGCGCAGGACATGTAAGTATCCAGCCCGAGTGTGGCACGGGGATACCGCTTTCGGTACAAAAAGTTAACTCCGAGGCACACTCGGGAATACCATCAGGGGGGTTAAAGATAGGTTATTGTCTGGTCATATATATTAATTCCTTTAGAATTTTGGTCTCTCAGATCTGAGAAACTCCAAAGTTAGGATTTTGATCTTACGGAGACCTCTGCTGGACAGGTGCCAGGAACACCTAATTAAATATTGGGATAATGAATAAAATGATGGCCAGATACCATCAGAGCCACTCCACTAAGACCTGACCACACCCGAATCCTCTTACATCACTCTACCTTCACTACCAGATGGTAAAGTATAATTGAATACTTTTAACTTGATATCTATTTTCTAATTGGATTGTCACTGCTTTATATGTCCATCACCTGTTAAAGGAACATAAATTAATTATTTGGTTGTTGAAGCCTAAACCATAGAATAGTTATCAGCCCTTCAGTTCCTACTGCAGTGGAACTCTAAGGAAGAAACTATTGCTCCCCATAATTTTGTGAATTTGTTTATATTCCAAGAATGCTGTGTTTGGACATCTAATGATGTCCAATTGTCCCTGTAGTGAGATTAGCTGGAATTGAGAAATAGCTTTTATATATCAAGTTACCACCAGCCCCCATTAGAGTAAACTAACATTCCTCCCTCCAAGAAGAACCCAATATCACCTATCTCTCTACGAGTAAATGGAACGCTCATTAGCCTTACGCCTCAAGCTCGCTGCCTTGGTGTCACTTTTGATTCTGACCTAACATTCTATACCCACATCCAGTCAGTGACCAAATCCTGTTACTTTAAACTCAAAAACATTGCCCGTGTCCACCCCTTTCTGACACAAGATACCGTGAAGGTGCTGGTTCATGCTCTTGTCATTTCACGACTTGATTACTGCAACTCGCTCCTTATTGGCCTCCCCAACTCCCGTATTGCCCCTTTGCAATCTGTAATAAATGCAGGGGGCCAGGCTAATTTTTCTCACCAAACGGACCTCGTATACCTCCCCACTTTGCTGGTCCCTCCATTGGCTTCCTGTATGTTCCAGGATACAGTTTTATATACTGATGCTCACATTCAAATCGCTCAACAACTCAACTCCTCCCTACATGTCTTTGTTACTCTGAAAGCACATCCCATCTAGACAACTCCGGTCAGCAGGCGATCTCCACTTGTCATCGGTCTACACCTGCACGGCTAACTCTCGTCTCCAAGGGCAGCACCGGTTCTGTTGAATGACTTGCCTCGCCCTATCAAACTCTCCAAAGATCTTCAGGCCTTCAAGAAATCCCTCAAAACCCATCTCTTCAGATTAGTGTACCACATCACTGATGCAACTCCTCCCTCTGCTCACCTACTCACACATGATTGAAGCTGCTTCTATGGCCCCACCATTCCTGAACCACTGGCACCAATGATCTTGTCGTCCAGTAAAATTCCTCTGGTCTTCCCCAACCCCAATCCCTCTAGACTGTAAGCTCCTGTGAGCAGGGCCCTCACACCTTGAATGTGTTTTCATATACAATACATGTAATAGTATACCAAGTCAATAGGAAGTTTTTTTTAACTCATGCTGAATAAATTGCTGAGTCTAGATTGCAAGTGATTAAATATACAGGTTATATATTGCTTGGTCCCTCATATATGTTAGAGTAACTGCAGTGAATAATATTGTAAGCTGAGTATTGATGCTGTGATTAATCTGTGGAAGAAATAAGTAAACTATCGAGTGTGTTATGTATCTCCCTGAGGATAGCTTCGGTTAGCGAATTGACCCCCACCACAATACTAAATTGTGCTGCAGGTGATGCCCCAGTAACTGAGTGTGTTAGCCAGATTAAGGGTTGTTTACTAATGGGAGAGTTTATGATGGTAGAATAGAACTTTGTGTTTAAGAATTGATTTGTGCATATGCGTGGTGCGGTTTATAAATTTAAACGGTTTGTCCATTAGATTATTGCGTGTCGCAGTATTGCTACTAATCACTACCTATATTTACTTTTAAAATTGTATCTTGCTGATCAGTTAACAACATATGATCAGGGGTGGACTGACCCATCGGGCACTCGGGCACTGCCAGAGGGCCCGCAGGTCAGTAGGGGCCCGGTTTTGGAAGGCAAGTTCCGAAGGAAAGATTATGTCTGGGTGGCCATGGCAGCTGGCCCTGCGGTGCACTACCAAACAGCCACAGCGGTGGCACTGCAGCATGCCTATCTGGGCCCCACGTTCTAAAACAGGAGGAGTGCACGCTGCATTGATGCCGCACGCATCACGTGAGGGGGCGGTGTCAATGCAGGGTACACTCCTGCTGTTTTAGAATGTGGGGCCCAGGTAGGCACGCTGCAGCGCCGCCGTTGTGGCGGTTTGGAAGTACGCCGCAGGGCCAGCTATGATGGCCACCCAGAGATGATCTTCCTTCTGGAGCTGAGGGAAAATAGCGGGGCCATATGGGACAATCAGGACAGGGTACGTGCAATAGTAGCCCGGCCAGCGGAGCCAGCGTCCATAGAAAATGATTTAATAATGTAGTATGATGGGTAAGCAATGAGGGGGGGGGGTTATAACATGACAACTGAACTGGGGGGAATAATAACATGACAACTGAAATGCTTGGGGGTAATAAGAGGACAAATGAAATGCTTGGGGTAATAAGAGGACAAATGAAATGCTTGGAGTAATAAGAGGACAAATTAAATGTTGGGGTAAAAAGAGGACAAATGAAATGCTGGGGTTAATAAGAGGACAAATTAAATGTTGGGGTTAATAAGAGGACAAATGAAATTATGGGGGTAATAAGAGGACAAATTAAATGTTGGGGGTAATAAGAGGACAAATGAAATGCTTGGGGGTAAAAAAAGAGGACAAATGAAATGCTTGGGGTAATAAGAGGACCAATGAAATGCTGGGGGTAATAAGAGGAAAAATTAAATGCTTGGGGGTAATGAGAGTACAAATGCTGGGGGTTTTTGAATAAATCAGTACATTACTGAGTTTTATTTTTGTGGATCTCTGATACGCTCACGTACACCACACATTACAGTGAGTTTTATTGCTGTGGAGCTCTGTAATGTGTAGTGTGTACAAGTGTGTCAGTAATGTACAGTATATTTTAAACCTGAGAGGTGATCGGTAGTCTCCCACGTGTGCCACAGGGACCTTCTGTGCCACAGCCGTAGCTGCCATGAGTGTGTGACAGCTACCGCAAGAAGCAGTGGCAGTTTGTACGTCTAGAGGGGGCACAATGGATTCTCCAATTTGCTGGAAGCCTGAGTGTATTTTATTAACTCGTCAAAATTATTAGTTGAAAATTGTGTGAAGAAATAAATTCTTTAACGCAACAATGTGCATGTGGGTTGTGCATTGTGTGGGAGGAGTTTATGGGTGTGGTCTACAATGTAGGCGTGGCAAAAGGGGCCCTACTAACTCCTATTGCCCGGGGGCCCCATTACTTGTCAGTCCGCCCCTGGTCTCAGCCTCTCCCTCGTTGAAAACCACCATTACCTCCTCATACTGAATAGGGACTGATACATATAGAGAAGCAGCAGTGGGCACATTCATGTCAAAAATCACTTGATTTTTCTGATGCCCCACTGTCGGACTACGCTGCTTTTTAGTTTTTCTGACTCTACCCACCTGATTTGTCCTGATTCGCTCGCCCCTCTTTACCCTCTCTCCATTTTGATTTATTTCTTTGTATTTGACTTTGCTTGGCCCTGCATGGCCGTTGATGTTTTTATGCAGTTGATATGCTTTCACAATAAAAAAATGAAAATGGGTGGGAAAGCGCAAGCGGCTCCAAACAGGCCTGGCGGCCTGACCAGTGCGTGTGTGCGCACACGCAGACCGAGAGTGAGTGACTGTGAGACACAGAACACCAGTCCATCCGAGGTATCTGCTGTTATTTCTTTTGCTTCTTTTTTTCCCCCCTAACAACTCCCTCTGCATATTACTGGGGCTGCTTGCGCGCTGTCCTCGTCCCTTTCACTCTGTTTTGCACAGTTTGTTCCTGCCTGCCTGTCCACAGATACTGCCTGTCTGCTGAAAGGAGGAGACCCCCTCTCTGCCTATATCTTTCTGCTGCAGTCAGTCATTTTAAGCACTATTTTGACTCCATCAGCTATAGACACCCTTACGTTTTCAACATTATGCTCTCTAGCCACCACACCATGGCTTATTGATATTGAAGATAAGTAGTAGAGTTCAATTATTTATTGGCTGTCTAGCCTTTTGTTATTTACACATTGCCTCTATACTATACCTTACATATATCCACAGTCGTTTTAAATGTTGTCTGAATAGGGCACTGTTGGTATGTTGTTTGTTATTTATTTTAAAAAATTTTATGAGAATTTAATAAATGTTATGTTTTAACTGATATTTTGACACTCCTTGGTATACCTTCGATTTGAAGGTTTGGTGAAAAGAACCTTTATAACGGTTTAACTCTGTAACGAGTGTCATACAGAGAATTCTTTATGGTCATTCAATCTACTCCCTCTCGACATCCCTAAGGTGTTTTATATTAATTGTTGTCCTCTAGATCCCTCCCACCAGCGCCGGTCCGCACTCATCCCTGCCGTTTAAGTATGGCTACGGCTATTACTCCGCCTTGGCCCAGCAGCAGCACGGGGAAAGGAGAGCTGCCCCGCAGCAGGACCCGGAGCCATGTGCTGCCGGGAGCCCCATTGAATCGGGGAGGGGGGTATATACATCTGTGAGATCTGGCTGTATATATACATCTATGAGGTCTGGCTGTATACATACATCTATGAGGGCTGGCTGTATACATACATATATCTATGAGGTCTGGCTGTATACACACATCTATGAGGTCTGGCTGTATACACATCTATGAGGTCCGGCTGTATATAGACATCTATGAGATCTGGCTGTACAGTATATATATATACGTACATCTATGAGGTCTGGCTGTATACACATCTATGAGGCCTGGCTGTATATACATCTATGAGGTCTGGCTGTACACACATCTATGAAATCTGTCTGTATATACACACGCAAGGTCTGGCTGTATACACATATTAGAGGTCTGCCTGTATACAAGTATGAGGTATACATGTAATGTATCAGTGTAGTCGGGCGACTGATAAAAATCTTGCATAGATGACAAGCGATTTGTGAAAATAAAAAGTTTTGCATGTACATTGTAATTTAAAATAAACTTGTTTGTTTTTCTATGAAATGTGCTTTACTTCATATGGTAAGAAGAACTTCACAAACATTTCTCTACTTTGATCTGCATAGTATTGGAATCCTGTCCAGTATCCACAGAAGCTAACGTAATCCAGTGTAGACTGGCTGCGAGGCGGAGCAGAGTGAAGTCAAGCCTGGAAAATGTTTGCTTTGCTTTGTTTCGCTACGCTTGCAGTGTATCTCAGGCTTTAAGTTGCTTCCAGCCTCCAGACAGATACTCTTCATCAGGCTGCCCAATCTCCATTTTCCGGAATGCTCCCATCAATCATCAGCCGGGGGAAGGAGGGAGGAAGGGAGGGACAGGCCAGCAGCTCCTTCCCACACAGCCTGTCACTGGGGTCTGATTCAAACCCCAGCCAGAGGCGCTGATTGGCCCCGGCAAAAAATGCAAAATCTGTTTGAACACTGCAGACGCCGATCTCCACAACGTGCCCTCTGCTAGCCAGCCGGACAAAGCTTTATCAACAGCTAGTTGCCCGGCGGCTCAAAGAGGCTGTCAGGCGATATGAATTGCCCATCCCTGGATATGTATCTAAACCCGGGTGCCAAGACAACATTTCTAGTTGCCATGGCGACCTGGTGCCCAGGTTTTATCGATCCCTGCTTTAGTGACATTGCATACGAGACAAAATACGTTCTGGAATACTTATAATTAACAAATCAGTTAGGTTCTGATATTACAACTTAGTAAATCTTATTTTATTGCCATATTTATATGTGTCTATAGGGCATCGGTTTGATGGCAGGTTCATGCCATTGTGGCAGATCAAAGATTTGGGAATATATTAAATTAATATTTTACACGACTAGCAAGTTCTTCTTTTACCCAGTGACTATTCTTACCAATAGTATTCATAGACCATGCAAATAGCACAAATATAGTGTTATCCAAATTTAAGTAATTCTTTATTTCTTTACCTACAACAATTTTTAGTTAAACAATAATTATGCTATACTAACAATATATTTTCAATTACTGTGAACAAGCCAATATAAGATACAAAGAAATCATAAAGTAATTGATTAGTGCCAAAAGATATATTCTTACCTGTAGTAAGTAAGCAAGTATCTGCTAATCGTTTTGTTTCTTTGTCTTTCAAGTTCTTAACTTTTTGTTGAATACTGTCCAGACAGTCAACTTTATAATTTTGATTGCTTAATTTAAAATCCTCATCACAGACTATTCCAGACAGTGTATTGGAAAGGCACCTCTGATCTTTATATTTAGGTGAACTATAATATTCAGAATTAGAAGTACAAACACCATTATCGGTTTTCTTTCTGCTTTGCAGCTCATTGCCAAAAGAGGGTTTTGGAGGAAAAATATTATGCTTTTTTGCATCTAAAACAGTCTGTTTAGGGTTGCTAGGAGATGCAAACCAAGGTGGCATTTTATTCATTGATCCATTTACATTTCTTATTGCTTTTCTTTTCTGTTCCTCTTTCATTGGCATCTCTCTATCACCACTTTTATTATTTTCTCCCAATGTTATTTTAGTTGATACATCCATCTGTCTGTTGCTTAAATATGTAATTTGTTCAGAGACAGGTGCTTCCTCATTGATAAAGTTCATTATTTCTCTTGCAACAATCCTAGGAATCTCTTCCTGACAACTCTGCATATTATTATTTGGTTGAGGATTATGAAAAGCTGTGCTTGATGTGTTTTCCAAATTTCTAAAAACATCAGAGTGGTTACTCAAACACTGATTGCAGGAAGGAATTATGTCACCTTCTGAGTGATCCAGAAATGTACATGATTTTTGGAGACTTTGGTAATGGGTTTGATGATTATGTTCAAGTGCAGCAACATCATCTCTGTTTGAATTGTGATGGGACTGTGTCACCTTCTTTATTTGACCAGTTTGCAAGTCAATGGTGTTGGTGTCAAATACTTGGTTTTCACAACCTTTATCTAAGATATTATCAAATTCCAAATTTTCATCCTTGTATATTTTGACACACTTGCCACCAATGTCTAATTCCTACAAATATAACAAAAAAATAAAAATCATTCATTTAAATTCAGCAAGCGTTAAAATTGTATTGCATATTTACAGTAGATAAACTATGACGCTTGTTAAATTTCTGGAAAATAAAATAACAAATCCCCCTTAAAGCGTTAATCAAGAGACTGCAAAAGTTGCCATTTCCACTGATATAATTATCAACATTTACTATTTTGGTATGCGCATACAGCTCTAATAAAATCCTTAAGATACAAATTCTACTAAAATATTGTAACAGACAATACAATTAATTTGTGCAACTCAACTGTAAGTTGCACATAGTTGTCAGTTACATAAGAGTTTATTCATCAAGCACCGAACTTACCACAGAATTGCACCGAACGGTGAATTTCACTGTTTGGTGCAATGTCAGGGCAATTCATCTATTCACTAAACTGTCAATTCATCAAATACAGGTGAATTGACAGCGACATACGGTGCGATTTGCCGTAGTTCGGCGGTTTTCGGCAGCAGTGAAATTATCCCATACAGAAGTGATGGTTCGTCTATTTACAGAATGCCGAACTGCAATAAAGTGTTTGCGAAATGCCCTGATTTTTGCTGTTTCAATACGACGAATTTAACCACTTGGATGCTGAGGACGCGCTCAGCGCGTCCTCAGCATTCCCGCTGGTATGCGGAGGACGCGCTGAGCGCGTCCTCCCATTGGGGTCAGCGTTCGGCTGGGTTCCGGCCGATCGCTGCCCCCCCCCGGTGCGGGCTGACATCCTGGATGTCAGCCGCGCATCCGGGACCACAGCCGCCGGAATTAGGTGTCATCGCGGCAGCGCGATGACACCTAATTCAGGCGCCCCCCCCCGCATGTGCGGAGGAGGCGCCTGAAAGGGAGGGGGGGAGGTCCTTCGGACCTCTCTCCCTCCCGATCGGCGGCTCTGCGGGGGTTAACCCAGGCATCATTTGGAAGGGCACAGCCTGCCCTTCCAAATGATGCCTGGCATTAACCCCTGGGGAGCTGGATCGCGAATCGGCGCTGAAAAGCGCCGGTTCGCGATCCTTTCCCGGAGCTGGCCGACATCTTGGATGTCGGCCAAGCCTCCGGGAACTCCCCCTGAGGACTGGCGTCATCGTGCGTAGCACGATGACGCCAGTCCTGGACTTAACCCTTAACTGCCACCAACGGTGGAGATAGGGAGTTCCAATGAACTCCCTATCTCCCGATCCGTGGCAGTTAGGGGTTAAATTTTGGTATGGTTGGGTCGGCCAGAGCATGGCCGTTCCAACGATACCAAACATGAAAGTGAAAAATGTTGTAAAAAAAAAAAAAAGAAAAAGAAAAATAAAAAAAAATTATAAAAAAAAAAATAAACACTTTTTTTTATTTTTTTTGGTTTGTTAATGCAGCAATATTGTTCCCATTTCAATTATAATGTGAACAATGATGCTGCACTAACGATTTTTGTATGCGGTGCGTTTGTTAAAAATAGTGTAATTTTCCCCAAAAAAAAATGTAACGAGACCCCATCTCTAATTTTTTTAACAAGCGCACCCCATACAAAATATAACCGCAATTGCTCGCATGTTAAAATGTGAAAAAAAACACTTTACACATTGTAAATTATTGAAAATACATATTTTATTGCATTTTTTTGTTATAATATACAGACATGACATAACGTATACATATAATAATGACATATTATGAATCTACCGAGTCTGACGGAAAGAACGATATATAATATGTCTGGGTCATATACTAAAATAAGCCTTAAAAACACGTTTAAACATGATGAGCAAAACCGGTAAAAATTACCTCAGCACAGGGGCGGGAAAAGCCTCAGCAGCGAAAGGGTTAAACAGGCTTTTAATTTTTTTTTTATATTTTAGACCACCTTTTTGTATTTTTTAAATGAAATATATGTTTCCCAATTTTTTTTAAAGGTGTCTTTTTTTAATTAACCTGATTAAATTGAATTGACCTTTTTACTATTTTTCTAACCCCAGAAGGACGGGGTCAATTTTACAAGTTCGGCACACTTCTAAAAGTAGAAGGGCACTATTACGAACTTCACGCTAAAACGGGGATGCTAGGGAGAAAAACCTGCGCCTGCAGGTTTCTCCTTTGCATCCTTATTTTAGCGTAATATTACGATGCAGGCACTAAAAAAGCTGCCTGCACCGTAATCCTGCGCTAAGCCCCGGAATGCGCGTGTCAGCGCTACGCGCCGCCGCGAGCATCCCCACCATGGAGTCCATAGGTGCAGCAGCAGAATCCGTTAGCACCAGGTCCTGGCTGTGGTTAACTTTCGGGTTAACCGCAGCCAGACGGTAATTAGTGTTAGTATATTGTAATACTAACGCTAATTATCTCTTTGCACTCCCCATGTTAAGCATAGGGAGCGCAAAGTACAATAACCTCGCGCTGAAAAGCGCAAGACCCAAATCGCTAACTTTTTTAAACATTTTTATTGTAATAAGTTTTATTAAGTTTTTTGCCGTACAAAATAGAAGATACACTGTATGAGATCATCATATCAAGCAACAGGTTTGCAGTGGACAATGGAGTATCACTGGAACAAGTGGCGTACTCAGACATTATACAAAATAAGTAGAAGTATAACTTATTCAACATCAAACGCTTATACAATCGTAAGCAGCAGGTAATACGGGGCTAAGGAAGCGTCAATTCTCAGGAAAGAAGGGACTGGGGAATCACTTTAACCGGGGAGGTCTACGTAAGATCAGGGGAGGGGAGGGCGGACTGGTATAGACCAGTAAAACCAGCGCTGCAAGTGCTTGGCAATAGTGCCGGAAGATTGGTGTATCAAATCCTCTATGTCCCTGAGGTGCTGGACTTCATCCAGCCAGTCGCGAAAAAGTAGGGGCTAATGGTGAATTCCAATGCCTGGGGATTAACGCCTTGGCGTCATTCAGGAGTCGGATGTCAAGGGAATGTTTGTAAGTGTCCAAAGCTAGGGGCGTGTGATGGAGCAGCATGGCCACCGGCGTAAAAGCCAGTGGAGAGTCAGAAACATTGCTAATGGCATCATGGACCTGTTTCCAAAAAGGCTGCAGTACTCGGCAGGCCCACCAAATTTGTAACAGACCTGTGCGCGGTGCTCCACATCTCCAGCAGGAGGCGTCAGTCGCAATTAAGTAGGCAGCAATAGTGGATGGCGCCCTGTACCACCGAAACAGTAGCTTATAGGCCATCTCCAGTGCGCGAGTTGCTGTAGAACACGCAGTAGCGAGCATAAACATTTTTGTCTATTCATCTTCCGTAAATGTCTGTTGGAGGTCTCTTTCCTATTTAGCTACATAAGAGGGCATGGGGGCCGAGAGGTTTTGCAAGATACAGTACAGTATCGATATCCCACGATGGGGGAGAGCCTGACGGCTGACCAGTCGCTCAAATGCGGTCACGGGTGCATATATTTGTCTAGTGGGGTCAGGGAACAAAGATAGGTCAAGAGGCCATGCATATGAAAGGTCGTGAAGAAGCAATTATGGTGTGCTAAAGGGACGTCCTGGTGTAGTTTGGGTTGGTCACTGTCTATGTATGCGCCAGGCAAAGGTTTCTGCGGTGCAGCAGTAGGCAATAGTCGTGGTGAAAAGGCTGACAAGTGACTGAGAGGAAGTAGCAGAGAGGGCCAGGGGGCTAATGGCGTGAAATCTCTGCAGCCGTTGCCAAATCGCAAGGTGGTAGAAATCGTCGGGGTGTGGTGGGACGTCAATAGGGGCAGCTGTGTCCAGGAGCCAAGGCAGGGAGGTGAGCGAACGGCCCGCCAACTCATGTTGTAGGGTAACCCATTGTTTGCCAGAGGTACCCGAGCTCCACTCCACCAAATGCAAAAGGTGAACTGCATGATAATAGCGCTGCAAATGTGGCAGCGCAAAGCCGCCACGGGAGCGAGGTGCCATCAGTAGTGTCAGGAGGAGCCTCGGTCGGCTTTCAGCCCAAACATATTTAATGATAAGGGATTGTAAGGAGTGAAAGAAGGCAGGTGGGACATGAGTTGGCAGGGTTTGCAGCAGGTTAAGCACTCTAGGGAGGACGTTCATTTTGAGTACACAAAAGCGACCGAACCAGGTAATGAGCAGGAGCGCCCAGCGAGCAAGATCAGTTTCCAGGACATGTAGCAGAGGGAGAAAATTAACAGTGTAGCGGTTTGATGTGCCTTGGGTGCGGTGTACACCAAGGTACTTAAGGGAGGACATACACCAGCGAAAGGGGAAAGTGGTCTGGATGTGTGTGCTAAGGTGGTCGGTACAGAGATGTTCAGAATTTCAGATTTTGCATGTTAATCTTATAGTTACTAAGCGAACCATACACGCGGAGTAGGTCATTGAGGGATGGTAGGGAAATCAGGGGTTGTTGGATAAAAAATTACAGGTTGTCTGTGTATGCCGCCACCTTTATAATCACGGCGACTGATGCAGACGCCGTGAATTGAGGGGTTTTCTCTAATGGCCTGAAGGAGAGATTCCAGAGACAGGGCAAACAAAAGGGGGGAAAGAGGGCAGCCCTGACGAGTGCCATTTCTGATGGCAAAGGGGAGGACAGAACACCATTAAGGTTAATATGGGCTGTAGGGGAGTCATACAACGCACTAATCCAGGACAGGGCATTTGGGCCAAATCCCATGTGGCGTAGGGTCTGAAACAGGAAGGGCCAGTGCACTCTATCAAACGCCTTCTCGGCTTCGGTGGAGAGGAGCAGGGTCGGCTTAGCACTAGTTCGTTGAGCAGCATGGATCAGGTTAATGGCCAAAGTGGTATTGTCTCTCCCCACCCCAGGATAAATCCTGACTGGTCAGGGTGAATCAGGTGTCTCATGTGTTTTGCTATGCGCAGGGCAAGGACTTTTGCGAAGAGTTTTACGTCTTGGTTCAGAAGGGAGATATGGCGGTAGTTTGCACAGAGAGCGTGGTCTTTGTCTGGTTTAGGGATCAGTGTGATGGTGGCAGAGAGGGTTTGGGGGAGTAAGGTGAGACGTGGGCGCGGTCAGACCATTAAAGAAGGCTAATCAAAGGGGGAGATGAATTTTTCGAAAGATTTAGAATATTTCAATGTAAAACCGTCAGGGCACGGGTTCTAGTCCCTCATTAGCGGCGTCAGTGTAGAGCGTAGGTGAGAGCCCAGAAAGCGTTGTGTGCGGTCACGGTTCACCTGATTGGAGGTGGGGAGAAGGCTATATAGATCGGTGAAGTGGTTGTGAAAGAGGGCAAGCATGTCTTTTGGGAGGGTGACTGGGGTGCCCTGGGGGAGTGAAGGTGAGATACGTAAAGTGCTTGTCGATGTGAGTGGAGGGCGTTAGCCAAGAGCCTGCCGCATTTATTGCCATGCTCATGGAAGGTCCTCCGGACCGTCAAGAAGGCTTTCTGGGCCCTGGTATTGAAAAGGGAACGCAGCTGTGATTTAAGGTCCAGAAGTTCAGCATAAATAGAGTCATCAGAGTGCAACTTATGAGACCTTTCTAGCGCCACTATCAGGGTTATTTAAAGAGATCCGAATGGCTGCCGAAAGGGAAACGAATGCTGAAAATCAGCGTTTGGTTACCTTTCTTGGCCATTCGGCTATCCAGAGAGCAGGCAATTCGCCAAATCCTGGCGAATTGCCTGCACATACGGTGCCTTTTCAGTGCCTGTTCGAGGGCAGTGAAATCCCCATAAAAAAGCACTGCTTCAGCTATTCAAAGAGCACAAACCAGCAGTGAAAGGTTCCCCTAATGCCCTGCCATTCGGTGGTTTAATTAGGCAGGTTTATTCAGGCGAATCCCATAGGCTTCAATGTTAAAAATATTCCCGTTTTTTTAATTCAATATCTAATAAACCGTTAATTATAAAATTCTGCAGTAAATAGTCTCTTTATTTATAGATTTTTTAGGATATTTTAAGCATTTTTCGGGATTTTTTTTTAAGAGTACGATTTCTTTTTTTAACCCTTTCACTGCTGAGGACGTGTGGGGAACATCCTCATTGACTCCTACGGAAAGATGGGGGTTCCTTTGAACCCCAATATCTCCCGACTGTTTTCAGCTAGCAGGGTCATGTTTGGTATCATTAGAAAGGCCAGACCATGATACCAAATACACTAGATTTCCAAACGTATTCGCTCACCCATCCAAATAATCAGAATCAGGTGTTCCAATCACTTCCATGGCCACAGGTATATAAAATCATGCACCTAGACATGCAGACTGTTTTTACAAACATTTGTGAAAGAATGGGTCGCTCTCAGGAGCTCAGTGAATTCCAGCGTAGAACTGTGATAGGATGCCACCTGTGCGACAAATCTAGTTGTGAAATTTCCTCGCTCCTAAATATTCCACAATCAACTGTCAGCTGTATTATAAGAACATTGAAGTGCTTGGGAACGACAGCAACTCAGCCATGAAGTGGTAGGCCACGTAAACTGATGGAGCGGGGTCAGCGGATGCTGAGGCGCATAGTGTGAAGAGGTCACCAACTTTCTGCAGACCTCCAAACTTCATGTGGCCTTCAGATTAGCTCAAGAACAGTGCGCAGAGAGCTTCATGGAATGGGTTTCCATGGCCGAGCAGCTGCATCCAAGCCATACATCACCAAGTGCAATGCAAAGCGTCAGATGCAGTGGTGTAAAGCACATCGCCACTGGACTCTAGAGCAGTGGAGATGCGTTCTCTGGAGTGACGAATCGCGCTTCTCCATCTGGCAATCTGATGGACGAGTCTGGGTTTGGCAGTTGCCAGGAGAAAGGTACTTGTCTGACTGCATTGTGCCAAGTGTAAAGTTTGGTGGAGGGGGGATTATGGTGTAGGGTTGTTTTTCAGGAGCTGGGCTTGGCCCCTTAGTTCCAGTGAAAGGAACTCTGAATGCTTAAGCATACCAAGATATTTTGGACAATTCCATGCTCCCAACTTTGTGGGAACAGTTTGGAGCTGGCCCCTTCCTCTTCCAACATGACTGTGCACCAGTGCACAAAGCAAGGTCCATAAAGACATGGATGACAGAGTCTGGTGTGGATGAACTTGACTGGCCTGCACAGAGTCCTGACCTAACCCGATAGAACACCTTTGGGATGAATTAGAACGGAGACTGAGAGCCAGGCCTTCTCGTCCAACATCAGGGTGTTACCTCACAAATGCGCTTCTGGAAGAATGGTCAAAAATTCCCATAAACACACTCCTAAACCTTGTGGACAGCCTTCCCAGAAGAGGTGAAGCGGTTATAGCTGCAAAGGGAGGACTGATGTCATATTGAACCCTATGGATTAGGAATGGGATGTCACTTAAGTTCATATGCGAGTCAAGGCAGGTGAGCGAATACTTTTGGCAATATAGTGTATGACCATCTTTAAAGTAAAGAAAAAAAATAATAACAATAGTAATAATAAAAGAAAATGTGTTTTTTTAAGACGTGAAATGGCTCAGCAGTGAAGGGGTTAAATTTACTTATTTTTTCTGTAACAGCCCTTTTTATTATCATTCATTGGACCTCATATGTAAATTTGACATTTTCGCTCAGTAGTTTCTTTGCAAACAGCGTTTCACTTTTCAAACATTCAAGCAAACTGTTTTGCTAATTTATTCACTGCATTCGTCTGTGGTGTCGGCTTTTTCCGGAGGCTGCGCTACGTGTGATCGACTCCTGCTCGGGTTTTTCTGGCGTCTTCGATGGGTTAATCCAGATGTTTTTGCGGGTTTTCGGCGTGCATTCGCCAGGTTTTTGCGGTGACTTTTCGTCGGGTTTGCGGCAGCTTTTACCTGCGCTTCAACGGCCCTGTAGTGCTTGCTGAATACACCGCAGGGTTGCCGAAATGGGATTGCCGAATGGCACCGAATTGAAGAGAACGAAAAGTCACTGAACGTGCGGTGACTTAATCGATTCTCTTTGAATTACCCTGTATGTGTTGAAACAGGGATTCCTGCTGCGCGGTGCGCTCTCTTACGCCGCGAGCCCTGCTGGAAAAGATAGCGCACCGAGCAGCAGGAATAGCCTTGTGGGTTTCCCAAATAACTTACGGAGAGCACTCAGGAGTGTCATTTTCGGCAAAGTAATTACGAAGCGCATTATGGAGGCCTTCTTTAATCAGGAGGTCGGCAAGGAGTGACTCATTAAGGCGCCACAGTTTCTCTTTAGGACGGGTGAGGGGAGTGGACAGAGTAATCTACACCGGGCTATGGTCCGACCAGGTCATTGGGCCTATGGTAGCAGAGTCTCACCGGTGCATGCTGCCGAATGGGAGAAAGATGTAATCTAGGCGTGTGTATAGCTGATGGGGTGCACTGTAGTATGTGTAATCTTGGGTGGAGGGGTAAAGCGAGCGCCAACAGTACATTAGTTGCAGTGAATGTAGCGCCATTCTAGTGCGATGGAGGACTGTGTGTTGGGTGCTAGTGACACCTCTGGAGGTGTCCAGGCGAGCGTCTAGTGGCAGATTAAGATTGCCGCCCACCACCAGGATGTCCTCTTGGAAGTCCTGGAGGTGTCGGAGGATCGCACGGATAGCCGAGTGCGATTTCCTATTAGGGAGGTAAACTGAGGCGAATGTATACCATTGGTGACCAATTTGGCCCTTCGCAAACGAGTAACGACCATTAGGGTCCAGCAAGGAGGTAGGGTTATGAAACGGGACTGAGCGAGAGATCAATACGGCAGTGCCACAGATTTTACCAGCTGTTGCATTACTGATGTAGCCTGTAGGGTATTTATGATTTTTAAAGGGTGCTCAGGAATGTGCAAAGTGGGTTGCTACACCAGGACCACATCCGCATAAAACGAGCCAAACTCACGAAGAGCCGCGTGTCCCTTTTCAGGTATATTCAGGCCTTTATCGTTTCCTGAGGGAACTGTAATATTGCGGGGGGCAGTGGCCATGGGGCAACCACAGTGAAGGGAGTGATGCTAGGGGCTGAGTGAGAGGGATAGAGGGGGTTAAGGGGAATGTAACCAGGGACACAGGGAAAAAGTATTAACAGTACAAAGGTAATATACAAGGAGTGTGTGCCTAGAGAGATGCTGCACCGCATCACAAGGTGAACGCGGTCAAGACTCAGGTCCCAGAGGGGGAGGAAAAATCCAACAAGTCCCTATGGGACGGCACTGACTCAGGGGGGAACCTGGCGCAGGGCGGCCATTGACGGACAGTATCAAACACAATAAAAAAAAAGGACAATTGAATCAATGAGCAAATAGCAACAGAAAAAGAAGAACCAGCTTAAATAGGAAAAGAAAAAAGTAAAAATCCAAAACACGGGAAACACCAAACGGGCAACCCCCTTAAATAGTAGGCACATGTGTGATAGAACAAAAACAAACACCAGTTCAGAATGGTGGCCCTTCCAAGCCAATCGATAGGAGGGGAGGGCCGGACAGTGCACAGGACCATGGGGGAGAGAGGGACAGCTGTGAGAGGAAAGAATGGGTGCCTGTGCTGTCCACACCTCCGCAAGGAGTATGGGTCTCAGCCAGTTCGTGGAGCCCATGCAGCGAAGTGGTCCTCGAGGGATAAATATAAAGTGTCGCTCACAAAGGTCCGAGGGTGAGCGGGCGCTGGGTAATTACAGCGAGCCGGAGAAGGCAGTGGAAGGGGGGAGATGTACCCAGATCAAGCTGTACACAAAAAGGATACTGCTGACGTCGGGGTCTATGTCAGCATGGCGGGGGTGTCGTCATAGGGCACCATCCAAAGCCCGAGCATGAGGGCAGGAAAGAGCGCCAGACCAGGCGAAGCTAGATTAAGCAACTGGTGTCTGCGATGAGGAGGAATGGCGGCGACGGGACCTTTGCGGGCATGGTGCGGCCAGCCCCGTTGGCATGTAGAGCAGCGTCGGGTCCGGCCAGATCTGTAGTGTATCCGGTGGAAGGGAAAGCTCCTCCAGAAACCGCAGGAGATCCGATTTAAGGTTAAGGTTAAGAGTACCCGCCAGGGTATGAACTTGAAGGCCAAAAGGAAACAGCCACTTAAATTGAAGCCTCATGTCCTGCAGAGCAGCCGTGAGAGGGCGCAACATGCGTCAGCACTGCAGCGTGGCGGGTGAAAGATCCTGAAACAGGGAGACCTTGACTCCTGCGAAATCAAAAACAGGGGAACTCCGAGCAGCGGCGAGGACGGATTCCTTCAGTGGGTAGGGTAGGAGGTAACAGATCACATCGTTCGGGCAGGCCCTCCGGTCTCAGTGCCCTGTGAAAGCACTTAAAATCAAGTTCCGTATCAGGGTCCCTGTCCAGTATCTCATTAAACAGTCTAGTGAGGGTGCGTTTCAGGTCACCTGGCGAGTTTTCCAGCTCCAGTAGGCCTCTAAAACTGATATTATAGATAGAACGCTGAGCAGCCACAGCGGTAGAATGGGCAGCTATTGTGTCTCCTCCACGTGCTGCAGCCTGGTTTGCATCCCGCTGAGGTCTGTGTGCAGCACGCAAATCTCGTGCGAGATGAGCGAGGCCCCGAGGTCAGTGATGGCAGCTGCCAGGTCCTCCTTGCTGGGGAGAGATTGGAGAAGCTGGCAAAAGTTATTTAGGGGGTCCCACACAATCACCAAATGCACTGGGGAGCTGGAGGCAGAAGAGCATGTGGTGGCCGCCATCTTGGATTCCGGCTCGGCGGTTCCAGTGGTGAAGATTGGGCCAGAAACGGCCTGATGGACCCGAATTGCTGGCATTCACCGGTCACTGGAGGGAAAGGGGTGAGTGGGGGCTTTCTGACTTTGCCCATGGGTGCGGATGTGTGGCGGGAAAGGAGGCAAAAATGACATGTTCGGAGGACCTCTCTGCTCAAGCAGCCATTTTTCCAGGATGTCCCGGCCACGCCCCTTCTAACGGGTTTTTTCACCCTTTAGCGTTTGGATTGTAATATGGTGCACACACGCTAGGGCCACTAGGGCTAACGTTAACGCTCACACAGGTGAGCACTAATGTTAGCGCCAAGAATGTAATAGTGCCGGAAGTGTGCTGAGCTCATTTTGACCGTTTTTGCGCATCATGTTTAAACGCAATTGAAGTCAGACAAATTATATATCCTTTTTTCGGCAGACTCAGCAGATTCATAATATATTAATATTAGTGTATATATATATATATATATATATATACAGTTAGGTCCAGAAATATTGGGACATCGACACAATTCTAACATCTTTGGCTCTATACACCACCACAATGGAGTTGGAATGAAACAAACACAATGTGCTTTAACTGCACTGTTAGCTTTAATTTGAGGGTATGAACATCCAACTCAGGTGAACGGTGTAGGACTTACAGCAGTTTGCGGATGTGCCTCCCACTTGTTAAGGGACCAAAGGTAATGGGACAATTGGCTTCTCAGCTGTTCCATGGCCAGGTGTGTGATATTCCCTCAATACCCCAATTACAATGTGCAGATAAAAGGCCCAGAGTTCATTTCAAGTGTGCTATTTGCATTTGGAATCTGTTGCTGTCAACTCTCAAGATGAGATCCAAAGAGCTGTCACTATCAGTGAAGCAAGCCATCATTAGGCTGAAGAAACAAAACAAACCCATCAGAGAGATAGCAAGAACATTAGGCATGGCCCAAACAACAGTTTGGAACATTCTCAAAAAGAAGGAACGCACCGGTGAGCTCAGCAACACCAAAAGACCCGGGAGACCACGGAAAACAACTGTGGTGGATGACCGAAGAATTCTTTCCCTGGTGAAGAAAACACCCTTCACAACAGTTGGCCAAATCAAGAACACTCTCCAGGAGGTAGGTGTGTGTGTGTCAATGTCAACAATCAAGAGAAGACTTCACCAGAGTGAATACAGAGGGTTCAATACAAGATGTAAACCATTGGGGAGCCTCAAAAACAGGAAGGCCAGATTAGAGTTTGCCAAACAACACCTAACAAAGCCTTCACAGTTCTGGAACAAGATCCTATGGACAGATGAGACCAAGATCAACTTGTACCAGAGTGATGGGAAGAGAAGAGTATGGAGAAGGAAAGGAACTGCTCATGATCCTAAGCATACCATCTCATCAGTGAAGCATGGTGGTGGTAGTGTCATGGTGTGGGAATGTATGGCTGCCAATGGAACTGGTTCTCTTGTATTTATTGATGATGTGACTGCTGACAAAAGCAGCAGGATGAATTCTGAAGTGTTTCGGGCAATATCATCTGCTCACATTCATCCAAATGCTGCAGAACTCATTGGACGGCGCTTCACAGTGCAGATAGACAATAACCTAAAGCATACTGCAAAAGCAACCAAAGAGTTTTTGAAGGGACAGAAGTGGAATGTTATGCAATGGCCAAGTCAATAACCTGACCTGAATCCCATTGAGCATGCATTTCACTTGCTGAAGACAAAACTGAAGGGAAAATGCCCCAAGAACAAGCAGGAACTGAAGACAGTTGCAGTAGAGGCCTGGCAGAGCATCACCAGGGATGAAACCCAGCGTCTGGTGATGTCTATGCATTCCAGACGTCAGGCTGTGATTAACTGCAAAGGATTTGCAACCAAGTATTAAGAAGGGGAAGTTTGATTTATGATTATTATTCTGTCCCATTACCTTTGGTCCCTTAACAAGTGGGAGGCACATCTGCAAACTGCTTTAAATCCTACACCGTTCACCTGAGTTGGATGTACATACCCTCAAATTAAAGCTGACAGTCTGCAGTTAAAGCACATTGTGTTTGTTTCATTCCAACTCCATTGTGGTGGTGTATAGAGCCAAAGATGTTAGAATTGTGTCGCTGTCCCAATATTTCTGGACCTGACATATATATATATGCCGAAACGTCGGTTTGATGCATGGGCATCCTTTTAATGCTTTATTGAATTAAACATTATTTTATCATTTTTTCCTAAGTCCTGGTGTGCGGCCTTTTTCTTTTTTTTCGGTATATATGTATATATATATATATATATATATAAATATATATGAGTGGCCAGATTATTATGACGACCCCATCGGTACTTCCTTGGGACAACCTTTGCCTTCAATACTGTGGCGATTCTTCTTGGCATTCACTCCAGGAGATGTTGAAAGGGGATGCGTGGGAATCTAACACCATGCCTGATGAATAGTAGTGTCCAGATCTGTGAGATTTGATGGTTGTGGAACCAGCTGCCTGATGGCTCTTTCAACTTCGTCCCACAAATGCTCAATTGGATTGCGATCTGGTGATTGTGGGGGCCACCTAAGCAAGGTTAATTCTCCCTCATGTTCTTGAAACCACTCCTGCACAACGCATGGCATGGCGCATTGTCTTGTTGGAAGAAGCCATCTCCATTGGGATACGCCATCAACATGATAGGATGAACTTTATCAGCAACGATGCTTTGGTATGTTATACTATTCAGACGTTGTTCCACGAGAATTAAAAGGGCCCGAAACCATAACACTGCCCCCACCAGATTGAATAGTTGCACTCAATCATGTGGGGAGCATGCTTTCATGCTGTTTCCGCCAAATTCTCACTCTGCCATCTGCATGATGCAACTGGAAACGTGATTCATCGGACCACATGACTTTTTTCCAAAGCTCGACTGTCCAATCCTGGTGTTCCTGTGCGAATTGGAGACAATTTATCTTGTTATTTTCAGACAGCAAAGGTGTTCAAACAGGCCTTCGGCTTCTTCCATATCCCATACGATGCAGTGTACAGCGAACAGTGCGTTCAGAGATCATTTGCGAGGATAAAGAAAAAAACATACAACACCTAGGAAGAGTAAGGAGACTACTCCCCCACACTCCCCTAACTGGCAGGGACATGGTGCCAGATATAATCACAGAATTAGGTAAAACCCACAGACCACAGTCTTTATTGAAAAAAAAATAATAAACAGAAATATATCAGAAAACAACCACACACAAAGGTCTTAAAAGAAAGGTACATATAGGCCAGAAATGAACCTTCAAATAGGAGACTTCCACGGTGACTTAAAAGTATCTCTTTACACTGAGTGAAAATTCACAGAGCCACAATACACCATTATACCAGGCCACACACATAGAGGCCCATATTTCTTGATTGTGATTTCCCTTCAGGAATAGGGCCCTCATCTCCTCCTGTACTGTTTGTCAAATGTTGTTCAATGTATTGTAACCCTGCCTATACTGTACCTATTGTACAGCGCTGCGGAATATGCTGGCGCTTTATAAATAAAGAATAATAATAATGTACACAACATAAATAATGAAAATTGAGAAGCACAGATAGCACAGTAATTACTGTCACAGACCAATTTACTAAGCAGACTGAATTACATATTAGTATATACAGTAAATGAAGCACAGCACCGCTGCATACCAAGACCACAACAGCGTGGAACCTATACAGGGCCAATATAAATTAGGCCAGTCTCATAGCTAAATGCAGCCTAGAAATTGGTAAAAACAAAAAGTGCACTGGTACCTATCTCATTATAGGCAGCCATGCAGATTTCATTAATTGGTTAGAAAAATATTCCAAATGGAAGTGTTACACATTTATGTTCATAAATGAACAAAATGCAGTGAATGAACAAAACAGAATTCTAAATCAAATCAATATTTGGTGTGACCACCCTTTGCCTTCAAAACAGCAGCAATTCTTCTAGGTACACTTGCACACAGTTTTTGAAGGAATTTGGCTGGAAGGTTGTTCCAAACATCTTGGAGAACTAACCACAGATCTTCTGTGGATGTAGGCTTTCTCACATCCTTCCGTCACTTCATGTAATCCCAGACACACTCGATGTTGAGATCAGGGCTCTGTGGGGGTCATGCCATCACTTCCAGTACTTCTTGTTCTTATTCACGCTGAAGATAGTTCTTAATGACTTTGGCTGTGTATTTGGGGTCTTTGTCCTGCTGCAGAATAAATTTGGGGCCAATCATACGCCTCCCTGATGGTATTGCATGAAGGATAACTATCTGCCTGTATTTCTCAGCATTGAGAACACCATTAATCCTGACCAAATCTCCAACTCCATTTGCAGAAATGCAGCCCCAAACGTTCAAGGAACCTCCACCATGCTTCACTGTTGCGTGCAGACACTCATTATTGTACCACTCTCCAGCCCTTCGACGAACAAACTGCCTTCTGCTACAGCCAAATATTTCAAATTTTGACTCATCAGTCCAGAGCACCTGCTGCCATTGTTCTGCACCCCAGTTCCTATGTTTTTGTGCATACTTTAGTCGCTTGGTCTTGTTCCCACGTCGGAGGTATGGCTTTTTGGCTGCAACTCTTCCATGAAAACCACTTCTCGCCAGACTTCTCCGGACAGTAGATGGGTGTACCTGGGTCCCATTGGTTTCTGCCAGTTCTGAGCTGATGGCACTGCTGGACATCTTCCGATTTCGTAGGGCAATAAGCTTGAGGTGTCTTTCATCTGCTGCACTAAGTTTCCTTGGCTGACCTCTGCGTCTACGATCCTCAACATTGCCCGTTTCTTTCTGCTTCTTCAAAAGAGCTTGAACAGCACATCTTGAAACCCCAGTCTGCTTTGAAATCTTTGTCTTGTTGCTGTGCTCAATCTTGCCATGACATGAAACTGTCTTTCACAACCTCACCTTGGTAGCAGAGTTTGGCTGTTCCTCACCCAGTTTTAAGCCTCCTACACAGCTGTTTCTGTTTCAGTTCATGACTGGGTTTCAACCTACGTGTGACATTGATGATCATTCGCACCTGTTTGGTATAATTGGTTGATCATACACCTGACTATAATCCTACAAAATCCCTGACTTTGTGCAAGTGTACCTATGAGAATTGATGCTGGTTTGAAGGCAAAAGGTAGTAACACCAAATATTGATTTGATTTTGATTTTTCTTTTGTTCGCTCACTTTGCATTTTGAAAATTTACAAAAATAAACAATCATTATTTATATTTCTGAAAACATTCTTTGTTTACAGCATTTTTTCACACCTGCCTAAAACGTTTGCACAGTACTGTATATATATGTCATGCCCTGCCAGAATGCTGTAACAAAAAATGTAAAAAAAAGGTGAATTTTCCTTTTTTTAATTTATATTTAGTTTTTATTTTGAGTAAAGGTCACTTATACACCAGCAGAAGGCCACGCAGGGCCAAAATAACAGTTCAGCGGAACACGGCAAAGACATAAGCAAAGGAAATCGTAGTGGGGGAGAGGGGGAGTCATGAATAGCAGCAAATCTCAGTTTGTGGGATGGGGAAAAGGAAGAGAGGAAAATAAAAATATAAAAAGATGGGGAGGGTAAAAGTCCTCAGTTATAAGCAATCAAAAAGGGGGCAGGAAGTCCTTGGTAAAAGCAAAACATGAGTCCTCGCAGGGGAGGGGGACAGAAGATCAATGCAAAAAAAACTCAGCTGGGGGGAGGGGGAGAAAATGTCCACATAAGAGAGTTGTACTCTTCCAAAAAATATACATCGGCAACCGCGGGTAAAGAAAAGAAGATCATGTAGTTATCTTCAGCCCGTGTCAAACGGGAAAGCCGCACGGGCAGATTCGTTATGCCAAGGCACAGCGTAGAGAGCGCAGCTAGTTGATTCCCAGTGCACCATTACGCTGTCAGAGGTCGCAGCTCCTCCAGGCTTCTTGGCTATAGACAACGGCCCACCGCTCCATCCGAGGCCACGTCCCAGGATAGCTCCTGTGGCCGACCTCCCAGGAGGAATCCTTGAGTCGCTGCACCTTCTGGTGCCGATCCAAGACTGGTAAAACAGCCCCACCGAGCTGCTCCACCACCGCACATCTCTCTGGGGGCCCTCCGCAGGGATTTTGGTGCGCTCCAGCACAATGCATACCAGCTCATCCCCGTCGCCACAATCTGCCGCCGGTTCAGGAGCCACCTCACCACTTCTGGTTGGCAAGTTCCTCAAACAATCTACGCTCGTCCTCTTCTGTAAAACCCGGAGCTCCGTCTAAACACATCTGCTCCCTCACACAGCCGGACACGTCCCCCAAAAATGTGAATTTTCAATAAAATTTCAATCAGCTACAGTGTGTAAAGTATTATTTTTCACATTTTGTCACCCAAGCCTTTGCGGGTTATATATTCTAAGGGGTGAGCTTGTTAAAAAAATTAGAACTGGGAACCCATTACTTTATTTTTCTGAGAAATGATGTGATTTTAGCTCCCCCCAAAAGAAAAAAAATCGCTAGTGCAGCATAATTGACATGACCGGGATGTAGCAGGGATCCGGGGTCGAGCCCAGGTGCGGTGACAGATGTGGAGAGAGGCAGATATTCGTGGTTTAAACATTAAGGTTCATTAGACAACGCAGAATCACAGCAGGAGGAGTAAAACTATAAGGGAACACTGAACGATGGATAACTAATAACAGGTAAATGGATAACACATGAATAAGTCAGATAAATACATACAACAGGGCTGATCAAGCAGACAGGATAACAGCAGGAAATTTTCTGGACTTTGGTTTTGCTGCCGTACATCAGATACCATTGATGGAAAGGGAGAAACCCTTAATCATAGAAGGCATAGATGGCAGAAACCTGACCCATCCTCACGTTACACATGAGACAATTCCTCTGTCCTTCTATACTGGTGTATTACATGAGGAACGGATTCAGTTCCACATAATCAAGTCTCCCACAGTTTCCATTGTGCTTGGATTTCCGTGGTTGGTTAAACACAATCCTGTTCTTGACTGGACACATGGGGAGTTAGTTTCCTGGAGCCCTGATTGTTGGTTTAGATGTCTAGGTATGAGCAGTATTGTAGGTAGCCTGAATGTGGCTACTGCACCTTCTCTTTCTACTGAGATACCCAAGTGGTACACAGATCTAAAGGAGGTATTTGATTAAAAAAATTCAGAAATACTGCCTCATCGCCCATATGACTGCGCCATAGACCTTCTTCCAGGGACTTTGCCTCCCAAGGGGCACGTATATCCTCTTTCACAAAAAGAGAATGACCTAATGGAGGAATACATCCATGACAACCTGGCCCATGGGTTCATTTGACGCTCTTCCGCTCCTGCTGGGGCTGGTTTCTTTTTTGTGTCCAAAAAAGACTGGGACTTGCGCCCAAGCATTGATTATAGAGGTTTGAATAGGATAACCGTATGTAATGCTTACTCCATTCCATTGATTTCAGAACTCTTTGATTGTCTGAAAGGTGCTAAGGTATACACCAAGTTGGATTTGCGGGGAGCATACAACCTGGTTCGGGTAAAACAAAATCGTAAATGGAAAACAGCGTTTAACACATGAAGCGGTCATTATGAGTACTTGGTTATGCCATTTGGTCTCTGTAATGCTCCTGCTGTATTTCAGGACTTCATAAACGATGTCCTAAAGGATTTTTTGCAAATCTTCGTTATTGTCTATCTGGATGATATCCTCATATACTTTCCTGATATTGAGACATATCAAGGTCATGTACGTACAGTGTTAAAAAGATTACTCAAAAATGGATTGTATTGTAAGCTGGAGAAATGTTTGTTTGACATCACGTCTGTTCATTTTTTGGGTTACATCATTAACCCAGAGGGGTTTCAGATGGACCCCCAGAAACTCTCGGCTATCAAGGATTGGCCCATACCCCAGGGGTTAAAGGCAATCCAAAGGTTTCTGGGGTTTGCCAATTATTACAGGAGATTCATAAAAAAAATTCCACAGTTGTCTCTCCAATCACAGCCATGACTAAAAAGGGTGTCCAACGCCAGAAGTGGAACCCTCAAGCCAAAAACGCATTTGAAGCTCTGAAAAAAGCATTTACCACTGCACCAGTGCTTTGACATCCCAATCCAGGTTTGCCATTTCATCTGGAGGTTGATGCCTCAGAGATTGGCATACGTGCGGTCTTGTCGCAAAGAAAGGACCCTGATAAACCTTTGCATTTTTGTGTTTTTTTCTCCCGCACTTTGTCCCCTGCGGAGAAATATTATGACATAGGTAACAGGGAATTACTGGCAGTGGTGTCAGCTTTGGCAGAATGGCCATATCGGCTAGAGTGGAGTAAATATCCCGTCATCATTATTACTGATCACAAAAATCTTGTCTATATTGGCGATGCCAAACGTCTGAATGTTAGACAAGCCAGATGGTCGCTGCTTTTGTCTAGTTTTAATTTTGTGCTCCCATATAGACCTGGGTCTAAGAATATCAAGGCAGATGCCTTGTCCAGGCAACAAGAAACATATGAGCATCATATCTTTGATCAGACTCCCATTGTTCCTCAAGAAAAAAATCAAAGCTACCACAATGATATCTGTGTCTTCACCTTGCTTGAAAGACTTACAAGTTGTCCAGGGTACCGTTCCGGTGGAGAAACCACCTGGTAGGCTCTTTGTTCCTACGACAGAAAGAATACAGGTTATGTCACTCTATCATGATACCAAACCCTACAGTCATATGGGGGTGGCTAAAACGGTAGCTACGCTTGTTAAACAATTTTGGTGGCCCACTTTGCAAAAAGATGTGATTGACTATGTCTCTACTTGTGAGGTCCTCTGCAGAAACAAGAATCCCAAAACCTTGCCTGTAGGGTTGCTCCAACCGCTGCCCATTCCCAAAAGACCATGGGCACAACTGGCAATGGATTTTATTGTGGATTTACCTCCGTCTCACGGTACTACGGTGATACTTACCGCGGTAGACAGGTTCTCTAAGATGGGGCATTATGCACCGCTCCGGAAGCTTCCAGCGGCAGCAGAGCTGGCACCTATCCTCATCCAGAATGTGGTCCGGCTTCATGGAGTACCCCTGGACATTGTCTCAGATTGGGGCACACAGTTTTTGTCAAAATTTTGGAGAGGCTTCTGTGATGACATGGGGATAAAACTGGCCTTCTCTTCTGCTTACCATCCACAGACTAATGGAGCAGCTGAGAAGGCAAATCAAAAATTGGAGCAATATTTGTGGGGTTTTGTATCAGAAAAACAAGTTGAGTGGTCTGATCTGTTGCCATGAGCAGAATATGCGTAAAATAACTTTGTCACTGTGACAATGGGTCGCTCTCCGTTACATACGGTTTATGGATTTGACCCTCCATTACTTCTGTCAAAGTTTCAGGAGACCTCCTTGCCTGTGTTCGATGAGCATCTGGTCTCGTTAAAAGACACATGGAATAAGGTCAGGGAGGCCATTGAAAACAGCACCAAAAAACAAAGAGTGGGCTGAAAGACGTAGGAAACCAGCTCCTGTATACACCGTTGGGGATAGAGTCTGACTTTCCACACGGAACATAAAACTTTTGGTTCCTTCAATGAAAATGGCTCCCAGATTTATTGGTCCTTATAAGGTTTTACGCAGGGTGAACCCAGTATATGCCTTGGCATTACCTCCTCATTTGAGGATTCATAATGTGTTCCATGTTGACCTCCTGAAACCTATCATATGCTACAGGTACACCAGAGTTACCACACCTCCCCCACCCATACAGTCTGAGGTCCATGCCATCCTGAACTCACGAGTTTCCAGGGGCGTACTGCAGTAACTGGTAGATTGGGAGGGTTATGGTCCCGAGGATAGGGCATGGTTACCGGCTGGTGAGGTCCATGCACCTCACTTGGTGTGTCAATTCCATGCTGCCCATCTGTCCAGTGGCTGGCCGTAAGGGGGGAGGTTATGTCATGTCCTGCCATCCTGGGCGGTCCACAGCCGCTCTGGGGGATGCCCAGCACCGGCGGCCTGGAGGAGGTCGTGCGGCTGATCAAGGGGCAGGGTGCGGCATTATGACGCGGAGTCGCCAGGTTTAAATCTGGAAGAGGTGAACAGGTTTGTTGCCCTCTTGTGGAGTTACATCCCTGAGTGCTGAGTAATTCGTTCCCTGCGATTCACTTATTCCCTGCTTATTCGCTTATGCTATCGTGTATGACCCAACTTGTATGAGAACCACCCTTTGTGTACCAGCTCCTTGCTATACCGGACTTCTCTGTTTTATGCGTTTTGGTTTTGTCTCATGACGGTGAAGTTTAACCCTGTGGACCTCATATCATTCAATTTATATATATATATATGTTTGTGTCCCTAAAGGTAGCCAGATTACCGACCACCTAAGGATAGGAGGGATAGATAGGGACTGTCTTAAGGGACCCACGTCTTAATATCCGGAGGAATTCGTGACAGTCGTGCATTATGATGGGGAGGTATTTCAGGAGAGTGGGGTGTGTGCAGTGACAAGGAGTATGTAAAGTAGTAAAGTGAAGTGGGGTAAAGTGTGATTGGGGTCTCTGTGCTAGGGGGAGAAGCAGAGTTACAGGGTAAAGGTGTAGAGTGACATGAGGAACTGCAATATTTCAGTAGGTGGTGCAGTGTGATGGGAGGAGGAGAGCAATGTGGCAGGAGTGCAGAGTGATAGTGGTGTTTCAATGTGTATGTGTTAGAATATGTGTTAGTATGATTTGATACAGAATAATAAGGGGAAGGATGCAGAGTGATGGGGGAATGAAGGTCTATGTGTCAGTTCACGTATGTGATAGCGTGACAGGTGTGCAGAGTGACAGGGGTTCAGATTAAATATCTCACTGTGGCTGCAGGTGTGTCTATGTCAGTTGTCCTTCCTTTTTCCTCATTTTCCAGATTCACTGCATTTATAATAATGGACGCACAGGTCTCCACATCCTTGTTTACTTCATCACAATGTTGTTTTAATGGTCCTAAATAAAACACAACAAAAGAAAAAAAAAACACAAAAGAATATAGTTAGAAAAAATAGAGTGGCATTTTTATTTAGAATTTTATGCCACAGCAAGTTTTTAAATAATAACATTAAGAAAGCAACATTTTCCAACCATAAATTAGATTTTCCTATGTCTAGGAAGCAATATAGTCAAAAGGGCTTCCAGGTCCTGAAAACCTAATGATAGAAAACACCTACTAACGTGCAAAATGAGATACATTCTGGTTATCTCCTCCGTTTGGTACTTGGCTCCAACTAAAATCAATCACCTGGAGTCTGTAGACATACAGGCTAATGGGTTCTGGCCATCAGCCATGTTGTAAGTAGAAATAGTTTGAGGGTCTACATAGGAACCAACTGATGGATCAGAATATGAGAGGAAGCATCCAGCCATTCTCTCAAGTCATTGCTTATGAGCGGAAGAATCCAGCCATTCTCTCAAGTCATTGCTTATGAGAACCAGACCCTTCTAGTTCAGACAGGGTATAACTACGACTGTTTACGTTCTGTCTTCTTGGATCTTCTGAAGAACTCTAGGGATCAGAGCCACAGTTGGTAGACACAAAAAAAACATACATAGTTGAAAAAGTATCCAGAATGTGAAGATAGTTGAATTGTTTTGGAGGCACAACTTTATTGTATCATGCTGAATCTCATGTCAAATGTATGAAGTGAATGTCTGTCTGACCAAATGAATGGAATATGGCCAGGAAAACAAGTGGAAAGATCAGTTGCTTGAAGTGCCTGAAATCTTGGTTAAGTAATCTGCTTGGAAATTGTAAGCTAGATTCCAAGTTTGGTGTAAATTTAACCAGAGCCAGGCACAAGCTGGCCTCAGGGGTCCTGGGCTGGTTGTAATTAAGTGCAGAGGGCAGATCATTAACATCTCCGTACTGCAGCCCAATATACTCCCCACTGGGACAATGGAACAAACATTATTACTTGCCAAGGAATCAGCTGAACACACAGCTCACAACATCGACGGCACTTTAATAAAGTCGCACACACTGTGAGCAGTGTGTTGAGCTGTCGCCTTGGTCTGTAGTGATTTTAATGTGCCATGAGACTCAGTGGACAGAGAATGTTCACCAAACTCCCTTCCCACAGTTTTGCAGAACTATCTGCATTAAGTGCCACCAGAAGGTGCCTGGCAGTGCTACAAGACTGGAACTCTCCCCTACGTTCAGACCACCAATCCCACCACCATTGTAGCATGGGGAGTTCTGTGTCACTACTATCCTAGACTATGATTCACTTGGCAGGTAAGAGGTGCCGGGGGATGGGGGAGGACCCTTATCTAGAGTGCTAGGGATTTGTATTTAATAGAATATGATAATCTACATATACCAGTATGTGTACCAGTATATACTGTATGTATGTGTATTGTAAAAAATAGGCTGTGTGTGGCTACACAGTGAATGTCAGGGAACTCGGCTGTTCGTGTGCTCTATTAAGGGATCCGCTGTCCCACATCAACTCACAAGAAAAACATAGGCCACACTGATTCCTTATTCGCCATTTAAATCTTATTCTTTATGCATTCTTTTGCCGCATGTTGGAGGAAGAAAGCATACACAATTCGGCCTGGGGCCTTAATCATGTATAATATTCATTATATTCATGGCTTTTTTTATACAAAATAAAAACCAATTAAAATCCTAGTAGAGACCAGGGGCATGATTACAAAAAAAAGCTTCCACTTGATTCATTTAACACTTTAATGCCAGACAACATTATTATTTTTATTAATGTCATCATTAGATAGATAGATAGATAGATAGACTACAATCAACCTCAAATTTCAAGAGTACTGGTTCCATGAACGATCACTACGAATACCGAAAATGTCGGAATGAATGCACAAAACAAACAAAAATGGCCAAAGCCCATTACTTCAATGAAAATCTAAACAATAACATCTCAAACCCTAGAAACTTTTGGAGAACCATAAGTAACATACAAGCACCCCCAGTCCACTCCCAGCCAGCTGCTGTCAAAGTAAACAACCAAACCCTGCAACACCCGCTAGATGTAGCAAATGCCTTTAATGATTATTTTGTTGGATGTGCCACCACTTTGATTGCCAAGCTAGGAAATGACATGCAATCAGAGAGGCCTCATGCAGGTCAGGCCCCCCCAACTGTGCAAAGTCCCTGTATCAGACAGGAATTCAGTATTAGACCAGTGCCTGTCAGTGTCGTTACTAAACTTCTCCGTAAGCAAAAAATGAAATACCAGTCTGGACCTGATCAAATACCAGCAATGCTGCTGAAAATCAGTGCGCCAGCAATTGCAAATCCAGTCGCAACCCTAATAAATGAGTCACTGGCAACTGGTTACATACCCAAGCTCTGGAAGACTGCAAGAGTGGTACCTATCCATAAAAGTGGTGACAGTACTTTGGTATCCAACTACCGTCCGATATCGTTGCTCCCTGTAATGTCAAAAGTCTTGGAAAAATGTGTCTACACACAATTACGTGATTATTATCAATATTGGAACTACTTAACCCCGGATCAATCAGGCTTTCGTCCAAATCACTCAACCACAACCGCCCTTTTAAAAGTCTGCAATGATATCCAAGCTGGGATGGAACAAGGAAACCTAACTGGAGCCATCTTCCTTGATTTTGCCAAGGCCTTTGACACTGTAGACCATGGCATCTTGTTAGAAAAACTTAAAAACTCTGGCATTGGTGATCGCACGCTAACCTGGTTTCAATCATATGTATCCGACCGATCACAATATGTGTCAATTTCTGGCAGCTCCTCCCTCCCGCTCCCAGTCACTTGCGGTGTACCCCAAGGCTCAATACTAGGCCCCCTGCTATTCACAATATTCATAAATGATCTGCCCAACGTCTGCAAAGCCTCAACTGTACATATGTACGCAGACGACACTGTGATCTATACCAGCAAACCAAATCTCCCGCAGCTGGAGGCCGTGCTGCAAGAACAATTCACAGAGGTAGAAAAGTGGATCAAAAACAACAAACTTTTTTTAAATACTGACAAAACTGTAACGATGCTCTTTGGAACAGCACCTAAACTACACAAATTGCAAAATCCCCATCTATGTGTTGGGACAATATCAAATGGCACACTGACCACAGTCACTTCTCTCAAATATCTAGGTATGTGGTTGGACCCTAATCTATCCTTTGGCCCCCACATCGAAAAACTCTCATGTAAACTTTACCCCAAACTAGGTGCCCTGTACAGAAACAAATCCTGCCTGAGTCCCGCGGTAAGAAAGCAGATTGTACAGCAAATGCTTATGCCGGCTATTGATTACGGAGATGTAGTGTATGCAGCCGCCCCGCAAACACACCTTCATAAACTTACTACACTGTATAACTCATTCTGCCGCTTTGCGCTACAATGTAACTACATGACCCACCATTGTGACATGTTAAAACAGCTAAACTGGCCATCGCTAGAATCCAGACGCACCCTTCACCTTTCCAGCCTGGTGTTTAAGAGCATCTCTGGGAAGCTGCCACCCTACCTGAATAGACTGCTTCCCCCAGCAGCTCCCTCATCCTATAACCTCCGATCCAGGACCAGCACCTTACTTGCAATACCACAATACAAAAAGACAGTGGCTCGGTCCTCATTTTCCTACAGAGCACCACAATTATGGAATAACCTCCCAGACACCATCAAATCTTCCACCAGTCTTAAGTCACTCAAAATTTCCCTATTAACATACCTCAATACAGAATGCACCTGTAAACATGTAACCTAGTGACTATATTTCCTACATATTTATTTTCTGTTAATCTGTATATTTGTGTTGTTAATATCTTACATTGTATTACTTTGTATTTCTGTAAATGTAACACTTCAATGTACTTGAACCCAGGACATACTTGAAAACGAGAGAAATCTCAATGTATCCTTCCTGGTAAAATCCTTTATAAATAAAATAAACCTTGAGACTATCTCTTAAAGAAATCTATCTAGATTGAACTCTTTATTAAGCCCACGTGGCCAAAGAGTGTCCAACTTAAATATCCAATTTTTTTCTTTCTTTTTTAATAACGATGCCCGATCTCTCCCCCCTCGTCTTAGTGGAGAAACCTGATCAATTACTTGAAACTATGTAGACACCTAACGGTACATACTCGCCACCCAGGACATACTTGAAAACGAGAGAAATCTCAATGTATCCTTCCTGGTAAAATCCTTTCACAAAAAAAAAAAACCCAGAGGTTGAGATATTGCATGATTTTCTTTACAAAAATGCTCCGGTAACGGCAGATCAATTTTACCTGTATGAATAGATGATTTATGTTGAATTATTTTTCTTTAATTTTCCTTGTGGTCTCGCCCACATTTTCAAGACCACAGGGACATTTAATCAAATAGATTACAAACTAACTATTACAAGTGAAGAAATCTTTAATCCTAAATTGTTCACCTGTATGTGGATGTGAAAACCTCTCCCCCTTAATCACTGCATTGCAACAGTTACAGGAGAGGCAGGGAAAAGTCCCAAATTTTTGTACTCCCAAGAATGTGTGAACCTTTTTAGTGGTTGAGCTCAGATCTGCCCTAACTAGCATATCCCTAAAAATTGTATTTCTTTGATATGCAAAAATAGGTGGAGTGTTAAATTCTTTAATCTGAGGAAAACCTCTATTAGGCTAGGGTCAGACGAGCGCAGTGCGAACGCGCGTGCAGGCGCACATAATCACGGCCGTAGTAGCAGCAAATGACGGGCAATGACGGCCAATATACGAAGTACGGTCGCACAAAAGTCCGGCTGCGCAACGCAAGTGGAAAACGAACGCATTTTGTCGAGAACGTAAAACCTCTAGTACGGATGTACAGAGTGCGCTGCGTCCGCTAGCAGTGTGTGTGCGTGATTGGGAGACGTCAGACACTGCTAATGTCCGGCCAACATAACGTCCAGATGCACAAAGTGTTTTATTGATGATCCGTACAAAATCACGGATGCAAATGCGCATCGTATGACCGCTATCGCGTATTCCGTGAAAAAATGCGTCCATTCGTTCGAACGCACTTTTTCACAGACAACGCGAAAATGCGCTCGTCTGACCCTAGCCTTAAGGATTTTCCAATTTTTTCTGATAATTACACTGACCGCTCGACTAGCTCTATTGAAAGTGATGGTAAAGACAATTCTATTTGCTGTATTTTTATTGCCAGCAACCCGTGGTGAAATAAGTTCTAAACTATTCTTCTTTAGTGCTTTTACTTTATCATCTTCCAATAATTTAATTGGATAGGCCCATTCTATAAATTTCTTTTCCATCTCTTTTATTCTGGTCTCTAACAATTCTGGATCCGACACATTTCGTGCTACTCTGGTAAATTGACTTTTAGGAAGCAATTTTAACCCCTTAGTGACCGGGCGGTTTTACACAAATTAGTCTTTTAGTGACAGTTGCTGCTTTTACGTTTCTGTGCTGTTAGTGTTTAGGTCAAATTTTCCTCTTACTCGTTTATTCAACCCACACATATTATACACCCTTTTTCCCGCCATTAAATGGACTTTCTAGAAATACCATTATTTCCATCATATCGAATAATTTACTATAAAAAAAAATATGAAATATGATGAAAAAATGGTAAAAACACACTTTTTCGTAATTTAATCCCCAAAATCTACAACCACCCAAAAAGACCCCGGCTAAATAGGTTCAAAATGTTGTCCCGAGACTAGAAATACCCAATATTTACATGCGTTTGCTTTTTAACCCCTTCACTGCTGAGACAGTTCACCTATGTGCGCTGCGCTCATTCTGACCATTTTGTGCTAATTATTTTTAGATGACAGCCTAGGTCCTATTTAATTAAACTCCCCCCAGACAAAAAAACATTTTTTTATTTTATTTAATTTTTTTATTATTTATTTAATTTTTTTAAATTTCTTTTTAAAACCAAACCTGGTCATGTTTGGTATCATTGGAAAGGCCATAATCAGGATCGGGAGATATGGGGATCCTTAGGATCCCCTTATCTCTACATGGCAGCTAGATGGTTAACTGGCCCACTGACGTCCTCACACATATGGTGAGGTTGTCAGTGGGTGGGGGGGACTTGGAGGCTTGGCTGACATCCAAGATGTCAGCCCCCCTCCAGGTTCGAATCGCGTTTTGGCACCAATTGGCGCCGAAACGTGATCCGGCGGTGAAACTGTTAATGCTATAAACTGCTGAAAACAGCATCTCCCTAGCTTCAATGGTTGGGAAGATAGAGGGCTCTGAAGGAGCCCCCCCTCCCATCCATTGAATTGCATGGGGACGCCTGCTGATGATGTCACCACGCAGCGTGGCGACGTCATCAGCCTCGCCTGCCCATGTAAATCACATGGGCAGGCTTCCTCCCTGCCAGATCGCCGAGGGATCCAGCCAGGGAGGTGAGTATCGGGCGGGAGGGGGATTAGGCGCCGCTGACGTACCCTGTACGTCCGCGGGTCTAAGGGAGACCTGTGGACAGGACGTACAGGGTAAGTCAGGGGTCCTTAAGGGGTTAACATGTAATCTGGATGGAAACTTGTATAATGCAATAAGCGGTTTCGATCAGTGGGCTTCACAAATAAATCACTGATTATTTTTTCACTACATTTCTTTAAATTTAAATCGAGAAAATTGATTCTACGGTCACTGAATTCCATAGTAAATTGTATAGCCGGAAAAACCTTATTAATTTCCTCATGGAACAAGATGAGATCTTCCACATGGGATATTCCAGATGAGAATACATATTGTAAAAGTGATTATGATTCCATAATGAAATTGGAAAAAGGACGTGGAAATGAACCTAGAAAAAGCATGGCATGATGATATTATTGATATGACTCTGAAAACGTTTTTGAAACAAGAAAATCCACTAATGCCTGTATTTTTAACCACTTGGCTGCTATGGATGCGCTCAGCGTGTCCAGCCAAGTGGTTCTCCTGTGCTATGGACGCGCTGAGCACGTCCATGCACAGGAGGCAGAAATCCGCCGGATTCCAGCAGATTGCTGCGTCCCCCTGGTGCGGGCTGACATCTTGGATGTTAGCCCAGCACTCCGGGACGCCCACGGGGCCATTAGATGTCATTGCGGCGGCGCGATTACATCTAATTCAGGCGCCCCCCCGCGTGTGCAGAGGAGGCACCTGAAAGGGAGGGGGGGAGGTCCTTCAGACCTCTCTCCCTCCCGATCGCCGGGGGGCACAAAGTTAAGGCAGGCACCGTTTGGAAGGGCACAGCCTGCCCTTCCAAACGGTGGCTGTCATTATCCCCTGGGGAGCCGGATCACGATTCGGCACTGAAAAGTGCCGGGTCGTGATCCTCTCCCGGAGCTGGCCGACATCTTGGATGTCGGCAAAGCCTCCGGGAACTCCCCCTGAGGACTGGCGTCATCGTGCTATGCACGATGACGCCAGTCCTGGAGTTAACCCCTAGCTGCCACCAATGGTGGAGATAGGGGGTTCCAATGACCCCCTTATCTCCCGATACGTGGCAGCTAGGGGTATGGCCTTCCAACGATACCGAATATGACCATGAAAAAAGTTTTTTTTAAGAAAATAAAAATTTAAAATAAAAGTAGAAAAATATTTTAAAAAAAATTCTAAAAAAATAAAATAAACAAGTTTTGTTTTTGTTTTGTTAATGCAGCAATATTGTTCCCATTTCAGTTATAATGTGAACAACGATGCTGCACTAACGATTTTTGTATGCGGTGCGTTTGTTAAAAATAGCGACATTTCCCCCCCCAAAAAATGTAACGAGTTCTCATTTCTAATTTTTTTTAACAAGCGCACTCCATAGAAAATATAACCGCAAATGCTCGCATGTTAAAATGTGAAAAAAAACACTTTACACACAGTAAATTATTGAAAATTCATATTTTATTGCATTTTTTGTTATAATATACAGACAGGATATGACATATACATATAATAATGACATATTATGAATCTGCCGAGTCTGCCGGAAAGAATGATATATTATATGTCTGGGTCATATATCAAAATATGGCTTCAAAACGCGGTTAAACATGATGAGCGAAAACGGTAAAAATGACCTCAGCACAGAGGTGTGAAAAGCCTCAGCAGCGAAAGGGTTAAATATAAATTTTATTAAGTTTTCAGGAAAAAAACACAAAATAATTAGGGATACAAAAAAGAAGAAGGGGGCAACAAAAAACGTATGCAGCAGAAACAATATTTGCAACCATGTCACAAACAATTATTGTCAGGGTATAAAGAGCAACAAGGCATAGAAACCAGAGTAACATGAACCTCAGCTCTTCACAGTGTAAATGTCCCATATAGACCAATGATCTTTCCCAACCCCAGGCAAACCCATTAGAGACCTGGCCATTGCATCTAAGGATCGTAGTTCCCCCCAGCCTGGTTTTAATAGCGCCCACGGTCGTCACCACAGCTGATTTCAAGTTAGCAGCTAGGAGAGTGGTGGCAACGGACAGCAAATGGGACAGAAGTTGTTTCTGGAAGTTAGTGAGAGAGTCGGGAAACAGTTGAAGGAGGAACAGGGCAGGGGTCGGGACAATCTCCGAGCCCAAGATTTCCGAACTAAGGATGGCCATCTGATCCCAAAAGGAGGTAAGGTGTGACCACGACCACCAAATGTGAAAAAAAGTGTTGTCTGCCTCCCCACACCTCCAGCAGCTAGTAGGAACACTCGAGTTATAATGGTGTTCTTTATCTGGGGTGATATACCATCAATATAAAACTTTTTTCCGAGCCTCCATGAGAGACACACATCTGAATTTCCCACAGTCAAGCAGAAAGTAATCCGTCCACTGCTCTTGCGTATATAATGCCTGTTTTTTATGTGCTTCCCAAAGTGTACAAAAATTTGGAAAATCCTCCTGGAAGGCCAATAGTGGCAAGTATGGGTTCTATTTTACAACCCATTTCCATATTTTTGGATCGTATTTTCCAACCTTTTCTCAGAACACGTAAATCTTTTATTTTGGATACATCTGATGTATTCAGACGGGTTAAAAATTTACAAATTGAAGGCTCAGAAATCTAGTCCACGTGGGACATGGTGCACCTCTATACCCAATGAGGGGGGCATTGAAGCCATTAAGGAGACTCTGAAAGATGGTTCATATACTAACAAACAGGTTCAATTTATTATTCAACTTTTGGAATTGGTGTTAAAGCGGAATTTTTTTCTGTTTGGTGATAATGTTTACCATCAACAACGGGGCATGACCATGGGATCTAACATGGCCCCCATATGCCAATTTGTTCATGAATTGTTTTGACACGCAATATATGATCTTTTGATCTCATGATCTTTTTAAGAAACACGCCAAAGTTTGGTGGAGATACATTGATGATGTTTTTGGCATATGGGGGAAGGGGGGCATATGGAAGCTCTCATCTTGTTCCATGAGGAAATTAATAAGGTTTTTCCGGCTATACAATTTACTATGGAATTCAGTGACAGTAGAATCAATTTTCTCGATTTAAATTTAAAGAAATGTAGAGGAAAAATAATCAGTGATTTATTTGTGAAGCCCTCTGATCGAAACAGCTTATTGCATTATACAAGTTTCCTTCCGGATTATATGTTAAAATCGTTTCCTAAAAGTCAATTTACCAGAGTAGCACGAAATGTGTCGGATCCAGAATTGTTAGAGACCAGAATAAAAGTGATGGAAAATAAATTTATATAACGGGCCTATCCAATTAAATTATTGGAAGATGAAAAAGTAAAAGCACTAAAGAAGAATAGTTTAGAACTTATTTCACCACGGATTGTTGGCGATAAAAATACAGCAAATAGAATTGTCTTTATCATCACTTTCAATAGAGCTAGTCGAGGGGTCAGTGCAATTATCAGAAAAAATTGGAAAATCCTTAATAGAGGTTTTACTCAGATTAAAGAATTTAACACTCCACCTATTTTTGCATATCAAAGAAATAAATTTTTTAGGGATATGCTAGTTAGGGCAGATGTGGGCTCAACCACTAAAAAGGTTCAAACATTCTTGGGAGTACAAAAATTTATGACTTTTCCCTGCCTCTCCTGTAGCTGCTGCAATGCAGTGATTAAGGGGGAGAGGTTTTCACATCCACATACAGGTGAACAATTTAGGATTAAAGATTTCTTCACTTGTAATAATTAGTTTGTAATCTATTTGATTAAATGTCCCTGTGGTCTTGTATATGTGGGCAAGACCACAAGGAAAATTAAAGAAAGAATAATTCAACATAAATCATCTATTCGTACAGGCAAAATTGATCTGCCGTTACCGGAGCATTTTTGTAAAGAAAATCATGCAATATCTCAACTTCGGTTTCAAGTAATTGATCAAGTTTCTCCACTAAGACGGGGGGGGGGGAGAGATCGGGCATCGTTATTAAAAAAGAAAGAAAAAATTGGATATTTACGTCTGACACTCTTTGGCCACGTGGGCTTAATAAAGAGTTCAATCTAGATATATTTTTTTATGAGATAGTCTCAAGGTTGATTGTAATCTATTTTATGTTGTCTGGCATTAAAGTGTTAAATGAATCACCTGGAAGCATTTTTTGTAATCATGCCCCTGGTCTCTAGTAGGATTTTAATTGGTTATTATTCTGTATAAATAAAGCCATGAATATAATGAACATTATACATGATTAAGGCCCCAGGCCGAAATGTTGTATGCTTTCTTCCTCCAACATGCGGCAAAAGAATGAATAAAGAATAAGATTTAAAAGGCGAATAAGGAATCGGTGTGGCCTATGTTTTGCTTGTGTGTGTGTGTGTGTATATATATGAGGAACATTTACAGTCTTTTGTAGGAATATACAGTGTTCAGCATAAATGGGTACACCCCAATAGATTTGTCAGAAAACCTTTACTTTTCTTTCAGAATCAACATTTTCTATGGGACACTATATTATAAAATACTCCCACAAATGCGAACCATTGATAGCAACCAAGATTTGCGCACTCAAAAAAGCATTTTTCCAAATAAATTCATTCAAGACCATGTTGCAAAAATGAATACACCCCAATGAAAGTCATAGGAGCAAAGATAACCTTTAGACAACAAAATCCTAGTTGCCAAGAATTCAACTACAGGTGAATTAATTAAACAGGCAGACAGTTTATTATTATTGGGGAATTCTGTAGAGACAAGTTGAGCTTCACTCTCCATTCAGCATCCAGGCAGGAAAGAGGTTATTCTTGAAGAATGGAAAAATATAGATGTTGCAATATGTCACCAATTTGTTCATTCCATGCCTAGAAGACTTGGTGCTATCCTTAAAAATCATGGAGGTCATACAAAATACTAGGGGCCCTATCACCTCCTTAGTGCATTTTGCCAGCTGCCCCAGCCCTCACATACCGCCTGGCAAGCCAGCCCTGTGCTGGCTTCCAGCATCGGTATCAGGGGCATTTGCACGAGTACAAGTACTTGTGCAAATGCCCAGTATCGGCACAGATACTGATACTAGTATCATTGAATCCCTAGTTTGCACATCAGTAAGTAGCAACATGTGGCATACATTGTAGGCTGGCATAGGTTGACTACGTTTAGGAGCAGAGGTGGCAGTCATACCATGGTGTGCACTCAGAGCTGGGTAGTCATGGATGTGTGACTTCTCTGAAATTGGAATATTTTGCTAAATCAGTGGTTCTCAACCTGTGGACCCTCAGGACCCACCAGTGTCCTTGGTCATTAAGTCGCGACCCAAAAATAATTGAATTTCTGAAACCTTAGAATTTATTCCACAAAACAACGTGGGCAATATTCTACAATGTATGTACTTTTTAAACAATTTTGTCAACAAACACAGATTCTTTCCAAAATGGATAGTGCAGTAATCACAGTACTACTGGAAATGAAAGTGCAGTAATTACAGCACTAATGAAAACCCAATAAAATAAACTGTAATTGAGACATATGAAATTAATTAGAATTTATGGGAAAATTGGGGATGCTTCTTGCTCTTAAGTGTCTCAAAGTCTGGGGTGATGGTAGACAAAGCAACTCTAATTTAAATCACTACTGAATGAATAATAAAATATTATACGAAATTTAAACACACCTGCTCCTCGCTCCCCCGTCGTCCGTCTCTGCACACATTATTTATTCACAGCAGCAGCAGCCTGCCCTCCGTCCCTGAGCTTACGTAATATATGCGTAGCTGAACGCTACGCTAATCGCATAAACTCAAGCTGGCCAAGAGATTGAGAAGTCTGCAGCATGCATCTGGCGCTGCCTGCTTCCTGAACCTACGCTCTTCAGTGCCTCAGAAAGGCACTGAGAGCAATGGAATAGATTGGACCAATGGGAAAGCACCATTGGTCCAAGCCATTCAAAAAACGCCTTCATGGGAGACTGGCCTCCCATGCATTGATTGACGCAAGACCGACCAGTGACTGTCCTCGTCTCACACAGCCAGTGGGCGCAGGGCTGTGCTCAGGATGTGGCCTCAATGTGACTGCACACTGTGGCGGCACCTCCTCGCTGCAGGTGGAGGTGACAGTGTGCAGCTGACACTCGGCTGGCTGGAGTGGACGACACAGATCCTGAGTAGCACTGAAAGCAGCCAGATCCTGGGGAGCACTGAGAGCTGCCAGATCCTGGGGAGCACTGAGAGCTGCCAGATCCTGGGGAGCACTGAACCTGAACCTACGTAACTTGTATATATCTGGCTCTGATACTAGCCAGTGCCTCACCAGCCACTGACCTCACCACATGTCCCTGGTATGCAGGGAGGCCGGGACCAGGAAGCAGTGTGTGATTCTGCTGAGAATTTTCAGTGTACATTCTAGTTTTCTGCAGGGATTATCACATCAGGAGGAAGGCAGGAAGGGAAGAGGAGTGAGAGATTTATAGAGTAAAAGAGAGAGAGTAATAGAGGGAGAAAGGAGAGAGATGAGGAGAAATAGAGAAGTGGAGAGGAAGACATAGATACAAGGATAGTTGAAAAATACAGAGAAGGACACATAGATATAGATGGACAGACAGAATAACATTTAGAACGAAGGATGCATGAATAGGTAAAAGGACAGATTAACAAAAGGACAGACAAACAGAAAGGGAAAAACACAATCAAATATACATAGGGAGCCTCCCTTACCCCGCGACCCAGTTCACCCCTGGTCGCGACCCACTACTTGAGAAACACTGTGCTAAATGGTCTTAGAGGCACCCCTATGAAAAAAGTATGTTCAGGATGACCGCAGCCATTATGCATTTGTATTAGGGATGCACCGATACCGATACTAGTATCGGTATCAGTGCTGATACTGTCATTTGCATGAGTACTTTGTACTCATGCAAATGCCCTGATACCGCCCCCGATACCTGGAAGCCAGCGCTGGGCTGGCTTGCTGGTATCCGAGGGGATGGGGCAGCTGGCCGGATGCATTAAAAGCATTTGGCCAGCGTTCCCCTCTGGCCAGCCGTGATACCTAGTGGCCGCCTGGCTGTGGAGTCGCCCTATGCTGAGATCTCATGGGAGTCGAAAGATCTCACGAGAGCACGTCACTGCCCTGCGGCCGTTCAGAAACGCAGCCAGCCGGAAGGGAATGCTGCCTAAATGCTTTTAATGCATCCGGCTAGCTGCCCCAGCATCTGTCTGTGGGTATGTCTGGTCTGAGGTCTGTACAGTGGCAAGAAAAAGTATGTGAACCCTTTGGGATTAAGTGGAGTTTTGCATGAATTGGTCATAAAATGTGCTCTAAGTCACAACAATTTGAAAAACACAGTCTGCTTAAAATAATACAACACAAACATTATATGTTTTCATGTTTTTATTGAACAGAACATGTAAACATTCACAGTGCATGGTGGAAAAAGTATGTGAACCTTTGGACTTAATAACTGGTTGACCCTCCTTTGGCAGGAATAACCTCAACCAAACATTTCCTGTAGTTGCAGATCAGACCTGCACAATGATCTGGAGTAATTTTGGATCACTCCTCTTCACAAAACTGTTTCAGTGTAGCAATATTCTTGATGTCTGGTGTGAATCGCTCTCTTAAGGTCATGCCACAGCATTTCAATCGGGTTGAGGTCAGGACTCTGACTGGGCCACTCCAGAAGGCGTATTTTGTTTTGTTGAAGCCATTCTTTTGTTGAATTACTTGTATGCTTAGGGTCATTGTCCTGTTGCCTCACCCATCCTCTGCGGAGCTTCAGTTGGTGGACAGATGGTCTTACGTTTTACTGCAAAAGGTCTTGATAAACTCTGGAATTAATTTTTCCATCAATGACAACAATCCGTCCAGGCCCTGAGGCAGCCCCAAACCATGATGCTCCCTCTGCCATGTTTTACAGTGGGGATGAGGTTTTGATGTTGGTGTGCTGTGCCTTTTTTTCTCCACACATAGTGTTGTGTGTTTTTTCCAAACAACTCAATTTTAGTTTAATCTGTCCACAGAATATTTTGCCAGTAGTGCTGTGGAACATCCAGGTGCTCTTTTGCAAACTTCAAACGTGCTGCAATATTCTTTTTGGACAGCAATGGCTTCCTCCGTGGTGTCCTCCCTAATACTCCATTCTTGTTCAATGTTTTCCTTATTGTAGATGTGTCAACAAAAATGTTAGCATGTGCCAGAGATTTCTGTAAGTCTTTAGCTGACACTCTAGGATTCTTCTTTACCTCATTAAGCGTTCTGCGCTGTGCTCTTGCAGTCATCTTTACAGGACGACCACGCCTAGGGAGAGTAGCAACAGTGCTGAACTTTCTCCATTTGTAGACAGTCTGTCTTAACGTGGACACACAAACATCAAGACTTTTGGAGATACTTTTGTAACCCTTTCCAGTTTCATGCAAGTCAACAATTCTTGATCATAGGTCTTCTGAGAGCGCTTTTCTGCAAGGCATGGTTCACATCAGGCAGTGCTTCTTGAAACCAGTAAACCCAAAACTGGTGTGTGTTTTTAAAGGGCAGGAGAGCTTTCAGCAACACATCCAGTAATATCACACTGATTGGACTCAAGGTTGGCTCACTCCTGGCTCCAATTAGCTCTTGGAGAAGTCATTAGACTAGGGGTTCACATACTTTTTCCACCCTGCACTGCGAATGTTTACATGTTCTGTTCAATAAAAACATGAAAACATATAATGTTTGTGTTGTATTATTTTAAGCAGACTGTGTTTTTCAAATTGTTGTGACTTAGATGAAGATCAGAGCACATTTTATGACCAATTCATGCAAAACTCCACGTAATCCCAAAGGGTTCACATACTTTTTCTTGCCACTGTATATACTGTATGTATCTGGTCTGGGGTCTGTATATACAGTATGTATCTGAGTGGGTATATCTGGTCTGAAGTCTGCATACATATGTCTGAGTGGGTATATCTGGTCTGACGTCTATATATATGTCTGAGTAAATCTGGTCTGGGGTATGTATATATGTATCTGGTATGGGGTCTGTATAGATGTATCTGAGTGGGTATATCTGGTCTGAGCTCTGCATATATGTACAGTATATGAGTGGGTATATCTGGTCTGAGGTCTGTGTATATGTACAGTATATGAATGGGTATATCTGGTCTGAGGTCTGTTTATATGTATCTAAATGGGTATATTTGGTCTGAGGTCTGTATATATGTATCTGAGTGGTATATCTGGTTTGAGGTCTGTATATATGTATCTGAGTGGGTATATCTGGTCTGAGGTCGGTATATATGTATCTGAGTGGGTATATCTGGTCTAAGTGGGTATATCTGGTCTGAGGTCTGTGTATATGTATCTGAGTGGGCATATCTGGTCTGAGGTCTGCAAGTATACATATATCTGCATATATGAGGTCTAAGTGGTTATACATATATCTGCGGTGAGGTGTCTGTGTGTATGAGGTCAGGGTGTGTTCAGGCCTGCACAGTGGATAAATGGGTGCCTAGCCATACATTTCAATATAAACATAAACTGGACAGGCTTTCAGCAACATTCTGAATGATATATTGGAAAGCACTACAAAAATGCCAAGACTGCACACCAATATATTGGAAAGCAGCCACATGACTTTAAATAAAAGTATTGGTACTCGGTATCGGGGAGTACCTGGAGAAAAAAAGTATTGGTACTTGTACACGGTCCTAAAAAGTGGTATTGGTGCATCTCTACTAATTTGTATGACTCTACAATTACACAAACGAACATTATATACTTACCAAATAAATAATTTTCACACTGACTCATAGACCATGAGGAGTTGAGCCTCTTGCATTTATTTTTAACCATGACAGGTTTTGTAGGAATGTAAAGGTTTGTGCAATCCTTTTTTTCCCCCGATAATACCTTCACATCTTTTTTAGAAACAGCTAAAAAGGAAGGAATTAATAGTATTAGTTAAGTGCTAGAGTTTTTAAAAACTAAAGTAAACATTTATAATTTGTTCATCATGTAGCTCTGAATATTAGTTTTTGTTGTAGGAAAGATTATACACCAAAACCTAGCTGTAGAAATTATGCAAACAAAGGTTAATCAAAAGAAACAAAATCATATTAGACTAGGATTTAAATTGGTTAAACCGTTAAAAAGAAAACAGCTCAGCGGCCATCATGGACGGCCTCATGTGAGGAGAGCTCCCGACAGCCGCCAGTTCTCAGCCGCACCACGACTCACAGTGGCACTGATTTAAAGCCCAAACCAGCACACTCAGCTCCGTAGACCCCCGAGACGCCGATGGCGCCGGCCAAAACCCCAAAACCATCGGAACCGCTGCGTTCCAGGAAGCAGAGGGACAGGCCGCATGATGGCGGCGCCTAGTGTTCCCGAAACTGCGGCTCCCCGCGCTCTCCACTCCTCACTGCAACAGGGGACGACGATACTCACTACTCCTCGTCAGCCCCAGCAACAGGCAGGCAAATCCAAGCAATGCTGCAAGACCTCCGCTCTACTATTCAAGACGACTTTCACACTATCACTGCGACATTACATCAAGAAATTTGTGATCTTGGAGAACGCACTGATTTAGTGGAGCATAAATCTGATGAATTGTGCCTCGCACATAATGAATTAGTGGATGCCTATAAAGATCTGAAAACGGCTCACAAATCTCTTCTTCTTAAAGTCTTTGATTTGGAAGATCGCTCCCGCTGGAATAACATCCGTATTCGTGGAATCCCAGAAACAGTTAAACCTGAAGGTCTGTCAACTTATTTACCTGACCTGTTTCGTATTTTATTGCCTGACGCTGATGTGTCAACATTAAAAATGGACAGGACACATCGAGTCCCGAAGCCCCGAAACCTGGAGGCGGCAATTCCAAGAGATGTCCTAACCCGTATCCACTTTTACCATGCCAAAGATTCGCTGATGTCGGCGATGCGCAAAGCTGTGGATCTCCCTGCCCAGTATGCGACAATCTCATTTTTTCCTGATTTGTCTGCAAACAATGCTGAAACGGAGGGAACTTCTCCCAATTACGAAAGTGCTCCGCAACCACAAGCTCCCTTATCAATGGAGATTTCCTGTGAAACTTTTGGTCACGTATCAAGGAACTCTGTCTTACATTCATTACAGGAGGGTATCGCCACCTTGCAATTGTGGGACCTGATGGGAAATGTTACTCCTCCACACCGGGCTCCCCCATCTCCACCCAAAGTTTTGCCGGAATGGCACTGAGTGAGACCTGCCTCTTGAGGAATGAGGCCGTCTCTTTTCTTCCTGTTTCCCATTAGAGGCGCTGGAGCGCCTGTGTTGAAGGCGGAGGTCAGGAACTGTCTTCAGATTCGTATCGTATGTTTGGACGGGTGAGCTGCACTGGCACCGTCGGGTGGTCTTTTCTCCGCTGTTGGGAAGAATGATCCCCACATCGCCCTGGCACTACCCCCAATCTCCCCCCATGGTTCATGGGATTGGCCCAGAATTTTTGTGTGGCCTAGGAGACATTTTGTATATATTAGGCGGTTGCCCGTTGCGCCGCCTAGAGTTTCTTTTAGGTTTTCCTGTGTTTTTCCTCCTCATTTTTCTATTCCCCTTCGTCCTCGTTGCACCACTCCCTATCACGGAGAAGAGTTTGTTGTTCTTTTTTCCTTTTTATGACGACCTAATGGACTTTGGATTCATTTTTCTGATTTATAATTGCTGCTCGCGAGTGTCGTTTACTACGATTAAGAGTAATATATGAAAATTTTGTCGCTTAATGTAAAGGGGCTGAATATTCCCCAAAAATGTCACTCTCTGTATGCTGATTTACGCCATAATCCCCCTGATGTGGTATGCCTCCAAGAGACCCATTTTAAATGCTCTAAACACCCCAAACTATTGCTTCCCGCCTTCCCCCACAAATTCCATGCAACAGCCCCAGTTAAAGCGCGAGGTGTCACAATCTAGATCCATCGTAATGTCTTGTTTAATTTGCATAAATCTATCCTTGATCCTAATGGTCGCTTTCTGTTTTTAATATGTGACATCAATAGGGTCACTTATACGATAGCTAACTTTTACTGCCCCAATGTCGACCAAATTGCTTTTTTCAAGTCTGGCCTGTTGAAATTGATGCAAGTATGTACGTGTAAACTTATAATATGTGGGGATTTTAATCAAACCTTAGATCTCCCGCCTCGACCTACTCGTCTACAATGGTCCACTGTGCGGAGGTTTGCCACTGTGCTAGCAGAATTTCAGTTATTTGATGTATGGCGCCTTTTACACCCCTCTGAAGTTGATTATTCCTCCTACTCAGGTGCCCTTAAAACATATTCTCATATACAATAAATCGAGTAGGTTGATGGCCAATAGGCTTAGACAACGGACCGCTAAATCTTGTATAGAAAGAATGACTGATAAATCTGGGGAGACCTGGTTTCAAACGCAACAATTTGCTGATTGCTTTGCTGAATTTTATTCTCAACTATATAATTTACGGGATGATCCATCCCTTCACCAGCCCGCCTTAGTTGATATTGTTCCCTTTTTACAACATCTTCACCTTCCTACCCTGTCGGAAGCCCAACAACTTCAACAACAACAACAGTCTAGTGGAACCGATTTCTTGTCAGGCACGCTCACGTACCTGAGGGTGGACGAACGGTTAGCCCTAAGTGAAAACAGGAGCCTCGAGTACATAGAAGAGAAACCAGTCCTTGTAGTGGCTGGGTTAACACAAATAATGAGGGCTGCCCTGTCTTCAGGCCAACACCAACCAAGGGTACGTAACGTCAGTGCCGGTAAAGCAAGATAGAGTCACAATGCGGTACCAGTCCTTATAGTGGCTGGGTTTCGCACAAACAGGAGGTGAACCTATAAGGCAGGGACACAAGGAGGACAGGAACCAGTCCTTAGAGTGGCTGGTGTAAACGCTGGTAAGCCAGGAACGTATTTCAGAAAGCAATAGGGTATAGGCGAAAACAGAGTCGAGTAACAAGCCGGGTCAAGGGGTATAGAGGTACACAAGTCGAGAGGATAGCCAGGTCATACACAGTAAGTCAAATAGAGTGAAATAAACGAGCACTTAAGGGTCAGACAGGCAAAACCACGAAAGGGCACTGAGGAATGGGAAAAGCAAGTTTAAATCTGGTGCCTTGCCTGCTGATTGGTGACGTCGCGCCGCCGGGAGGGCTAAATCCGGAACTGCCGGCGGCGCGCGCGCCTACTGCGCGCACACAGGACCCGGAGAGGACGCCGACCCCGGAGCCGGGAAGAAGGATGCCGGGTCGGCGACCCGGCGGGACGCCGAGCCGGCGGCGCCCGCCGAGCCCTGACAGCACCCCCGCCTTGAGGAACGCCCACCGGGCGGCTGGGAGCCGGGCGATCGGGAAAACGACGATGAAAGGCGGAGACCAAGCGAGGAGCATGAACGTCACGTGACGAAACCCATGTGCGATCCGCGGGGCCATAGCCAGTCCAATGAACCAAATACTGCAACCGATTGCGGACATAGCGAGAATCCAAGATGGACTCAATTTCATACTCGGGAGTCCCATCAACCACCACAGGGGGAGGAGGGGAGTCAGGGCGAGTAAAACGGTTGCAGGAGAGCGGCTTCAATAAAGAGACATGAAAGGAGTTGGGAATACGCAAAGAGACAGGCAATTGCAGTGCGTAAACTACGGGATTGATACATCGGAGTATTTTATACGGACCGATAAAACGAGGCGCGAATTTCATAGACGGGACCTTCAGACGAATGTGGCGTGTGCTGAGCCAAACCCTGTCACCCACATGGTACACTGGTGGAGGTCTGCGCCTCCGATCAGCCGCCCGCTTCTGGCTCAAGGAAGCGGATTCTAGATTCAACCTGGTCTTCTCCCAAATAACCCGGAGCTTATCTAGGTGTTCCTCCAGGGCAGGAATGTTCTGGGGGGAGAACGAGGATGGAAAAATAGTGGGATGCATACCCGTGACTATTTCGAAAGGAGAAAATTTTGTCGACTGTGATGTGGCGTTGTTATACGCAAATTCTGCCCATGGTAACAGAGTAACCCAATCATCCTGTGCGTCAGAAATAAAACACCTTAAATAAGTCTCAAGCGTTTGGTTGGTTCTTTCGGCTAAACCGTTCGTTTGCGGGTGATACGCGGACGAAAAGGACAGTTTGACGCCCAACTGGTGACAGAAGCCTCTCCAGAACTTACAGATAAACTGAGAACCCCGATCCGAGACGAGAACATTAGGAACACCATGTAGTCTGAATATTTCTTTGGTGAAAATCTGTACTAGCTCGCTGGAGGAGGGGAGCTTCTTTAACGGAATAAAATGTGCCATTTTAGAGAAGCGATCGACAACCACAAAAATCACAGTATGACCAAGTGAAGGGGTTAGTTCCACTAGGAAGTCCATAGCTAAATGAGACCAAGGGCGCTCAGGGATCGGTAGGGGTTGGAGGAGGCCAGCAGGACAAAGGCGGGAGGATTTGGAACGGGTACAAACAAAACAGGTGTTACGTAATCTTTTACATCCTTAGTAAGTGTCGGCCACCAAAGGTGTCGTTTAATCAAGTTAATAGTTTTATTTACCCCAAAATGTCCAGCGAATTTGGATTCGTGAAAGAGCTGTAAAGCAGTGGGTACCTCTACAGAAGGAACGAATAGCTTATTCTGTGGTTTAGACGGGGGAGCCAGAGCCTGTTTAGAGAGTAAGAGGTTCCAGAAAGGAGACTCGACTCGTGTACTCAGAGAGGCTAAAATTTTCCTTTCGGGAACTATGGACACAGGTACAGACGCTGGAGTTGCTAGGGGTTCATATTGTCTGGAGAGTGCGTCGGCCTTAACATTTTTAGACCCGGGTCTGTACGTAATGAGGAAGTCAAATCTGGTGAGAAAAAGGGCCCATCGAGCTTGTCTAGGGTTCAACCTTTTTGCCTCGGACAGGTAAATCAAATTTTTGTGGTCAGTGAGAATGGAAAACGGACAGGTGGAGCCCTCCAAGAGATGGCGCCATTCTTTTAAGGCCAAAATAATGGCTAACAATTCCCTGTCCCCAATGTCGTAACGGGCCTCGGTAGGGGACAATTTCCTAGAATAAAAACCACAGGGTTGCATAGGCTTGTCATCAGCTGGACGTTGGGACAAGACGGCTCCTACCCCGGTTTCCGATGCGTCAACCTCTAAAACGAAGGGTCTATTGGGATCAGGGTGGTGTAGAATGGGAGCAGTGGAAAAGGCCTCCTTTAACCGTTCGAAAGTGTCACGTCTCGGCCTTGCCCCCTGCTGGTGGTAGCAGGGATTCCTGTTTATTTTTGTTTTCAGCCTGCAGGCATCTGTTGGGCTTATTGGCCTGCGGTCATGTGACCTGTTCTGCCCTATAAGTACGACCAGGACTCCCCTTGATCCTTGGATCAGGATAGTCTTTCATACCTAGTCCCTGTATGCTGGTGTACTTTGATTTGCTGTGTATGACCTCTGGCTTATGTATTTAGGATCCCTCTCTTGCCTGACCCCTCTAGTATGATATTCTGTGTATGACCTTTGGCTCTTGTATCTGGATCTCTCTTCTGTCTGTCCCCTGTACTGTACCGTGCTTTGGAAATTGTATGCTTGCATTTATTGTCTGTCTGGTTTATGTTTTGTTTGTCTTGCAAACCTAGCCTAGCTAGTATTTCGAGACCAACTTTCAAGGATCTCAGTCAGGGCTTAGGGATCTTTCTAGTTTCTGTTTTATATCTTGCTTTGATCCCTGGAACCTGTATACCTGCATTTATTGTCTGTCTGGTATATGTTTTGTTTGTCTTGCAAACCTAGCCTAGCTAGTATTTCGAGACCACCTTTCAAGGATCTCAGTCAGGGCTTAGGGATCTTTCTAGTTTCTGTTTATATCTTGCTTTGTTCCCTGGAATCTGTATACCTGCATTTATTGTCTGTCTGGTTTATATTTTATTCATCTTGCAAACCTAGCCGAGTTAGAATTTCGAGACCATCTTTCAAGGATCTCAGTCAGGGCTTAGGGATCTTTCTAAGTTCTGTTAATATCTTGGTTTGTTCCCTGGAAGCTGTATACCTGTCCTTAAGGCTTCATCTCTGCAGATTGGGGGTTCCCCCTCACCCTATAGGGGGCTCCCCGTTACATTATCCTGATCCCAAAACAGAAGCTGGCAGGTATGTCTCATATGTATGAAGCTGTATTGAACTTGGTGCTTGCTATGCTAAAAGAGCTGCAGAGGTTAATAGAGGCTCTGAGCCTATCACCTGCTGCAGCTAACGATGCAGCACCACCCTGCACTACTTGCAAACCCATATCGGAGAAGGAAAGACGCAGGTTGTATGGTCTCTGTTTTTATTGTGCAGATCCAAATCACACTATTGAACATTGTGTATTAAAGCCTGTTAAACAATGGCAGGGAAACCATGTATCCAGGTATCGCTATGGAGGTACTGGTGTGTCCTCCATAGGCATTCAGACTGGCAGAATAGCCATCTCAAATCTGTTGAATCATGGGATGCCCTCTTCTCACAGTGAGGTTGCAGTGTCTCCGGTTAGGAATGTTATGCCAGCCATGTCTGTATCTACTGGCACGATGCCAGCCATGTCTGTATCCATTGGCACGATGCCAGCCATGTCTGTATCCACTGGCACGATGCCAGCCATGTCTGTATCCACTGGCACGATGCCAGCCATGTCTGTATCCACTGGCACGATGCCAGCCATGTCTGTATCCACTGGCACGAGGCCAGCCATGTCTGTATCCACTGGCACGATGCCAGCCATGTCTGTATCCACTGGCACGATGCCAGCCATGTCTGTATCCACTGGCACGATGCCAGCCATGTCTGTATCCACTGGCACGATGCCAGCCATGTCTGTATCCACTGGCACAATGCCGGCCATGTCTGTAGCCACTGGCACGCTGCCGGCCATGCCTGTTCCCACTGGCAATGAAATGCCAGCCATGTCTGTATCCACTGGCACGATGCCAGCCATGTCTGTATCCACTGGCACGATGCCAGCCATGTCTGTATCCACTGGCACGATGCCAGCCATGTCTGTATCTACTGGCACGATGCCAGCTATGTCTGTATCTACTGGCACGATGCCAGCTATGTCTGTATCCACTGGCACGATGCCAGCCATGTCTGTATCCACTGGCACGCTGCCAGTCATGCCTGTTCTCACTGGTAATGAAAAGCCAGCCATGCCTGTTCTCACTGGTAATGAAAAGCCAGCCAGGCCTGTTCTCACTGGTAATGAAAAGCCAGCCATGCCTGTTCTCACTGGTAATGAAAAGCCAGCCAGGCCTGTTCTCACTGGTAATGAAAAGCCAGCCATGCCTGTTCTCACTGGTAATGAAAAGCCAGCCATGCCTGTTCTCACTGGTAATGAAAAGCCAGCCATGCCTGTTTTCACTGGTAATGAAAAGCCAGCCATGCCTGTTCTCACTGGTAATGAAAAGCCAGCCATGCCTGTTCTCACTGGTAATGAAAAGCCAGCCATGCCTGTTCTCACTGGTAATGAAAAGCCAGCCATGCCTGTTCTCACTGGTAATGAAAAGCCAGCCATGCCTGTTCTCACTGGTAATGAAAAGCCAGCCAGGCCTGTTCTCACTGGTAATGAAAAACCAGCCATGCCTGTTCTCACTGGTAATGAAAAGCCAGCCATGCCTGTTCTCACTGGTAATGAAAAGCCAGCCATGCCTGTTCTCACTGGTAATGAAAAGCCAGCCATGCCTGTTTTCACTGGTAATGAAAAGCCAGCCATGCCTGTTCTCACTGGTAATGAAAAGCCAGCCATGCCTGTTCTCACTGGTAATGAAAAGCCAGCCATGCCTGTTCTTACTGGTAATGAAAAGCCAGCCATGTCTGTTCTCACTGGTAATGAAAAGCCAGCCATGCCTGTTCTCACTGGTAATGAAAAGCCAGCCATGCCTGTTCTCACTGGTAATGAAAAGCCAGCCATGCCTGTTCTCACTGGTAATGAAAAGCCAGCCATGCCTGTTCTCACTGGTAATGAAAAGCCAGCCATGCCTGTTCTCACTGGTAATGAAAAGCCAGCCATGCCTGTTCTCACTGGTAATGAAAAGCCAGCCATGCCTGTTCCCACTGGCGATGAAATGCCAGTCATGTCTGTATCTACTGGCACGAAGCCAGCCATGTCTGTATCCACTGGCACGAAGCCAGCCATGTCTGTATCCACTGGCACGAAGCCAGCCATGTCTGTATCCACTGGCACGAAGCCAGCCATGTCTGTATCCACTGGCACGAAGCCAGCCATGTCTGTATCCACTGGCACGAAGCCAGCCATGTCTGTATCCACTGGCACGAAGCCAGCCATGTCTGTATCCACTGGCACGAAGCCAGCCATGTCTGTATCCACTGGCACGAAGCCAGCCATGTCTGTATCCACTGGCACGAAGCCAGCCATGTCTGTATCCACTGGCACGAAGCCAGCCATGTCTGTATCCACTGGCAATGAAAAGCCAGCCATGTCTGCTTCCCCTGGCACGAAGCCAGCCATGTCTGCTTCCCCTGGCACGGAGCCAGCCATGTCTGTTCCCACTGGCAATGAAAAGCCAGCCATGTCTGCTTCCCCTGGCACGAAGCCAGCCATGTCGGGTACTGACAATATGTCATTCATGATGCCTGAGGCTGGTACCTTGCCAGTGGTGTCCGGGACAAGCTGTACGTCAGCAATGACAGCTGTACCCAGGTTAGACGAGACAGCTGTGACCACGTTTTGTTATGAGGCCGATGTGCCTGGATTGGCACATGAGACCACTGTGCCCTTGCCCCACAGTGAGTCCAGTGTTGTCCCCACCATTGTCAAGCCTTGTGAGGTGGTCACAAAGTCTAAGAGTAGACAAGAAAAGGTGATCAACCCTAGCCAATCTGGTTCTGAAACTGCCACACTTTGTTCTGGTTCCATTGATACTACACCCTCTAACTCCGAGGTTGCCTTACTCTGCACAGTAATCAGGGAAATTCAGCAAGCTGGTGGTTTAAAGAATATTGAGATCCCTAAATCACATGGTGTTCCCACGGACATTATACGGACGCCTTCCGGCTTTTGGATGCGTGAGAGGCACTGGGTAGTGCTCCAGAGACACCCTGACATTCTGAAAGGGCTGTTGGAAGACTCTGATTCAGATGATCAACAATATACTCCTCCTGGGGAGAGGTGTAAGACTGTTGTGGCGCCACCTGTACCATGTCCTGGTGATGTCCCATATCCCGAGGGTGTACCAGTCATGCACACACCCTGTACTGTATCAGTCGGGGCCACGTTTCATGGCAAGGTCATTGTCTCTGGGGTAGACAGTAAGTCCACGGTGTCTAGTGGTTCCACTGTGGGTTGTAATATACAATCTCGGGGCACGACTACTGTCACTGGATCTGGCAGTACCTCTAATACCTCTATGTACCATGGTGTGGACGGAACTCCTAGATCACGGTCCAGGAGACGCAAGAGGACTAAACAACCTGGGACTGATGATTCACTCCGTTCAAAGTCCAAGGTACTCATGCCGTCGGATCCTCGGGTACGAGACCCTAGCCCGGTCGCCGAGGGTTGTGTACGGGCCTCTAATGGTGCAGTGATCTGCAGAGAGGACCTGGAGGTCTATGAAAGAGCTTTGCTTGCTCAGGCACATGCTGACTACTCTGAGTCTGAGTGGGATTCCCATGGGTACTGGTGACTGGCCTTGTCCGTTTTCACGCCGTCCATGTTTTCTTTCTTGGGTGCCCAGGAGGTCACCCGTAAGGGGGGGGGTTATGTCACGTCTCGGCCTTGCCCCCTGCTGGTGGTAGCAGGGATTCCTGTTTATTTTTGTTTTCAGCCTGCAGGCATCTGTTGGGCTTATTGGCCTGCGGTCATGTGACCTGTTCTGCCCTATAAGTACGACCAGGACTCCCCTTGATCCTTGGATCAGGATAGTCTTTCATACCTAGTCCCTGTATGCTGGTGTACTTTGATTTGCTGTGTATGACCTCTGGCTTATGTATTTAGGATCCCTCTCTTGCCTGACCCCTCTAGTATGATATTCTGTGTATGACCTTTGGCTCTTGTATCTGGATCTCTCTTCTGTCTGTCCCCTGTACTGTACCGTGCTTTGGAAATTGTATGCTTGCATTTATTGTCTGTCTGGTTTATGTTTTGTTTGTCTTGCAAACCTAGCCTAGCTAGTATTTCGAGACCAACTTTCAAGGATCTCAGTCAGGGCTTAGGGATCTTTCTAGTTTCTGTTTTATATCTTGCTTTGATCCCTGGAACCTGTATACCTGCATTTATTGTCTGTCTGGTATATGTTTTGTTTGTCTTGCAAACCTAGCCTAGCTAGTATTTCGAGACCACCTTTCAAGGATCTCAGTCAGGGCTTAGGGATCTTTCTAGTTTCTGTTTATATCTTGCTTTGTTCCCTGGAATCTGTATACCTGCATTTATTGTCTGTCTGGTTTATATTTTATTCATCTTGCAAACCTAGCCGAGTTAGAATTTCGAGACCATCTTTCAAGGATCTCAGTCAGGGCTTAGGGATCTTTCTAAGTTCTGTTAATATCTTGGTTTGTTCCCTGGAAGCTGTATACCTGTCCTTAAGGCTTCATCTCTGCAGATTGGGGGTTCCCCCTCACCCTATAGGGGGCTCCCCGTTACAGAAAGCCTCCAGGGCACTGGAGGACCAATTCTGAGTGTCACCTCCCTTTCTCGTCAATGCTGTAATGGGTGCAATAATGGACGAAAAGCCCTTGATAAACCGTCTATAGTAATTAGAGAAGCCAATAAACCTTTGAATGGCCTTGAGGCCCTTAGGAAGAGGCCAGTGACTGATGGCCTCCAGTTTTTTGGGATCCATCATGAAACCAGAGGAGGATATAATATAACCCAAAAACTGTACCTGTTGGACATCGAATAGGCATTTTTCTAGCTTGCAGTAGAGGCCGTTGGCCAAGAGCTTAGATAAGACGAGTCGTACATGTACGTGGTGGGTGTTCAGATCAGGGGAATGTATTAACACATCATCAAGGTAAACCACGACAAAACAAGGGGTGTATTCTCGTAACACATCATTAATAAACGCCTGAAACACTGCTGGAGCGTTACATAAACCGAAGGGCATAACCAAGTACTCGTAATGCCCTAACCTGGTGTTAAACGCAGTCTTCCACTCATCCCCGTGTTTGATTCTTATTAAATTGTACGCTCCTCTGAGATCCAGTTTCGAAAAGATTTTGGAATGTTTCAGGCGGTCAAACAGCTCGGGGATGAGTGGAATGGGGTAGGCATTTTTCACGGTGATCTTGTTCAACCCTCGAAAATCGATACAGGGTCTAAGATCACCCTCCTTTTTCTGTACAAAGAAAAACCCTGCCCCAGCGGGAGAGGAGGAAGGACGAATAAACCCTTTTTTAAGGGAATCTTTAATGTACTCCTCCAAAACCTTATGTTCTTTCACGGACAAAGGATAGACAGCCCCTTTGGGAGGCATGGTACCAGGAAGAAGGTCGATGGCACAATCGTAAGAACGATGGGGGGGTAATCTATCGGCCTCTCTTTTGTCAAACACAGGTGCCAAGTCCGAGTAGGGGACAGGAATGGAAGTCGTCAGAGGAGGGGCCGTAGGCAAATTCAAGACATTAATGGATAGTGGAATCTCAATACAAGAAGCCATACAATCATTATCCCACTTCGCGATCTGACGAGCTCGCCAGTCAATAACAGGGTTATGGCGGGTTAACCAGGGGTAACCCAGTACGATAGGATAGGAAGGGGACGAAATAGCATGGAAGAACATACTTTCTTTATGACACAGTCCTATCCCAACAGTAATATTGCGAGATTCAAACAAAACAAAAGGGGTTTCGAGAGGTCTGCCATCGATGGCCTGTACAAGTAATGGGGTTTCTTTTTCAACCAGGGGTATGGCATGTTTGCGAGCTAAATTTATGTCAATAAAGTTATCGGCAGCACCAGAGTCTACTAAGGCATAGAGTTGTACCGGGTTACGGGAACTCTCCCAGGATAGAGTAACCGGAACCCGGAGTCTATTTTCCAGTTTGGGGGACGAAGGAAAAGCGCCTAAGAGCTGTCCCCTAGAGGCACTTAGGCATGAGAGTTTCCCGATGGACCCTGGGGGCGTTTGGAACAGCCCTTAAGGAAATGACCCCCCAAACCACAGTACAGGCATAAACCCTCACGTCGTCTGCGTTGTTTTTCACTATCAGGGATCTTGGTGCTATCTAATTGCATGGGTTCGGGGGGAGAATGAGACTCGGGAAGCAAAGGTACAGAAAACCGGGGAGGCTGCCTAACCGGTGGTCTTTTAGACCTCTCCTTAGTAAGTCGACGATGGCGAAGGCGTTCATCGATAAAGGACAGGTAAGTAATCAAGTCCTCCAGGTCCCCTGGGAGATCTCTGGCCGCTATCTCATCTTGCAACTCATCGTTCAGGCCCTCAGAAAACACGGCTATCAAAGCCTCATTGTTCCAGTTCAATTCAGAAGCCAATGATCTAAACTCCAGAGCATATTCACCCAGTGATTTCGCACCCTGGCGCAAGCGTAACAAGGATTTTGCGGCATTGGTTTTACGCCCGGGAGGGTCAAACACCCTACGAAAGGCCGACATAAAGTCACGATAATTATAGACAATCGGTTTATCGGTATCCCAAAGAGGATTTGTCGGTAAGATGGTTGATGACAAAGGCGATTTTGGCACGATCTGTAGGGTAAGACCACGGGGTTAATTCGAAATGAATGGAAATCTGGTTCAGAAAACCTCGACAGGCGGTAGGATCGCCCCCATAACGTACTGGAGGAAGCAAGTTAGGGTACGAGGTGGGCACAGAGAACGGTTCGGAAGGGAGTGGATTCACGGGAGGGGAAACCTCTACCTGGGTAGGGGCGGTACGGGTGAGCAGCGTTTGGAGGGCCTGGGCGAACTGATCAAGACGGTGATCTTGCTCCTCCAAACGGCTTTCTAGACCAGAGAATTGCTGAGCGGTCCCTGCAAGGTCCATGGCCCTTTCGTGATGTCAGGCACGCTCACGTACCTGAGGGTGGACGAACGGTTAGCCCTAAGTGAAAACAGGAGCCTCGAGTACATAGAAGAGAAACCAGTCCTTGTAGTGGCTGGGTTAACACAAATAATGAGGGCTGCCCTGTCTTCAGGCCAACACCAACCAAGGGTACGTAACGTCAGTGCCGGTAAAGCAAGATAGAGTCACAATGCGGTACCAGTCCTTATAGTGGCTGGGTTTCGCACAAACAGGAGGTGAACCTATAAGGCAGGGACACAAGGAGGACAGGAACCAGTCCTTAGAGTGGCTGGTGTAAACGCTGGTAAGCCAGGAACGTATTTCAGAAAGCAATAGGGTATAGGCGAAAACAGAGTCGAGTAACAAGCCGGGTCAAGGGGTATAGAGGTACACAAGTCGAGAGGGATAGCCAGGTCATACACAGTAAGTCAAATAGAGTGAAATAAACGAGCACTTAAGGGTCAGACAGGCAAAACCACGAAAGGGCACTGAGGAATGGGAAAAGCAAGTTTAAATCTGGTGCCTTGCCTGCTGATTGGTCCTTCGCGGTCACATGGAGATTGGTGACGTCGCGCCGCCGGGAGGGCTAAATCCGGAACTGCCGGCGGCGCGCGCGCCTACTGCGCGCACACAGGACCCGGAGAGGACGCCGACCCCGGAGCCGGGAAGAAGGATGCCGGGTCGGCGACCCGGCGGGACGCCGAGCCGGCGGCGCCCGCCGAGCCCTGACATTTCTCTTCTGGAAATCTCCACGGCGATTCGATCCCTTAAACCCCATAAAGCCCCGGGACCAGACGGGTTCACACCCCTTTATTATCAATCTTTCCAAACCCAGTTAAATTCACATCTTTTGGCCGTGTTTCGACATATTTTTATGTCAGGCACGGCTCCATCAGATTGGCTTTCAGATACCATTATTACACTCCCTAAATCTCCCCCCCTCCAGCCCGATGTGTTCAAAATACAGGCCCATCTCCTTACTCAACGTTGACACTAAGATGTATGCCAAAATTATGCCTGGGAGATTTAATGTCATTATTGATTGCAGACGACCAGGTGGGATTTATTAAATCTAGACAAGGCCCTGATAATACCATTAAAGTTTTGAATTTAATTGACTCTGCAGTTCGGCTGGGCACGTGAACCCTATTTCTCTCACTTGATGCCGAAAAGGCGTTCGATCGCCTTCATTGGCTGTTTCTGGAACATACTCTCTTATAATTTCATTTCCCTCATGTGTTAATAAATGCTATTATGGCACTTTATTCTAAATCGACCCCTACTGCGAGAGTTCTTAATGCAGGCTTTCTTTCCCACCCTTTGCAGATTACTAACGGTAAGAGGCAAGGCTGTCCGCTCTCGCCACTACTGTATGCTCTGGCACTGGAACCCCTTGCTCAGGCGATTAGACAAGAGGACCGGATAGAGGGGTTTCCTATGGGTCCCTCCTCTTGTAAACTTAGCCTATTTGCTGCCAATGTTTTATGAACGGTGAAAAATCCGCAGACGTCCCTACCTGCCCTGTGGCAGATCTTAGATGACTATGGCAGACTCTCTTACTAAAAACTCAATATAAATAAAACTCAGGCCCTCCCCTATGCTATTCCCTTGATGGAAGTAACTAGATTGAAGAGCCTCTTTCCTTTTGACTGGAGAACGCATTCTTTAACATATTTGGGGATTATGATTATGGGACTTTTTGACTTGAACTATAAATCCCTTATTTCCTTGATGAAATCATTATGCCATCGGTGGAGTAAAGTTGAGCTCTCTTGGGTGGGTAGGATTAATACCATAAAGATGATGCTTTTGCCGAAACTGCTGTATGTTTTTCGGGCTGTTCCCATCCCTGTCCCTCCCCCGTTTTTAAAAACCATCCTTTCTACATTATCTAACTTTGTGTGGAGAGGGAAGAGACCACGTCTAAAAGCGGACATTTTACACCAACCTGCCTTATCGGGAGGGTTGGGCCTCCCAAATATTTTTCTCTACTACAAAGCGGCAGTTTTGCTCAATCTGGGCCACATACTCTCTAGATAGGATCCCCCCCAATGGACTTAATTGGTCCTGCCCCTCTCCCTCCCATATGACTTTATTACTTTGGCCTGGAAGCTTAAATTTCAGCGATCATGGGCCATATTTCTACCCGAATTTCCCCGCTTGTTGCGGTCATTATGGGATGGAGCGCGCTCCTCACTGTTGGCGATCCATCCATTAGCTATGGCCTCCCCTCTCTCGGTGCTGTCTTCCCTAATTCCTAATTTTGTCCCCCGTAGTAGGTACAAGCAGGGAATCACTCATTTGTGCCACTTTTTTGCGCTCCATGGGCTTCTGTCTTTTCCCGAGCTAGAGCTGAAATACTCCCTTAACCTGGGATTTCGATACTCTTTCTTACAAATTCGCTCCTGCCTTACTAAACATCAACTGCTGCACATTCCCTCCACGCCTTCCCATAATATACATCTATTATCTATGCTATATTGCCTCCTGCTGTCTACCTCTCCCTTGCCCACATGGAGATTTATGAATAACTGGGAGAGAGATTTAGGTCACCCGATTTCCGACTCCGTTAGGAAAGATTGCTTCTCCAATGACCCCTCTAAATTTAAATGTGTCTCCATAATTGAGGCACGCAAAAAAGTTCTATATAGATGGTACATTACTCCAGATAGGGAACACCATTTTAATCGGAAAGTGTCATATATGATATATGTGATATATGTTGTAGGTGTGGGAAGAAAAGGGTTCTGTTTTCCACATCTGGTGGACATGCAGAGTGTTGACCCCATTCTGGCAGGAGGTAGCTCGTTTATCTCGAGTTATCGGGACAGACATAGCACCCACTCCGGAGACGTTATTATTGCAAATGTTCCCGGATTCCCTCTCCCGTCTTCAGAAGCAATCATTAGCCCATGTGCTCTCGGCCACGACGACCTTGATAGCTGCTCGCTGGAAATCCACCGTTCTCCCGACCATAACAGATGTCACCACTAGATTGGGTGACCCCAGGCTTCTAGATGGGATGGCCAGAACTGTTTCGGGCCTGCCACAGAGTAAAAAGGATCATTGGTTTAATTGGGATACCTATTCTGTTTAACATTTGCCATGTGAATTGCTGTAAATATTGTACGTTTATACTCTCAGTTTGACGTTTATGTTTGGTGCAACCTGCCTTTCCCCCTCCCATCTCCCTTTTTCTTTTCTGTACCACCCTTCCTTGTCTTGAAAAATTAATAAAAACATTATATTTAAAAAAAAAAGAAGAAAACCGCTTGCTTAATTTTCCAACATAAGTTTACTGTTGTTCCTCACATCATAATTCACAAGAAAGAGACTTCAAAAGTAAAACTGAAGCAAAAACATTTATCCAACCACAATTTTCAGTATTTGCCGTGGCATGCAAATGGTTAAACTATAGTAGTACATTCATGCTGCTAAAAGGAGTATCAAAAAGAAGGGAAATAGTAGATTTCTGTAATGGAGAGGCAATATTAGTAACCCCACTAATTTGCCTCCCTAGTGTACTTCTCATGTCTAAAATGATCATAGTAAGGTCAACAACACTTTTTGATTAAAAATGGCAACATTTATGCAATCCATCCAGATTTAAATCGATACAAATGGGGGCGTGTCCTGAACCCTGACCAAGATGGCCGCATAATCACTGAGCTCCAGATATATATTTCCGCTTTTTATTGGCTCCGGCCGTGGGGTACTCAATGTATATGGGTTTAGATGAGCTCGTACTTGAGCCTGTCCTGTAGTTACCTGATGAAGCTGCCACTGACAACCGGCTCCACGCCCCCTCTGGATTTCCTTGGGGCGGGGAGAGCTTGCTTACCTGCACTTTCGGGATGGGTTGTGCATGTGTTTGTGAGGGGGTTTTCGGGATATGCATTTGTTTTTGTTTTTCTTTTTGCTGCCTTTCTGCTAAATTGTCCGCAGTTGGAGGGGACTTGTTACAGCCTGTTAGAAAGCGTTTAATTGTTACAAATTTTTCTTGGATATTGTACTTGCATTATTTGTTTACATATTTGCTGGTCCACTGCTTGGTTCAGGTACTGTTTTGTAGTCTATCTCTATCGCCCACGAGGACCAGACGTTGTTTTTCCAGAGGAGATATCCATTCCCCATGTTTGAGTTCGAGTTGGTCTATGTTACGTCCTCAGCCCCTGCTGCGCTCCCTGGGGGGTCTGGGCATGGTTCTGTGCCACTGGCTGGTCGCGTGCCAGCACCTTGTGATGGTCGATCGGCGACTGAGGGGGCGGGGCCTGGCATAGTCACGAGGAGCCGCCAGGTTTAAAGCAGGGCGCGAGGCGTTGCCTAGTCGCCCTGACATGGAGTTTAGTTCCCGCATCGCCTGCTTTTGCTACCAGTTGTTTTCAGTTGCCGACCAGTTTTGTCTACGAATCCTGCTCCTGTTTTTGACCCGGCTTGTCTTTGACCATTTTTCTGCTTATCCCATATCGGTTCATATTGCTGGGCGTTGTGTGTTTAACCCTATGTAGGCCACTGGGGTTTGGGCCCGCCACCTTGGGATATACCCCTCTCGCTCTGGGGTAATATCTGCAGCCTTATCGGGGTTGTGTTCGAGACGTAAGGTTTCCATATCTAGGTTAAGCGGTCTTAATGAGATATCAGGGAAAGATAGGTACAGCTTGGTTTCTATTCAGTATTACTGTAATACATACGCCAAGTGTAACACGATCATAATCCGCTCAATACTATCACGTGTGTCATCAGACTCTGGTCATATCAAGGTATTGCAAACCCAGTTGTGTTTATCCAAAAACGTGTTGTCTGTTTATGCTGTGACTGCCCTGCAGTCTAATCAATTCATCGACTGTCACAGTAATCTGCTGGGAGACCAGCCTGAGATTTATACTCCCGTATCGAAGTTATCTGTCTTATTGAAAGTCCCTGTATGTGCACTGAGTTGTCTTTTGGTCTTGAAACCATCTGAGTTTGGTTGCAATTCAGTGGTGCTTTTATGCTCCTTGGCTTTGGAGTATAAATCTGTGTTTACTGAGTGTTTTGTTACCGTCAAGCAGATATTTCTGTCCAGTAAGACCACTACTCCGCTGCTCTTGTCTGAGCGCTACAGCGTCCGTTACAGTCTACCTCTGAGACGTTGCACTCCTCATTGCGCTTTTCCTTTTTCTCCTCTTTTTTTTTTTTAAACATAAAATCTTTCTTGTTTTCTCAAAACAAGGAGAGGGGTAAAGAAAAGAAAAAGGGGGAGGGAGGGGGTAAGGGAACGTTGCAACCAATATCGACCATCAAAATGCAAGAGTAAGCAAACAATACTGACAACAGATCATAGGGTTAATTCTAAACAGAATCTGTATCCCAATTGAAATAATGATCCCTCTTACTGTGAGGAATACCCAGGGCCGGCCCAAGCCACTGTGCTGCCTGGAGCGACGGATGAAATGCTGCCCCCCCACCAAAAACAAACAAACACGTGGCATGTAAAAGCGTATGCAGAGCTCCACAGCATTACAACTCACAGTAATGTGCAGTGTGTATCAGTGTGAGTATTATTGCTGAGGAGCTCTGTGATACGCTCATACATATATTACTGTGAGTTTTAATGCTGTGGAGCTCTGTGATACAGTAATGTGTGGTGTGTATTAGTCTATCACAAAGCTCGACAGCAATAAAACTCACAGTATTGTACAGTGTGGATCAGCGTGAGTTTTATTGCCATGGAGCTTTGTGATACGCTCAAACACACCGCACATTACTGTGAGTTTTATTGCTGTGGAGCTCTGGTCACGCTCATACACACTGCACGTTACTTTATCAGAGCTCGACAGCAATAAAGCTCACAGTAATGTGCAATGTGTATGAGCATATCCCAGAGCTCAAGCAAGTATGGAAAAAAGATACCTCCAGCGCTGCAAGGAATGGTGCACTGGTGCTACCACATTTATTTTAAATAAACAAAAAGAAAACACAAAACAAACGTTTCGGGAACACAGCCCCTTCCTCAGTGTATAGTGCCTTACCAAAGAAATAGAAGAAAACCCTTATATACATATTATAACAAGGGTGGAGCGAATCAGGCAATTAGAGACACACATGGAAAGATAATTGATCAAGAACCTGTTAACTCATGAATTCAAGGAGATACAAAGTTATTCCCCAAATGATCCCAGCATACAGGCGCATATAACGCCAATAGGTGTACCAAGATGGCGGACACAGCACAGAGCATACGCCGACGCACGGAATCCTGGGAAACCGCGAGTGCGCATGCGCACAGGGCAAAACAAAACTTAGTGGACATGATACAACAAAACCACATAACTATAATTTCCCACAGGTGGGGAAAACAAGAATAAATTAATACATCAATCCAGCGGTTATACATAACCATGATGGCCCGAAAAACTGCCTCAAGGAGCAGCGCCTGAAAAACATAACTCATACAAATAAACCTACAGTGAATACATAATGACAAATCATAAATACTAAAAAAATATAGCATAAAATAAAACATGACAGTCTTGGTAATAAAACCAAAAAATAAATCATATAGTAACCACTCACAGCGAAGATTTATCCATATAGCATATAAATACTAAACGTATAAATTATAAGTACATAGACGGAGAGATAATATGGATCAAACCAAAAGCTCACCTAGAACTGCAGATGCCTTAGTGGATGTAATCAAAGAAACCAGTGCTACTCAAGCTTCTCATTAAGACCATGAGGGGCAACTGTATCTAACGAATACATCCACTTCACTTCTCGTTATAGCAACAATCTGTCTCTATTCCCACCTCTCAAGTGGGGGTATTCTATCTAATATTTGATAGCGAAGTTGGGATACATTATGCTGCATTTCTCTGAAATGCCTGGCAACTGGGACATCAGATGTAGGATTGCGAATAGACGTCTTGTGTTCAGAAATCCGGTCCTTAAAAGGTCTAGTCGTTTTGCCAACATAGCCTAAACCACACGGACATTTTAACAAGTAGACCACAAAATCGGACTGGCAAGTAAAGAAACCTCGTAATTTGATACTGGAACCAGTTCGTGGATGTGTACAGATGTCACCTTTAATAATGCCATTACAGTGATTACATTGAAGGCAAGGGAAAGTACTATGCACAGGGGTAGAGAGAAAAGTCTGTCTCGCAGCTGGAGTAACATCAGCTCTGACCACATGATCGTGGATATTTCTATTTCTCGGCATGGCAAACATTGAAAAATTGACAAATAAATGTCCCACATCTCTATCACGTTGTAAAATACGCCAATTAGATCGAATAATTCTCTTAATATCACTCGTTAGAGGAGAGTATGTGCTCACAAAGGGAATTCTCTGAGACTTTTTCTTAGGGACATCCCGAAGGAGTTCCTCCCTAGTAACCATAGAGGCTTTCAAATGAGATTGACTCAAAATGCGTCTACTATATCCCTTATCTCGAAATTTGGACTTAAGTGTCTCGAGACTGGAATCAAGTTTAGTGTCATCACTAATAATACGTTTCGCCCGCAGCATCTGACTGTAGGGTATAGCAGACTTCTGCCCTACAGGATGATAACTTGAAAAATTAAGCAGACTATTTGCATATGTCGGTTTCGTATATAGATCAGTGGCAATCTTATCATGATGCTTATAAGCAACAACATCCAAGAAATGTACTGCATGTGTATCAAATTCCATTGAGAATGTAATATTTGGATTTCTTGAATTAAGAAAATTATGAAAATTAGCCAATTCATTGTGGATACCCAACCCCATACATAATTTTTGTGTTCCTATCCTAGAGCCCCACACATCCATCCATTCACACACCCACCCATATACAGTCACACACACAGTCTCTCTCACACATGCACACAAACACACATGCACACAAACACACACACATACAGTCACACACAGTCTCTCACACACACACACAGTCACACAGTCTCTCTCACACACATACATGGATGTGACTGCAGGAGGGATGGAGAGCGAGATGGGAGTGCAGGAAGGAGGGTAGAGAGAGAGAAAGGGGGGAGATGGGCATGAGAGGAATGGATGGGGGAGAGAGAGACTTTTACTTACCAGCAGGCTCTGTCTGCAATCTGACTCCTGCCTCCCTCTGGCCTCCATATGCTGCTCAGCGCCTGCTTCTCTCCTGTCATAAGTCCTTTCCCCCATCTGTGAAATTTGGCACTGAACTTCCGGGTTAACTCACTGTCTGGGCACTGCCTGGTGGCCTCACTGGAGCAATGCATGCCGGGAGATGTAGTTCTAGACGGATTCTCTGCAATATGCAGTAAACCAGGCTAGAACTATATCCCCCAGCATGCAATGGTCCGGTGATGCCAGCAGGCGTCGCCCAGACAGGGAGTTAGTACGGAGGTTCGGTGCTGAGCGGCCACTGCACCGACTTCAAAGAGATGCGGGCATAGCGGCGCTGTTTAAAAAAATTGTGCAGGGGCTCGGCGGCAAAAATCTGCTGCTCCCCAAAATCTGTTGCCTGGAGTGGTTGCTCCAAACCGCTCCATGGTCGGGCCGGCCCTGGGAATACCCAAAATATTTCTGGCCATCCCATCTAGAAGTCTGAGGTCTCCCAGTCTAGTGGTGATGTCTTTTAGAGTAGGAAGATCGGTGGATTTCCAGCGAGCTGCTATTAGGGTTGTAGTGGCCAAGAATATATGGGCTAAGGACGGTTTCTGAAGGCAGGAGAGGGAATCTGGGAACATTTGCAATAGTAACATCTCTGGGGTTGGTGTGATTTCTTTTTTTTGTATTTAATTTTTTTTGCAATATTGTCAGCAAGACATCAAGCTTGTAACAAGGGCCACAAAGAGTCAAAGATTACATATCTTATGAAAAATAACAAAAACAACTACACAGAGGTAGGTATCTTAAGTGGTGAAGACACATAGAAAAAAAGAAAACGAAAAACCTCCGAAGTCCTCTTGAGATTGTCGCAAAGAAAAATACTCAGCTAAAAATCAAAAAAGGGTCCTCAGTACATAGAATGGGGGGAGGGAAGCTAAAGCCATCAAAGGGACACAGCTAGAAAGGGGGGGATAAAATTAAAAAGCATGAGGGATGGAGGGAAAAATGGCAGAGGCCAAAACAGTGCCGACCCAGGCGGATTCCCGAGTGGTCAAAAGACCGTGGGAGATGGCTGTGGGGGAAAATGGCACCAGGCCCGGGTATCTGGAGGGCAAGCCGGGCACCAGGCTTTGGTTGCAGTCTCTGGAAAATCCCAGAAAAGCCAAGGGGGAGAGAAGAAAAAAATAAATAAAAAAATGGAAACAAAAACGTCCAGAGTAGAAAACACACATGGGACGAAGCATCTCTCAGCAAGGGAGGGAATTTTGGGTGGGGAGAAAAAACAGAAAAATTAATGGGAAGGGGACAAAACAGTACATCTCAGAAAAAACAAAAATCAGCTTTTACTCGGCAGATGAAAGTGGGGGGAGGGGAAGAGGGGACAAGACAAAAAAATCAACTGAAAAGGAACACAGCCGACAGGGTGGCGGGGCTGTCTCAGCCCGTATCTCGAAACTGCAGAGGCACCACGTCACTCAGTGGTAGTCGAGGGAAGCAATATACAGTTGTGTTCAAAATTATTCAACCCCAATGCTGTAAAGGGTTTTAGGGAATTTAGTGCACATTTGTAATTGTATTCAGAATGAAATCCTACAAGGACTTTTTAAAGAACCATATGCAACTAAAATTACATCAATTGGTTTTATAATACAGTAGTAAATGTTTCTTTTGTGAATTCTTCATTGACACAATTATTCAACCCCTTAAAGACTACCACTCTGAAGAACAGAGGTTCATTCAAGTGTTTTCAATCAGGTATTGAAAACACCTGTGGATGTCACGGAGCAGCAATAAAGCATAATAAGCACCAATTACGCAGCTTTAAAATGACTGTGATACTCAGCTCCTTCTAGACATTTACTGGTTTGGTTACAAACATGGTGAAGTCAAGAGAATGGTCCAGGAAGACAAGAGAAGAGGTGATTACTCTTCACAGGAAGGGCAATGGCTATAAGAAGATTGCAAAGATGTTAAACATACCAAGAGAGACCATAGGAAGCATCATTCGCAAATTCAAGGCAAAGGGCACTGTTGAAACGCTACCTGGTCGTGGCAGAAAGAAGATGCTGACTTCGACTGCTGTGCGCTACCTGAAGCGTAGAGTGGAGAAAAGTCCCCGTGTGACTGCTGAGGAACTGAGAAAAGATTTGTCAGATGTGGGTACTAAAGTTTCAGCTCAGACAATATGGCGCACACTGCGTAATGAAGGCCTCCATGCCAGAACTCCCAGGCGCACCCCCTTGCTGTCTCCAAAGAATAAGAAGAGTCGACTGCAGTATGCCACAAGTCATGTGGACAAACCACATAAGTTTTGGGATAGTGTTCTGTGGACTGATGAAACAAAATTAGAACCATTTGGGCCCATGGATCAACGCTATGTTTGGAGGAGGAAGAACCAGGCCTATGAAAAAAAGAACATCTTGCCTACTGTGAAGCATGGCGGGGGGTCAATCATGCTTTGGGGCTGTTTTGCTTCTGCAGGGAAGCTTCAGCATGTGCAAGGTACCATGAATTCTCTTCAGTACCAGGAGATATTGGATGACAATGTGATGCAGTCCGTCGCAAACCTGAGGCTTGGGAGACGTTGGACCTTTCAACAGGACAATGATCCCAAGCATACCTCCAAGTCCACTAGAGCATGGTTGCAGATTAAAGGCTGGAACATTTTGGAGTGGTCATCGCAGTCCCCTGACTTAAATCCGATTGAGAACCTCTGGTGGGACTTAAAGAAAGCAGTTGCAGTGCGCAAGCCTAAGAATGTGACTGAACTGGAGGCTTTTGCCCATGACGAATGGGCGAAGATACCCGTAGATCGCTGCAAGACACTTGTGTCAAGCTATGCTTCACATTTAAAAGCTGTTATAACTGTAAAAGGATGTTGTACTAAGTACTAAGATTGAATGTCACTTGGGGGTTGAATAAAACTGATAATGATGTGAGCACAGAAAAGACATTTGTGGTTATTTCATTATAAATGTTATGTTATATTTGTCTGACCTACACGTGCCTCTTTGATTTAATTGTAAGCAAGATGACTGAATGATCAAAATCAATGTCAAACTGGCCAAAACACTCAATTTCAGTGGGGGTTGAATAATTTTGAACACAACTGTAGATCACCAAAGCGCCCGTCTTCATTGGTGGTGCATAGAACACCGTGCAACTCCTCCACTGCCCAGTAACCTTCTGCCCCGATCAAAGCATCTGCCTCCGGGTCTAAGGTCGCCCCTGGGGTCTCTGGGTACGGCGTCTGTGGCACATCCGAAATTGACTGCGCAGATAGGCATTCTCCCTCTTCTTCAGGAATCTTCATGTCCACTCGGTGGTCCGGCAGCAGGACCACCGCTGTCCAGCACTCCCGCGAGTCGTTTGTCTCCTTTGGGGGACTAACCAGGATGACAGCAGTTGGGACCTCAGAAAGCTCCCCCGCCGGGGCAGCCTCTGCAGCGTCGCAGTGCGTTCATCTGTCGCATAGTGCCCCTCGTAAGCGGATCAGCATCCCCCTCCCCCAACAGCGCCAAACAGGCATCTAGGCCTGAAATCATACTCATCAGTAGGTCGGGGGGAGGGGGGACACCCCAGAGCTGGGCTTCATCCACCACTTCCACCGGGCAGACATCCAGAGCCGCCACGAGACGGGGGCCCTCCATCTCGATGGCACGCAGAGGTGTCCGCTCAGCAACATTCTCCTCAGGGAACCGCAGGTGTCATGAGGTCGAGGCTCTGCAAGGCCGCAAAATAGGCCTCAATATCGCCACCGGCCACATGTCGCTGTGGACAATCTAACCGTCCAAACTCTCTTCCTGGCCCCGGAGGGGGGGCAATCCGGGCTCCGGAGCCTGCACACCCGATGGCCAGCTGGTCTGGTATCTTTAGCAGGCAGTCAACTAAATAGGGTAACCCCAAAAGCAGTGAGACACGTCCTCCTTCCTTTCCAGCCGGCCACGCCCCCGTTGGTGCTATTTCTGACCCAACAACTTGTGAGCCCAAGTGAGCTTCCGCCTGCCAGAGCGGGGTCAGTACTCTGCATGTCCACCTTTTCTCATTCTCTTGCCTTTCTTCCCCTACTCCCTCCCCTCTTTCCCCCTCTCTCTGTCTTTTCTCCCTTTTTTTCCTTTTCTTCCCCTCTCCCCTATATTGTTGTTTATTAAATTCTTTTGGACCATACAAGAAAGTCTTCTTACTGGGTCTAAAGGGGATTGGCGTGTCCTTAATACGCCCAAGTTCATTTACGGAGCCAGTGGATACAACACAGGCTCTACATCAAGTGAGTTTGGTATTGCTGCAATCTAAAGATCATCTGCTTATGGTATAGAGTCACGCTATGGTCTTTGTCTGTATCCTTTTCCGCATGATATCCATTCTGCATTTGGAGGGCGTTTGAAGAGGGACGGGGTCATCCCTGAAGGGACCCAACGCCTTCCTATAGAGCCTTGAATTGTACAGGCTCTGGCTCATGTGAGTGAACTTCCATACCAAGAATTCCGTTGCACCAATTGTATATATGTACTGCGCAATGTGTGCCTTTTGTCCTTTTTCTTTCATATGTTCACCAGAATTCTGGTCCTGCCATATACATATGAATTGGTAATCGTATCCCTCCTATGGTCATACAAGTGACTTTGTCTTGGGTGTGATTATATATAGTGTGTTTTTCCATGGTTGTGGGATTCGCACTGGCGCTTTCTCCACTTTTGTGAATTGTTACCCTTTTTAGTCATGACTGTATTGGGAGAAACTACAGAGGAATTTTTTTATGAATCTCCTATAATAGTGAACCCCAGAAACCTCTGAATTGCCTTTAACCCTTGAGGTAGCGGCCAATCCTTGATGGCAGAGAGCTTCTGAGGGTCCATCTCAAAGCCATCGGGGGTGATGATGTAACCCAGAAAATGAACAGATGTTATATCAAACAAACATTTTTCAAGTTTGCAGTATAGCCCATTCTCTAGTAACCTTTTTAACACTGTGCGTACATGAACGTGATGTGTCTTCATTTCAGGAGAGTAGATAAGAATATAATCCAGATAGACAATAACAAACACTTGCAAGAAGTCCCATAGGACATCGATAATGAGATCTTGAAAAACTGCTGGTGCATTACAAAGACAAATGGCATGAATAAGTGCCCACTTCTCATGTTAAAGGCAGTTTTCCCCTCATGATCTTTCTTAACTCAAACCAAATTATATGCCCCACGCAGGTCTAATTTTGTGTATATCTGAGCACCTTTAAGGCGATCAAACAGTTCAGATATCAAAGGAATGGGGTAAGCAAACATTACGCACAGTTATTCTGTTAAGACCTCTGTAGTCAATACAGGGTCTCAGATCACCCTCTTTCTTAGATACAAAGAAAAATCCTGCCCCAGCAGGGGAGGAGGAATGACGTATAAACCCACGGGCAAGGTTGTCACTAATATTCTCCTCCATCATATCGTTCTCCTTCTGAGAAAGAGGATAGACATGACCCCTCGGGGGCATGGTACCAGGCAAGAGGTCTATCGCACAGTCATATGGGTGATGAGTAGGCAGAATCTCGGATTTCTTTTTTATCAAAAACCTCCTTGAGGTCGCTGTACCAATTAGGCACTGTCATGGAGCTGACGTGGCGCTCCGCGCTTCAGACCCAAAGAGACTTTGTGTTCATTTGTATCGTGTGATTTTAAATATATTTTACATCGTATGGTTTTAGTTTAAATTAGTTTAGTGTAAATTGCGTAGCTTTAGTTTTAAATATACTTATATTTCTTTAGGTAAAAATGTGTTTTTTTTAAAGATACTACCTGCAGCGAGTTCAAATGCTTTCTTTCGTATAGATTGTAAAATAGGTTGGAGTAATTTGTGATTAGGCAAAAGGGTTTTCTCTTTGTTCATCTGCTATCTGTTTACATGTCTCAGAGGTTGGGAGTCACCACTGTCTCAGGCAAAACCTGATTTCCTTTAGAATAGATTATGTAAATGATGCGTGATATGAAGAAAGAGGAATGTTTATTGTAAATATCTGACATATTGTAATTAGCGTTTTAGTAGGTCAATGTGGGTCATTTATGCAAATTATGGCTGTTGGATCTCAGCATAAATTGTGGCGTTTTTGTTCATTAAAGAGCTCAGAGAGAGAATCCTGTTGGAACATACAGCTCGCCTGGTGTCTCCTTCAACTACGCTACACTACACTCAACCTCAGAAGGCACAGAGCGGCCTTCTGGAAATGCAAAGAGACTCCAAGGCAGAGGTTCAGATCAAGCAGATCTGGAGCTGCAGATCAGGCTGCTCAAGGCACTGAGCTCCAAGCAACTCAAAGGCCGGGCTGATCTTGGATAAGGGGGTATCTGGAGAGTCAGGACAGGCGGAAGAGAACGGTTCCGTCACAGACACTTCAGTAGACAAAGGAGGTGTAGTAGCCACGTTCAGGCTACTTACAATTCTGCTTATGTCTAGACATTTGGACCAGCACTGCGAGCTCCATGAACCCAATTCCCCCTCAGTCCAGTTCATGACTGGATTATGTTTTGCCAACCAAGGATAACCCAGAATAGATTCCGTAGGAGATTCACTTATTTGAAATTGTATAACTTCCCCATGTAGGATACCTGTGTAGAAAGATAGAGGGATGGTGTCGTGGGTAAAATGTGGTCGTAACAGCTTTCTGCCATCTATAGATTCAATAATGAGAGGAGTCTCTCTTGACCAAAGGCACTTGGTAACACGAAAAATCATACATGTATTATGTATCTAGTAGGGAGCGCAATAAAAAACATATACATATGATCAAAAGTATACAGAGTTGATAACTTAACTTATATGTATCAGCGTGGGATGGAACTTTCCATTCAGAAATTCTGTGTCAGAAAAAGTATATCCTAGGAAGGAAACAGAATTCTGATCGTGTAATACAGTTAATACACAACACTTGTATTAGAGATCGATGTTTACACTCACAAAGGAGGAGCCTCAAATGACTCGTAGCAAATCGCCTGTAGGTCTCTTAATAGGGGGGACCTCACCCACATCGGAATATCCAGATACCACCATGCACCACCACCACCACCCAAAGACACATGGAGAAGAAAAGCTTCATATGGAAGAATTCCACCTATCCCTCGTCAGAATAGATACTCCCAATTGGAAGATTACATTAGCCAACTAATTAATGATCTACATGTCTATTTAAACAGGGACAATGGACATTATTTCATTCCCGACTGAGGAGGCTTGCAGGACGCAAGCGAAATGCATCTCGGATTTCTATTTTTATTTCTTTTATTCAATTTATTTTGTACCATATTTGTTTTATATATTTTTATTGATTAAATTTCTTATTTATACGTCCGACTCTGCCAATATATATCCGGCTAACAACTTGGAAAGGCTTCTGTGTCCACGGGATTTAAAGATCATCTGGATATATGGATATTCCGATGTGGGTGAGGTCCCCCCTATTAAGAGACCTACAGGCGATTTGCTAGGAGCCATTTGAGGCTCCTCCTTAGAGATTGATGTTTACACTCACAAATACAAGTGTTGTGTATTAACTGTATTACGCGATCAGAATTCTGTTTCCTTCCTAGGATATACTTTTTCTGACACAGAATTTCTGAATGGAAAGTTCCATCCCACGCTGATACATATAAGTTAAGTTGTCAACTCTGTATACTTTTGATCATATGTATATGTTTTTTATTGCACTCCCTACTAGATACATAATACATGTATGATTTTTCGTGTTAACAATTTTTCTGGGGTGAAGGGTACACCCGACTAGGTGAGCAGCATCAGATATTACCAGCTTCCGATATATAACTAGTATCGCCGAACGCTTTGAACTAATTGTTCTTTTTCTCTCAAAGGCACTTGGTGTATGGCAGCAAAACCTGAGTCCAGGAAGTTCCCTGCTGAACCAGAATCAATAAGTGCCTCAGTGTCTAGCGTCATGTTTTCCCACGCAACAGACACTGGAACCACAACACGAAACCTCTTTCTCTTTTTTGACACGAGAGACACAGCGGTCATGCCTAGGACCTGTCTCTTAGGGGATTCTAGACACGCCTGTTTCCCGACAGTGAAGACCTCTTGGGTCATCTGGGACACTGTAAACAAAAATGACCCTTATCAGCACAATATAGACATAACTAGACATGTGCACAGCACAAAATTTCGTTTTGAACTAATGGATTAGTCCTAAAACACAATTTATTTAGTTGCTAAAGAAATTCGTTTTCAGTTCTTTAGTATGAAAACTAATTTCATTCATCTGAAAACCAGTGGACACAATTACTATTGCAGTGGCTCCTCAGAGGGCTGAGATCGCTGCTTGTTACAGTATCTCTCACGCTCAGCACAATGTGGGCCATATTACATAGTTTACAATAGCTCTGGTTAAGGTAGCACCAACATTGTAATACTGCCCGTGTCAGGCAAAGCTGTTACAGTAACTGACTGCTGCTCATCACAGCGCTCAGAGTTTCAGTAAAACTAGTAGATAAAATTTTATATATATAAGAGGTTAGAACAATATTATTTCCTTGTTTTACTGAAACTCTGAGCGATGTTACAGTCCGTTACTGTAACAACTGAGCCTGATACATTGTACTGAGAGATAATGTAACAAGTAACCGATCTCAGCGCTCACAGCCACTGGATTTAAAGGGCTAGAAAAAAAAAGGCTCGTCTCTGTATAATGTTTAGAACATCCTCCTGCATTAATTAATACCCCTCTCTGTATAATATATAGAACATCCTCCTGAATTAATTAATGTCCCTCTTGTTGTGGACAAATATGTATATATTCGCTTTTATAATATTCAAAGGCTTAGAAAGAGGCCTAGAAAAATGCTCATTTAAGTAGTTTAAGTGGTTAATCAGGATTTAAGAATCAAATGCATATTATTGTTTAACACGCTATCTTAGCCGATTGTTTTTGTACGCACATGTAGTTTCTTTTTCCAAGTATCAAGAGGAGAATGTTTTGGAACATCTTGGAACGTCCTGTAACAACGTCCTTGATGGCTAAGGGGACAACCGGAGAAGCTGATGTTTTATTTTCTTTAACTGTTATTAAACAAATGTCTGTAATTTCACAATATTAATGACGAATAGAATGTTGGGCAACAGCCTGTTTTCGTTACGTGCGAAGTAGCATAAAAGCCTGTAAATTGTCAATAAAGGTCAGAGGAATCATTGGCTTTGAAGCCACATAGACTTATTCCTTGTCTGTGTGATTTCTTTATGCGCGCATATATCTGATTTCTCCACCGAATTAGAACAGAGACTGGCATCCGAGGAAGGACTACATTGTCCACTTCACTCTCTGTATAGAACATCCTCCTGAATTTATACCTTTCTCTGTATAATGTATATAACATCCTCCTGCATTAATACCCCTCTCTGTATAATGTACAGAACATCCTCCTGCATTAATTAATACCACTCTCTGTACAGAACATCCTACTGCATTGGCATGTGGAGGGTGCAGAACTTCGGATGTTGCGCTCTTCATTGCTGGTTTCCTTCACTCATCAATGTAATATCACAAAAAGGACTGAAACTAAAATGTAGTGCATTTTATTTTAGTTTCTTTCATTTTTTGTACTGAGCAGTTTTGTTTCTCTTGACTCATACGAAAACTAAATTATCCCAAAATTCGGACTAAATCGTTTTAGTACTAAAACGAATGCACATGTCTAGACATAACCCTTCTCTGAGACGGTGCTGTCTCTCCTCACCAGATATACTAGAATGACCCAATTGCATAGGTTCAGGGACTGCTTGTTCAACCCTAGGGGGTTGAGCAGCATCAGATATTACCAGCTTCCGATATATAACTAGTAGCGACGAACGCTTTGAACTAATTGTTCTTTTTCTCTCAATTTCACCTTACTCTAAAAGGTTTGGCAGCTTAATCATAATATGGAATTTCGTAAAAAAAATTGGTACTAACATTGCTAATATATTTGGGATTTTTTTTTTTTATAATTCTTTATTTTTCCATATTTCAAAAACAAAAAAGGCATCATACAACAAAAACACATTCTTAGAGACTGCTACTGGTTAGCCCTGAGAAACCCCTGCCAGAAGACCGCAGGGAGGGGTCCCCCAAGAGGGGGGAGAAGAAAAAATGATAATAAGATCAAAGATAACACAAACATAGAGGAAAGGAAAAGAGGAAGAGACCACGGTGGAAGGGAAGGAGGGGGAAGGGGATAAGGTGCCGCCCCAAAGGAGTAAAAAATCCAGATATCTTAACCCGCCAGAAAATCAAACAGTCCAGCCCTCAGCCCACATCAAATTCCATCCAGGGGTTCCAGATCTTACTATGTTGGGGCATGGTGTCATGTACAAGAGCCGATAAACGGTCCATGTCCATATTGTCTCTGATCCGAAGGTGTACTTGTGCCAGAGACGGAAGGGACACAGATCTCCATCCTTGGGCCACCGCTCTTCTAGCCGCCAAGACCAATTTATGCAACAGCTTATTCTCTGGTCTCGATAGGGTTTCCTGGGTGCGGTGGAGAAGGAAAGTCCATGGGTCGAAAGCCACTCCACACTGCAGGACCTCTTGGATGAGGGCATGAATCTGATGCCAAGAGCGATGTATCAGGGGGCACGTCCACCACATATGGTAAAACGAGCCCTTAATGCCGCAACCTCTCCAGCATAAGTCAGAGGAAGCCCCGTCCATGTGAGAAAGCTGTGAGGGGGTAACATACCAGCGAAACAACATCTTGTAAGCCTGTTCCTGGTGGGCCACGTTGATGGAGCAGTTTGCCACATTGTCCCAAATATCCTCCCAGTCTTCACTGGGCAGGGCATCCCCCACATCTCTCTCCCAGCGTGCGACATAAGTTGGGTCCCCCCATATCGGAGAACCTGAACAGAGGGAGACATATAGTGAAGAGATCATCGATTTCGTGATGCGAGCGTCATTACAGCGAGCTTCAAACGCCGTCAAGGAAGACGTGGCGGCCGTACGGACCTCTGGCGTCCGCGCATAGTCCATAACCTGTAAGTAGCAAAAGAAGTCCGCCGGTCCAACCGGACCTCTGTGTTGAATGTCCGCAAACTGAAGCGGTGCACCCGCTGAGTAGAGGTGGTGAATCCTCTGAAGGCCCAAGTCCTCCAGATTCGCAAAAGGGCGAGGGCATAGGCCCGGTGGAAACTTCTGATTGCGGAGGAAGGGCATCATAGCCGAATGTCTTTAGTAAAAGTGAAGCGACGGTTCACCTTGTCCCAAATTTGTAGAGAGTTGATGGTGGCAGTGCAGGTGGAGCGAAGGATTGGACGATAGGATTTGGGAAGCCAAAAATAGAATTGTGGCAACTCAGGAGCAAAGAGATGCGACTCCAAGTGCGCTAACAGTGCGTACCAGGTGGTGCATGAAAGGTAACAAACTGTGCTAGTTGGGCAGCATGGTAATATTGTAACAAACTTGGAACTCCCAAACCTCCCACCGCCCTCGGTCTATGTAACACCCTTCTAGCCACCCTGTGTCGTTTATTATGCCAGATGAACCGGTCCACATGGGACTGTAGATGCGCCAACGAGGCCGGAGGGACAGGTACCGGGAGGGTTTGGAACAGGTATAGGATTTGGGGGAGTAGATTCATTTTTCACGCTAGCAATACGACCCACCCAGGAGACATTAAAGGCATCCCACGTGTCCATATCAGCTATAAGACGTTGAATCAGTACATCATAGTTGGCTCTAATCAGGGCTGCGGGATCACTGGTCAGCTTCACTCCCAGATACGTGAGAGAGGAGGTGGAGAATTGGAACCCCGTAAGGATACGCAACCGCTCGACCTCCGTTGTCGGAATTCCTACTGGCATTGCGCGAGATTTATCTATATTGATCTTAAACCCGGAAACTTCCGAGAAATCGCGAAGAAGGGAAAGCAAATGGGGCACAGAGTGGACCGGGTCCGTGATGGTCAGGAGAAGGTCGTCCGCATACGCTGACACCAGGAATTCCTCCCCTAAAACCTGTAAGCCCGTGATGGACGTGGAGGACCGTAATTTATCCAGCAGGGGCTCAAGGGCCAGAGCGAAGAGCATGGGTGACAGGGGGCAACCCTGCCGTGTTCCGTTACCTATGGGGAAAGATTCCGGGGAGGCCCCAGTGGTGATTATTTTCATAAGGGGGGAGTCATAAAGGACCCGGATAGCTGCGCAAAAGCTAGGGGGAAAACCCCAATGCTCCAGTAGGTGAAACAAGTAAGGCCAGCCCACCCTATCGAACGCCTTCTCCGCATCCAGAGAGAGGAGCAGAGAAGGCGTCCCCGTCTCGCGAGCTCTCTCGATCAGGACCACATTTCTCCTTGTATTTTCATACGCCTGCCTCGTGGGAATGAACCTGACCTGGTCTGGGTGAATAATGGAGGGGAGAATTGCACCCAGTCTGTTGGCCAGAATTTTCGTAAATATCTTATAATCAACATTCAATAGAGAGATTGGTCTATTATTGTGGGGGTAGGAAGGGTCTTTGCCCTCTTTAGGAATCAAAATCACATCGGATCGGAGGAAATCCGGAGGCACCGGTCGTCCCTCCAAAATTCCATTATATAGTTTAACTAGGTATTTGCTTAAGTGGGGAGAGAACTTTTTATAATAAAAAGCTGTGAAACCGTCCGGACCGGGGCCTTATGGGGTTTCATTTGTTTAATCACTGAAGCAACTTCGGCTTCTGAGACCTCTGACCCTAGCACCTCCAGCAAGAGGGGGGGAGCTCCGGGCCCTTCCATGAGGCCAGGAATTCCCGCACCTCCCGCACATGGTCCGGATTTCGGAGGGAGTGATCCGGGGAGTGGTTGTATAAGTGCTCAAAGTATGCAGTAAAAATCTGGTTTACCTCGCTGGGGATAGTAGTGATCAAACCCTGGGGCGTATGGGCCGAGGTCACCAATTTGGATCTAGTTTGGTTCCTTAGTTTGCGCGACAACATAGTGTGTGCCTTATTAGAGTATTCATAAAAGGTCCGCCTGGTCCAAGCTAAGGACCGGGCCACATCTGTCAATAGGGCAGACCAAAGTTCCTGGCGTACTGTTACAAGGGCATCAAAATCAGCCTGAGAGTGAGAGGACTTGTGTGCGGTTTCCCGGTCAGCCAGCCTTTCCTGAAGTTCCACCAGCAGACGCGTCCTCTCCTTCTTCAGCCTGCTACCAATCTGTATCACGTGGCCTCGTATGACCGTCTTATGGGCCAGCCACAAGGAGTCAGGTCCAATATCGTCCAGGTCATTCTCCTCAAAGTATCTGTCCAAATGGGCAGACACTTCTTCCAACACTGCATCCGATTGTAAGATGGAAGAGTTGAGTTGCCAGGACCAACCCGAGCGAGTTCCCGGAAGTCTCACCCATACAGACATGGGCGCATGATCAGACCAACTAATTGAGCCGATCGCTGTGCGGGTAGTCAATGGGATCGTCCTGGCTGGCAGCAAGAACAGGTCTATCCTCGAGTATGAGGAGTGAGGGTGGGAATAAAAGGAGAAATTGTGGTCACCTGGGTGATGGAGTCGCCAAACGTCGAGCAGCTGTGCGTTGTGTATAAACCGAGCTAGCAGCGCATCCTGAGGAGATATCGCAGTTCTGGTATCTAGCGCTCCGGACTTCCTGTCAATTGGTGGCATAGGGGCCGCGTTAAAGTCCCCCCCCATGATCAGGAACGAACCTTCCGTTAGCTGTAGGAGCGTCGCAAGGTGGGCCCAGAAAGAATCTTCCGGGGTGTTGGGGACATAAACATTCAGCAAAGAGATAGCCACATTATTAACAGTCCCCCGAATAAGAATATATCTGCCTTCATCATCTCTGTCCACATGTTGAACCGTCATCTGGCATGATTTATGCAATAAAATCGCAACCCCCCGACGTTTACCGGTGCAGGAAGCGAAAAAGGAGCGAGGGAAGGTACGGTCTGTGAGGCTGAACTGGCGTGCCTGGGCAAAATGCGTTTCCTGCAGGAACGCTATCTGACATTGTGTGCGTTTTAGTTATCGGAGGACCAATCTCCTCTTCTTAGGGGAATTCAGTCCCTTAACATTTTGGGACAATATATGGCAATCAGGAATCATGAGTGGAGTGGAGGGGAACACCACGGGCAGGCCAGAACAGGTACACAGGGCAGGGCGGCACCCCTTTGGGGGGAGGAAGATAGAGGGAGCAGAGGGATAAGGGACTGGGAGGCGAGGAAGGGGAGGAAATTAGGATAGAAAAGAAGAAGACACATAAATAAAAAAATGAGAGAGAAAACTTCCGGACTTATCCATTGCCGGAACGACCATGGGGATGGTCAGAAAGGAGACGCAACCCTGGTTGAAGACCAGAAGGATCGCAGAACAGACGTCACCGATCAAGCAACGGAGCATGAAAAAGCGACCTAAACACAGTGCTACAAAACTTTACAACAACGACAGTATCCCCACCATTATCATAATCAATGATAGCCTAACATTACGGGGTTATATGGTAATTGGTGAACATTCTCAACTCAACTAATGCAGCCACCTGATACCACGTGGGCAAGAAAAATAGAAATATCACTGCCGGGGTCTCCCCATCTTCTCATCCCGGATCCCTGTCTCCCTCCTCTCGAATCCGGGAGGGGACCTTCTCCCAGCGTGGTATGAGCTGAGGTGCCAGGGAGGGGGACGAGAACAGGTTACCAGCGTCCGGTAAAGGAGGGCAATCCAGGCGGGTGAAGAATTGCTGCGGGTCAGATTGTAAAGTTAAAGCTGAGGTTTTACCGCCAGCGAAGGCCAAGAGCTTGAACGGGAAGCCCCAGGCATAGCGGATGTTATGATGGCCCAGGTGGGCTGTGATGGGGCGCCAGGCCCTTCGACGCTGCAAGGTCTCCGGTGCCAGATCCTGAAACAGGGTGAGCTTTACTTCTTAATACACCAGTTCGACTTCTCTGCTTTTACGCATGACTTCCTCCTTGACTGTGTAATAATGAAGGCGAAATATGACATTGCGTGGTTGTTGGGAGTCAGGCCGGGGAGCCCTCAGTGCTCTGTGAATCCTGTCCATGAGTAACCTGGCCGGGGGCACCTCCGGAACCAAGCGTTTAAGAAGGCCCAACACCGTCTCGTGTAGCTCATGCGTCTGTATAGACTCGGGTAATCCCCGCAGGCGTATGTTGTTGCGGCGGGATCTATTGGCGACATCCTCAAGGGCAAGTTCCAAACGGTCCATGCGGTGAGATAATGTGTCAGTCGTGCACGCCAGCGTGTTGTGAGCTGCCACGAGGTCCCCCGTGCCGTCCTCCAGTTCCCCAATGCGTAGGTCCAAGGCCCCCACTTCCGCACGTACCTCCGTGGCTATTTTGGCTATGTCCATCGCTAGACTCGCCTGCATGTCACCCATCCTGGCCAAAATCTGGGTGATATCAGCTCTAGACGCTGGTTGGGACCCCCCTGGGTCCGAGTCCAAGCCTGTTTCCGCGCTGCAGTTCCGGCCACCATCTTGGCGTTCTTCCAGGCCGCGGCGCTGGAAAATTGGCGCCACCACTGGGGTCGGGGGATCCTGTTTTTGCCACCTCGGGTGGTCCCCGGCATGCTCCCGGTAAGGGGGGGTTGAAATGGTGGGTCAGATTGATCTTTGTGCTGCTGCTATGCTCCGTTTTGACGGCTAGGTGCGGGAGCTCCTACACCATGCGTCTGGCTCGGTCGGCGTCCACATATTTGGGATTTCTAATACTTCCCAATTAGTGTCCATTAAAGAATATGGAGACAAAAAGAAGATGACTAATAAATTAGAATACCTACTCAAAAAAGAGATTAGGCTCAAATGGGATATTATAACATTAGAGCAGTACCTCATGAATAAAATTACACCTAGAGGTTTAAGATGGCAGAAAGATCTGTCAACAGAGATGGTAAATGAATCATTCATTATAGTTTGGTGCAATATGTTGGGGAATTTTTCAATTCAAATGATGGAAACCATTATTCAACGAAGAAAGGAGCTGCTGGTAGAATTGAATAATGAAATCAACTCACGGAAATCGTTAAAGTCACGGAACTAAGCGAAAGAGAATAATTATTTAAAAGACTGGAACAAACTTTAGGGAAAGTGGAGAAAGAGGTGGCGGACAAAAAGAAAAGTAAATTTAACAGAGATATCAAAGAGTACAACTCTGATAAAATTTGGCTATTCAAGATAGATGCGAATATGGAGACTAACACCAAAAATCCAATTAACGAAGAGAAACCCCCTGATCAACCATCCTATCCATCCAATTCATTGCCTTATAACCAGGCACCAAGACAACTGAATATCAGGAATGATACAGTGGTTAGAAGGAAAACATACACACAACAAAGAAGAGATTCATATCAAAGGAAAATGAACTACTCACATCACCCAGAATATACGGATCAATATGGATATCAAAACGACAATCACTACTGTCAACAGAATAGGCTCACTGGAAGAGTAAACGACCTACCATATAGACATACACCACCACCCAAAGACACATGGAGAAGAAAAGCTCCATATGGAAGAATTCCACCTATCCCTCTTCAGAATAGACACTCCCAATTTGGAAGATTACAATGAAGAGGAGGTTTTTCACCAGAATGGATGGAAAGAACGTAGCAAAGAGAATATTCAGAACAACAGAAACCAAGAGAACAGGATGAAGGTTTATGGAGAAGGACCTCCCGTCAATACAGGGAAAAGACATACAAGAGAAAAGGATGCAGAGGAGGACAAAAGAGGCAGAGTATAGGCTCAACAGGTGTTTACAATCTGAGTGGAAAGGACCTCAGCCAAGATGAAATTAAAGCATTACAAAAAGGTCTCAAATTTGCTCCAAATAATAAAGGGAACACCTTTGATACATATGTTGACATTCAGAAATTCAAGAGACAATTATCTCTAAAGAAATTTTTCATTAAACATCCAATAGAAAGACAAGATTTAGAAAATAATCAATACACACATACTATGCTTAGGGAGCGCTCCAGATTCTATTCACGACATATGGTGTCAAAAGAAATGGAAGCATTTGAACAGATGATTCTATCTGATTTGAGGAAAATAGAAATAAATAAAAAGAAACATAATATGCCACAAAATGTAACAATATCATAATTCAAAGGATTAGAGCAATTACGTAGAGATAAATCTTTAATAGTCAAACGTGTAGACAAAGGGGATGGGGTAGTAGTTCTAAGTGAGGAAAAATATAATCAAGAATGCAGACGGTTACTCAATGATCCTTTAACGTATAAAAAATTAGAAAAGACCCTACTGTTGCAGTTAAAAATATGTTTTATGAATATCTTCTGAAAGGAAAGGATAGTCATATTCTCAATTCACATGAATACCTTAAAATAATGCACCCGCAGATCCCAGTGTTCTACATTCTCCCCAAATTGCATAAAGATTAATTAAATCCACCTGGTCGGCCGATAGTTTCAGGCATTAACTCCATATCCTGCAGAATATCAGAGTATGTGGATAATCTCCTACAGCCATTAGTGATAAAAACACCGGCATATTTAAAAGACACCATTTCGGTTTTGAACCTATTAAAGGATATAGAATGGCAGGATAATTATATCCTCGCGACATGCGATGTAGCTGCTCTTTATTCTATTATTCCACATGAAGCAGGCTGCTCAGCAGTGAGTCATTTTTTGACAAGATCCGATAATTTCAAAGAGGATCAAATAGAATACATTATTGAGGGCATCTGGCTAATCCTCACCAATAATTTATTTTGGTAAGGAGGAGATTTCTATCGCCAACAAAATGGAATAGCTATGGGGACGAGGTTCGCCCTCAGTTATGCCAATTTGTTCATGTCACATTGGGAATCTAATGCGGTGTGGGCTGGGCATGGTTGGGGGCAGGACCTTGTCCTCTATAAAAAGGTATATCGATGATATCCTTATAGTCTGGCGTGGTAGTATGGACTCACTGATGCAGTTTATACATCATTTAATCGATAATCTTCTAGGCATCAAGTTAGAATCCTGCATAAATACTGAGACAATATATTTTTTAGATCTAAACATATATTTATTTATTTATTTATTTATTTATAAAGGATTTTACCAGGAAGGATACATTGAGATTTCTCTCGTTTTCAAGTATGTCCTGGGTTCAAGAATAGAGAATGGAGCTATTAAGACCAGATCCCATTTTAAGAAAAGTACAAGTAAATAGTTACATACATCAAACAAGTAACCACTATCAACCATGGCTTCGTGCAATACCGAAGGGACAAATGATGAGAGTAAGAAGAAATTGCACAGATTTACCACAATTTTTGCAACAGACTAACAAATTGATGACTGATTTTAAGGATAAAGGACACAAAGAAGCATCCCTTAAAAAAGTCAGAGAAGATGTCCTCAAAATGGATAGAGAACAACTATTGAAATATAAAGAGAAAAAAGAAGAAAAAAACACTGAAGTTGCTCTTATCCTGAATTATAATACCACCAATCAATTTATTAAAAAATCAATTAATCGCTACTGGCCAATTCTGAAACGGGATCCTGCTCTTAATGATATCATACCAGATACACCTGGAATCATCTTTAGGGGAAGCAACACCATTAAGAGTAAACTAGTTAAAAATATACCTATGATTCAGAATAGGGAATTTTTTTAATTTACAAACGGGTTTTTATGGATGTGGTCGCTGTATAGCTTGCCGCAAAACCGATAACCATAAAAGATTAATTCGACATTTTGATGCCATAGAAGGAGGACAAAAATAAAAGATGAAATCGATTATGACATGTCACTCCAAAAATGTAATATATTTGATGAAATGCCCATGTAATAAAATCTATATAGGCCAGACCTCACGCTGTTTATACATCAGGATAAATGAACATATGAATAACATATGTGGTGGCAGTGAAAAACATAGTGTACCATTGCACTATAAAGAAACACATAATTGTGACCCTAAGGGCACTCAATTTTATGCAATCAAAAAAATTCAGAGTCAATGGAGAGGTGAGGATCTTCATTGTAAGATGATCAAAACGGAAATTAGATGGATATATTATTTAGACACCCTGATCCCCAGGGGTCTGAATACTGAAATTGAAGTTATCAACTCTGTATACTTTTGATCATATGTATATGTTTTTTATTGTGCTCCCTACTAGATAATTAATACATGTATGATTTTTCGTGTTAACAATTTTTCTGGGGTGAAGGGTACACCCGACTAGGTGAGCAGCATCAGATATTACCAGCTTCCGATATATAACTAGTATCGCCGAATGCTTTGAACTAATTGTTCTTTTTCTCTCAAAGGCACTTGGTGTATGGCAGCAAAACCTGAGTCCCGGAAGTTCCCTGCTGAACCAGAATAAATAAGTGCCTCAGTGTCTAGCGTCATGTTTTCCCACGCAATAGACACTGGAACCACAACACGAAACCTCTTTCTCTTTTTCTACACAAGAGACACAGCGGTCATGCCTAGGACCTGTCTCTTAGGGGATACTAGAAACGCCCGTTTCCCGACAGTGAAGACCTCTTGGGTCATCAGGGACACTGTAAACAAAAATGACCCTTATCAGCACAATATAGACATAACCCTTCTCTGAGACGGTGCTGTCTCTCCTCACCAGATATACTAGAATGACCCAATTGCATAGGTTCAGGGACTGCTTGTTCAACCCTAGGGGGTGAAGGAGTACGAACCACATGAGGTGTGGAAAGAGGTTTGCGAGGTTTGTCACGACCTGACCTTCTCTCACAAATCTGGTCGTCGAGTGCAATACAGAATCCAATGAGGTCATCTAGTTCCTCTGGTAGCGAAATAGGAGGTAGTTCATACATTAGTGTATCATTAACACCTTCTAAGAATGCAGTCGTGAATGCATCATTAGGCCATTGTAATTCTGCTGCCACGGTTCTAAACTCAATAGCATAATCAGCTACTCGACGATTTCCCTGCTTAACGTGCCACAAGTGCGCCTAAGGTCCTTCATAAATTCAGCACAGGTTTCCTTAGTTCCCATATAGGAGTTGCCCACAGCAAGGCTTTGTCTGTTAAATAATTGATCACGTACCCCACATTCCCGGATTTAATTTGAACATGATCTCCATTTGCATAATAAATCCTCTACATGTACCAGATGTACCATCAAAGCTTATGGGAGACTTCAGATTGACATGATGCTTTTCAGCAGTAGGAGGAGAGGAAACCTTTACTGCAGGAGAGGATGGTGTCGAAGCTTTGCTAGACTGATTCATCAGTAACCCCAAAGCCTGAGCAAATTGATCCATGCGGTGATCTTGCTCTTCCGGTTTTGTAATAATATCACCAAGTTTAGACATCAACACAGACAAGTGTGCCGGATCCATATATGGCCTTGATGTAATGTCATGTTCACACTCGACAATCGTGGTTTGGATCCCTATCAACAGACCTCTAAGCCCTCCGATCCATGAGTGGTCAGGACCACTAACCCTATCACTCCCAGCCAGGGAAAACAAACAGACCAGCAACAGTGGACACAGATCAGCAGTAGATGTCAGGACTGAGCATACACTGGGGCAGAAAGGGTTAACTTTGTTGACAGGTGAGGTATAGCCTGCATTAAGCCTGTGCAGGTTATTTATCTCAAACACTACAGAATCAGCGAGGTCAGTAAGACAATCCAGGTCAGCAACAGAGAGGGTTCACATACAATCTTAGTTGGCAACAGAGAGGGTACTCATACAGAATGAATCGGCAACATAGAGGGCACTCATACAAACTGGGTCGGCGTTCTGCAGGGTCAGTATATATTCTGAGTCAGCGTGTGGCAGGATTAGCAATCATTCTGAGGCTGCTCTAGGTAAACCATACATACAGGCTGTATCAGAGAGAATCGTCACAAGGCAGTCCGGGTCAATCACAATCAAGGTCCTCATACACTCCGGGTCAGTATAACAGAGAATAAATCAAAGAATCAGTGACTCGAAACGAGTAATTTAGCGATGCGGGAAAATGACTCCACGTCAAGGCAATGACTCAGAGCATGCACTCTTTACTTAAAGGCCGGTGGCTCCGTGTCATCACGCCGCGCCCGGCCCTGACCAGCCGGAGGAACGCCGGAGCCCCTGGCACTCGGCCAGTCAGTGGCGCTGTGCGCCCAGGACCCCCTGAGACCCCTCAGATGTGACATCCTGCCACTAACTACAGTACATGTAGTTCTAGGGGCTTCTTCCTGGAACAGACGATGAGTACAAGATATTGTTAACTGCTTTCTGCCCTCAGATGTGGTATTACCCCGACTCTGATGTTGCCATGTGCCAAACAGACAGAATTCAGCGCCGGCAGATTCCTCCTTCCCCATCTTGGACGACTTTGAAGGCAGACTGGATGCAACACTACTAGTAGTTGTAACTACTTGTTAGTAGCTTTTCTCCTCTTGCTGCTGCCTGCTTTTCCATTTTGGAGGGGGGAACAGGGAATAGGGGGAACAATGCACCCTGTTCTTCCCTTTGTCTCTGCTTCGGGACAGGTAAAGCAGAGACACTACTTGCTATCCTAGTAGCACTAGGGGAGGCACTAGTGGTCATCGTACTGCTGGTGGTGATGGACTCCCAAGTCGATGTCAACATCAACACAGCTGCAGTTGTTGACATCGCACTGGGTCTTGCACTGCTGATGATGGTGGTGGTTGTAATAGTAGTGGTGGTGGTGCCTGGCATTGCAGGAACAAGTTTTCCTCTGGTTGTTCCAGGCCAGGACTGCCTATGGAGGATCACGCTTTGTATCCCTGTCAGCGTCCGTTTAGCTTTTTGACGGGGAGGGCTTTTTCACGTCCGGTGGTTGGCCCTCCCTGTCAAAACGGCACGGACGCAGGGAGGTGCGGGCGCACACAAGCACCAAATGCACTTCTGTGCCGCCAGCCTTAAGGGTCAACATTCCACATTCTAGCTCAAGTGACTATAGATAGTCATATAAAAGTGTTCAGGCAACAACCATCATCTCCCCCATAGAGGACTTTTATTCTGTAAGATTTAAATCAACTCAATTCCCCTTTAATACCGCAGCCTTTAACCCAATAAGGAAAAATATTTCACATTGTTCAGCACCCTGCACTTTAATATCCGATTTTAGGGTTTACCTCCCATATCATTAGGTTAATTGATTGGATTTAGCCAAGTTCATCTTATCAATATTACCATTTTAATCACAAAATTCTTTAATATTAACATATTTTATGCAATTCCCTTTAAAGTTGAGGGACCAAATGAATATTATTATTATCATTTTTCTCCACTAATAATAGAACTATTAATAATTTTTCTAATAAACTTGGCACCTATCTCCTTAAAAAGCTCTACTACTATATGAGCCGACACTCCCACACCACCCTGCACACGGAATTTTAAAGAAGAATTAAGGGTTTATCATTTATACCTCCAAGTTAAGTGATTATAGATAGTCATATAAAGCTGTTCAGGCAACAACTACAATCACCACCATAGAGGATTTTTATCCTTTAACACTCAACATTCCTATCATTTGATATGTTTAGATGTGATCTGCAAACCTTATGACAATCTATTCAGCCTTGATATTGAAACCCCATGCGAAAAAAAAAAATGAAATTGAAAGCAGAATAGGACAAGGCTATTTACAGAGATCAACTGGCATTACCCTTTTACACCCACTGATGAAGCTGACCACAGAGAAACACGTATGCAGTGTTTTATTTATTGTATTGTAAACATTTAATAAAGTAGTGTTAAACATAGCCAGTGACTGCCTGTCCTGTTTTAGTGGATGAATCACCACCACTATTACCACTGAGGATCATTCCAACCAAGAAGGGTGTCCGGTGCCCCTTGGAATCACCGGCTGCTTGAGATTTGGTGCCTCTTGAATAATAGTCACCATTAAATGTGAGTAGACATTTAATATTTTATTATAACCATTTATTTAAATGGTCTGCACATTGCATTTTATTTGTTTTTACCGAGGAACACCCCACGGAGTAAAGACCTAATTTTCCAGTGTAAATACTGAAAATTGGATGAATTGATCACCAGTGCGAGCCATACCCTACATATCTTTCTAATGGTGAACTTTTGGGGATTTACCACCTATTGGGAATACAAGCAGCTGCACACCAGGATCATCATCACATTCAACAGGTACCCTTTCCCCCTTTTTTTATTTCACTGTGGCTCCTATTTAAATCGATACATTTATCTATTAAGAGCATAACTGATGTACTGTTAACATATTACAAAATCTCAGATAATTAAATCAATTGCTGTATTTTATGTATTTATAAATAATAATATTAAGGTCTATCATTAGAGATCACTTTGCTGCTATTTAAGCCGTTTTGCACATTATTGTTGAAATTTGTTTATTAAGAATTTCCAAAATTCACAATATTGCATTTTAAGTGTACATACACCTTATAGAATAAACACTAGACCACTAGGTGGCGCCAGAGATATACTTCACATCCATTCTACTACTAATAAAAGTTATGTTTTAAATTTGAACACTCTCTAAAAAAACATATCAATAGTCTGAATACATATTATTTTAGGATATGATACAAAGTTCAAAATGTATCATGTCAACAAAGCGAAGGTATACTAAACCTTCTTGCTGAAATGTATTTGGTGATATAGGAATCAAGATATCCTGTGTTCCATATTTTCCATTCCCTATAGCTATACATCAATGGCTATCTATATACCTACAAACTCTTGGTTTACCTTTATAGAGTACGTCTGAACCCCAAGTGGGTATATCTGCTAAAGTCAACTTCCTCCTCTACTCCGACCACTGAACCTCTCACACGGTATGGCCTTTATCCCCAGACATCTGCCCAAAGCTTGATGTAGTGTACTGAAGCTTCACCCAACAACCAGTTGTAACATGGCTAAGGTTAACAATATGACTGGCTTTATTAGGTTGCAGGCACACTTATTTATATTGAACCTTTCCACAGCACAGGTCCCGGGAGAAAACCCCATCAACCAATAACAAACAAGTGTCTCACAGGACAAGATCATTTCAAGAGAACAATATGCCAGCAGATTCAGATTTTACAGTATCTGATTGATAACTTCCCCCAGGGAGGGATTAGCACAATAGCAGGAAACACACAGTTTAAAGTCTGCCATAAATGTAACAAGGTGCAAACAGCCTGAGAAGTGAACCCCTTTTCTTAGCCCAGACGTGACAAAAATTAAAAGAACCTACAATCCCGAATCTGTCATTGCCATTATTTTTTCTTAATTGTCACATCATTTTTTTCCTTTTTAACAATTACCGTAGATACTCGAGTATAGCGCAACCCGAATAGAACGCGATGGATAGAGATTCATTATGGAAATGAGAGAATACTCAAGAGAAAAACGAAATCGATCGAGTCAGCGCTTCTTTCGGCCACGGTGTCTTCTTCCTTTCAGTATATATTATTGGGTACCTTTAAGTAAACAAAATGCTGCCATAGCGTAGTAATTCTTAAACCACAATAAAAATATAAACAGAAGAAGGATTGCACTCACATTTCCATGTGTCTCAATCAGACACCAGATAATCCAGACAGCTGGCGATATTAGAGGGAATGCCGGATTTCCCACAAAGCCCGCAACCTTTTCGCTCCAATAGAGACTGGACACCAGGAGGTGATTTCAAGGCTAGTTTATTAAAATAAAAAATACAGACAAAGCACCTAAATGCGTTTCGCGAGTTCACTCGCTCCTTCAGTAGGTGTACACCTACACACTACACCTACTGAATAAGCGAGTGAACTCGCGAAACGTGTTTAGGTGCTTTGTCTGTATTTTTTATTTTAATAAACTAGCCTTGACATCACCTCCTGGTGTCCAGTCTCTATTGGAGAGAAAAGGTTACGGGCTTTGTGGGAAATCCGGCGTTCCCTCTAATAACGCTGTTTATATTTTTATTGTGGTTTAAGAATTACTACGCTATGGCAGCATTTTGTTTACTTAAAGGTACCCAATAATATATACTGAAAGGAAGAAGACACCGTGGCCGAAAGAAGCGCTGACTCGATCGATTTCGTTTTTCTCTTGTTCCATTTTTCTGGTGGGTTTGGATATACCACCTACTGAAAGAGACAGCAGCTGATTCGACCCATACAGTTTCATCTGGGGACTTCAGATTCTAATTACATCCATATATATTCACTATTTTTTGCTGGATACCGAGACATTGACATCTCCTCTAGGTAGTGCCATAGATACAGGCTTCTTTTTGTCGAGATAATACTCAAGACTCGAATATAACGCGAGGAACAAAATTTTAACTTACCAGTAAACAATTAAAATCCTTCCAGGTTCTCTTAACACAGTCAGGCTACCCCTCAGGCCAGGGTGCTCTGCTCTAGAATTATTGCAGCTGTTACTAAGTATGAAGCTGCCGGCCACCCACCTTCTTTACTAGCGATTATTGGCTGGCAGAGGCGAGCAAGGTGAACGATTGGCTTAAACCGAGCGTGCCCTCTGGCCATGATGGATCCCACCTCTCCCGAATCCGGGAGTTCCTGAAGTGTTTTCAAGCATCAGGGAGCCCGCATTAACTTCAGCGAGACTACCGGAATTTCCAGACTTGGGATCCAAGGCAAGTTTTTTTTCTGTTTTTACATGCAATGCAGATGTCTCGAATATAACGCGACCCCTCCAATTTTAAGGTAAAAATCTAGCGGTATACTCGAGTATCTACAGACTAATAAAAGTTACCTTTTAAATTAATACATTCCCTAAACATCACATCATAAATCTGAATCTTTATACATTATTGTAACTAAGTAAGGTAGTACTTCAGAATACAAATGTAATAACTGACACAATTACCTTTAAAATTCAAGACCTGCAAGTCCTCTGTGATACATATTTGATGCTTGTCTTCTTTATTTCGTACTACAGCATCTTCTTGACCCTCTACAGTTACTTCTTTTCTTTCAGCTTCACTTATTTCTTCTTCAATGGACTCGGAGTCAGAGCTTTCAACATCCCCATGCTGTAAACATAAACCGTGCTCCATGTTTGATTCCAAGGTCTGCCGAAATAATAATTTAAAAAAATGTTTGAGAATAATTCAGATATATTAAATACAGTTGCCTGCCAAATGGGTCGCCTTGTTCTAAAGAAACAAAAAATACAATTTACAATAATTTAGAGCCCCGTATCTCTGAAGCCCTATAGGCTAGAAGGGCATGTATGGCATAATTGGAAAAAACAGATTATAGCCTTTCCAAACATATATTTTATAAACAATATTTTTCTCTTTTTTTTCTTCTAACCCAGCACTATTCTTTACAACTATTAAGTGAATAATGATGCTGCACTAACTCACCTTTGCATTTCCCACACTGCCAGCAAGTGTGGAAGGGATGGCACAATGCATTGTTTCTTCAACAACCTAAACCGCTGCACTGCAGTGAGGAGAGAAAAGTGTGACTTTGGAACTCTGCGTCTCTGATTCTTACAACGCACAAGGTCAAGTGAGGTCTCATTGGAAAGGTCAGAGTCTCATCTTTCAATGATACCAAACATACCAAAAATGTAATTTGTAAAAATAAAAATTGCAAAATGTATTTTTGTCTCATTTCTAAGGCAGAGGCTTTATGTGCTTTTACTTACAAAGCAAACAATGTCGCTGCACTAACTCACCTTCTCATTTCCCATGATGGGAGCAAATGTGGAGGGAAGCAAAGCGAGGAAGCTTGGCAGAGAGTCTGGTTGCCATTAGATCTATGGACGGCATGCCGAACCGAGACACCACCTCTGAGAACATTGCCGGGGACAGGGACCAGTCTCTTTGTGACAGAGATGCCCGGCTCAGAAAGTCCGCCCGAGTGTTGAGAACACCTTGGATGTGAACCGCAGACAGTGCCTGCAGATGAACCTCCACCCAGTCCATGATGGTGCTGCACAGAACGGAAAGGAGGTGAGATCTGGTGCCCCTTGCTTGTTTAGGTAACACAATGTGGAGAAGTTGTCTGACTGGATCCTCACGGCACGTCCATGAAGTTGAACAGCGAAGGCCGAAGAGCCTCTCAGACGGCCCGAAGTTCCCTGTAATTTGAGGACAGATTGCAAGTCCAAGAATCCCAAACCCCGTGGGTCTGGACGTCCAGACAATGAGCGCCCCACCCGAAAAGCGACACGTCCGTTGTTACTGTGAGCCACTCCGGTACCGCCAGAGGGACTCCTGTGCTGAGAAACGGAGATCGGAGCCACCACAGCAACCGAGCACTTGTGGACTCCGAAATGCAGAGGTGATGTTCCAGGGATGACAGGTCCCCATCCCACATGGAAAGGATATTGCCTTGCAGACCGTGGGTGTGCGCCCTTGCCCACGGCATGGCCGGGATAGCCGGGCAGCTGTCAGATGACCCAGAACCTGCAACAGATACCTGATGGAGCCCCAAGGAGTAGCATGAAGACCTCGGATGTGACCTAGAAGCTTCGCCTTGTTGGAATCTGAAAGAAAGACCGCCATGGGAGACGTATCCAACACGACACCCAGAAAGACAATCCTCTGTACCGGCACCAGTCGCGACTTCTTCCAGTTCACCAGCCACCCATGCTGGGACAGAACCTCGATAGTGCGGGCCACATGAGCTTTCAGGAGAGGCACGGAAGTGGCCATGAGTAGCCAATCATCCAGATAGAGGACTATGTACAGGCCCTCCTGACGCAAAAAAGCTGTCAACACTAACAAACTTTTGGAAAAAACCCTAGAAACTGAAGACAGTCCGAAGAGAAGAGCCCAAAACTGGAAATGAAAGAGTCTGCCCCCAGAAAGAACCGCAAACCTGAGGAACTTCCAGCTCACCTGGGCGACCGGGACATGTAGATAGGCATCCTGCAGATCCAAGGTGACCATGAAATCGCCGGGCCACAGAATCTGAGTGACAGTGCTAACAATATCCATCTTGAACCTTTCTTTATGTACACACAGATTTAAAGACTTAAGGTCTAGAATGGGGCGAAAGGAGCCATCCGGTTTCCCCACCAGAAAGAGACAAGAGTAGGTACCTTGGAAGCAGTCCTGGGAAGGCACAGGTTCGATTACACCTTTTCCCAGCAGGCCCTGGACCTCCGAAAACAACCGATCCTTGGAGTTAGTTGACCTCTGAGAGGAGAGAAGGAAGGCATTACGAGAAGACACAAACTGAATAACGTATCCACACTGAACAGTCTCTAAAACCCAGGCATCCAAAGTCGTCCCCTGCCATGCCTCCGCGAAGTGAAGAAGACGACCTCCTACCCGGATACTGGAGTCAGAATTTTCTGAACTTACGAAACCCAGGAGCCTGTGGTCTCTGATCCGGCATATGCTGACGGAATGGATGCTCCCTCCCTTGGAGGAGCAACCATAAACTACAAAACCGAGCCAATGCAGGGACCCCGACCCAGCCATAGAATACAGGAAAAAAGGAACAATTGTCACACCAGAAAACAGACAGGAAAGGATCCAATGCCAGAACATCGGAAAACAGTAGAGATGAAGTGCAAACGTAAATCGAACGACCTCTTAGAATTAGAGGTCAGAAGGAAGAAATTCCGGGAAAATGGAGCAAGTAAACAGGCTCCACAAGAATGTCAAAACCTGGAGGAGTTGACCATCCAAAACCAGAGATGGTACACCAGACCAGAATCCCCTGGAACAATAGTATAGATACAAGAAATAGCCAAAAATATGAAAGTGGGGCATGTGTAACACAACGGAAGGAACACCTTCTGACAATCACGTTACCAAAAATAAAACTCTCAAGAATAAGCAGAAGACGGCACAAACCGAAGCAGAAAACATCCCTGCACATGGGAGAACAAGAGAAGTACCAGAACCAAACCATATGTATGACAAAAAATAAGTCATACACCTTCCCTGAAAGGAGAAAGAATGAAACCAGGAGATAGACCCAGTGACTATTGATATCACTACCGATAGTCGTCATTAATTTACGACCTAGAAGGATAGACAGTGAATCATATGGAATTTACCCAATTCTTTTACGGGAACAACACCCAAGAGCAAAATACAAAGATATGAAAAAAAAAGAACGAAGAAGTGACTGTAACTCAAGGTAAAAGAAAAACACAAAATGTGGCAAATAGCTTTGTAATCATCCTAATCAAAAGCAGAGAAGACCTCAAGCTACACCAAAGAACTTTGCAGAAGAAAAAAATACCAGAAGACCCAACAGTCAAAAACACAGCACAAATGTTAAAGGTATGAAGTCATCTGGGATCAAATCAGGAAACTACTATACGCGTGCACAGCACAAAAATGGAACACTCTACGGTCTGTATGTTCTGATACCTCAGAGAATGCACACCTGGAGAACTACATAGGACCTGACGTGAAGCGCTGTACCCATGTTATGCATCACAATAAGCAGGATACCTGCAACAACAAAAAAACTCTAGGAAGAAGACACAAATGTGAATGTAAAGGGAACAACCTTCTGCAGACACAGATACCTGGCGGTGCCAAACACTTCGCAGGGCACAGGCAAAAAAAAAAAGGGGGAACAGGAGCAGGAATAGAGCTCAGAGAGAAGGTGACTGTGACGGAACCGTTCTCTTCCGCCTGTCCTGACTCTCCAGACACCCCTTCGTTGCGGTCAGCCCGGCTACTGGGAACGCTGTCCTCAGTGCCTCGTGCAGCTTGACCCGCCTGCTTCTGTTCCTCTGCCCTGGAGCCGTTAGGAATTCCCAGAAGGACGCTCGGTGCCTTCTGATGTTGAGTACATAGTGTAGCGTCGCTGAAATAAAAACACCAGGCGCGGCTGTATGCTTTAAAACAGGATTCTATCTCTCTGAGCTCTGAGAGTTCTCTGGCTTTTTTTTTTTTTTTTTTTTTTTTTTTTTTGTATTTAAGGTTTTTATTTTGAAATAAAGTCAGCAAAACAAGCAAATAAAATGGCCTCGCAGGGCCATACTGTCATAGGAAGGATAACGTTCAAAACAGTAAGCATAGGCACAGCAAACAATAATATATCAGCAAAATCATCCCCAATAGGGGGGTCTCATCTAGAACATGCATATATAAAGTCAACTGACTACAGCCGTAGGTCAGCAAAATCATCCCCAATAGGGGGGTCTCATCCAAATGTAAGAGGATAGAAAGAAAACACTCGTAGCTAAAAGGAAGCAGGTAAGAGCACTGCAAGAGAACAGGGCATAAAAAAAAAAAAAAAAGGGGGGGGGAGGGGCGGTTAGAAAAAATAAAAATAAAAATAAGTGTCTTCAATGAAAGTCCTCGATAATGTCACAAATGCACATAAAGACATTCAGGAAAGTCTCATAGCAGGGGGGGAGGAATGACTTAGCTAGGGGAGGAACATCAAAAATAACAAAAGGGGATCAGGGAACAAAAATACTCGGCTGAGGGGGGAGGAACAAAAACAAAAGTGTCTGCATGAGGGGTTCAACGTAAAGCACTCCGGTCGGCAACATTAGGGGACCAAAGCTGACCGCTTCAGCCTGTGTCCAGCGGGAGGGCCACCTGCACGGCTCCACCGCGCCAAGGCAGCTCACGGGGTACACCACAGGAGGACATCCACTGGGCCAACTCCATCTCAGCTAGGGCCACACAAGGCCCAGATAAAAGCACCCTGCCCGCACCCATCCTCCCGATGATCCGCCGCGGTCTCATTATGGACGGCTCAGGGGGAGCGACGGCAAGTCGCACAGGGTCCCCTGCTACTTCTCCGGAGTCGTCAGCGCCGGTCGGCCCCTCGCCACCTCTTCGTTCAGGGAACGCAGCCTCTGACCTGGAGAAATCCTCCTCAGCGTCCGCGGAGGGTTCAGCCACCGGCAGCACCGCGTCCTCCACTTCTCTCTTCCGTTCCGTCCCCAGTACCTCCATTAGCCTGCGCCACATGCCACGGGTAACCGGGCTCTTGTCGTCCCCAGGCATCATCGTCAAGCAGGCCTCAAGGCCCTCCAACACCGCTCCCAAAGTCTTCATGGGGGAAGGGCAGGCCAGCCGCTGCCGATCCTCAGCCACCCCCGTTAACTCTGCTGCGTGTCCGACAGCAGCAGCCGGAGGACAGGGGCCCTCCATCCCCGCAGCTTGCCGCAACCCGGAACCCTGCGAATGAGGCCGAAGGAGAGTCTGGACGTGCAGGCGCCAAAGCCCAGGCCCCAAGATGGCCGCCGGTGGATCGCACTCTGCAGGCACCCGAGGTACGAAACGGGCTGTCTCAGGTCCGGAGGGGGGAACCATGCAGCCTCCGGACAGCACAACTCTGGTGGCCAGCCACCCCGGTACCTTTAAAGCAGAAAAGTCCCCTTTTTAAAGTCATCAGAAGGTCCCTTATGGAGGCAGACGAGCGGAGCTCCATCAAAGCACGTCCGTCTCCGTTGGTAGCCGGCCACGCCCCCCAGTTCTCTGGCTTTTAATGAACAAAACGCCACCATTTATGCTGAAGTCCAACAGTCATAATTTGCATAAATGATGCACCTCGTCCTACCAATATACTAATTACATTATGTCAGTTATTTACAATAAACATTTTAAATCCCTTGAATTAAACATGCAGCTAAGTAAGGGGAAAAGCCCTGTTGCATAAATTACACAGCAGTAAAGCTTGTTTACTGGCTATACAGAAACACATTTACCTACAGGAATATAAGTATATTTAAAACCAAAGCTATGCCATTTTACACTAAACTAATTTAAACTAAAACTAAACGATGTAAAATATATCTAAAATCACACGATATAAATGAACATAAAGTCTCTTGGGGTCTGAAGCATGGAGCGTTACATCAGCTCCATGACATATGTCCCCCCTTCCAGAACGGCAGGGCAAGCTTAGATCCCAAACGGATCACTTGCCACTGACGAGACCTCTCACCTTGCCCCTCTTCTGTGCCATCTTCAAAGTTCCATGGTTGCGGGCACATAAGCAAAGTCAGTGGGGTCTGACGGTCGCTGGAAGGGGGTCTTCATTATACCCACACAGGACCCAGTAACAGGCAATTGGACGTATTCTCCTGCCCGCTGACGTCCAGCTACAGCCAGTTTTGGGTCACCCAGTGTGTGACCGTAAGGGAGAGGGTACTGTCAGGATCCCTGGCTGTAGCCATTCTGGAACCCCCCCTGGTGGTACACTTCCATGTACTGTTCGTGCCCTGTAACAAGCATTCACTATTAGCACCAGCAATGCAACAGTTAACTCACAAACAACACACGTGACTCACAAAATAAAGGGCTCTGCCCCACAATTAACATTGCTGGTTCATTACAGCTCTTGTGCTGAGAGAGTGAGGTGCTACTAACGAGCTGCTCTGCTGTACCAATCTGTTCCTGTTTATTATTTATGTTTCCTGCAACTCCACCATCATCCTTCTGAGAATCATCCGGTCAGTTTATTTCCCTATCATCCTCCATACCCCTTCCCACCTGCTTATCAGTGCAGGACACTGCATCCTGGGCTCATACCCCTGCCATCCAGGTGCCACCCAGGTACCATCCCCACGATCCTGACACCTAGGCCCTCATTTAATAAAAATGCTTAATGAGTTAAACCACGACACCAAATTAGACCCTGCAACACTAAGAGCCCATATAGCACTTATCCCTAAACCAGATAAAGACCACACCTTGGTACAAAACTATCGCCCCATTTTACTCTTGAATGCAGACCTAAAATTAATGGCCAAAATGATGGCGAATCGTCTCAATCCTTACATCACAAGTCTTATACACCCTGATCAAACAGGTTTTGTCCCCACCAGAGAAGCCCGTGATAACACAATACGTGCAATTGATTTAATGCACCTAGCACGCACCTCCTCCAACCCCACCATCTTCCTATCGATAGATGCGGAAAAGGCGTTTGACCGGGTAGACTGGACCTTTTTATTTGAAACCCTATCGGCACTGGGCTTTGGTCCACAATGGTTACATTGGATCCACTCCCTCTATAACACTCCAAGCGCCTCTCTACGAGTTAATGGGACTTATTCCCGAGACTTCCAGATACGTAACGGGACTCGACAAGGCTGCCCCCTGTCTCCACTCCTCTTCATACTGACACTAGAGCCACTATTGCAGAAAATTAGAGATCATCCTGACATTACTGGACACATACTTCCCCTCCACCACTATAAAGTAGCTGCCTTCGCAGATGATATACTATTATCCCTTACAGATCCTAATCGCTCCCTTACACATCTCATGTCCAATCTAGACACTTCTGGACAATTGTCTAACTTTCGGATTAACCAGACAAAATGTGAGGTCATGGGGATAGGCATATCGACATTAACACAGAGGGAGTTGGAAAGATGTTTTCCATTTAGATGGGTGCAGAACTCCCTTAGATACCTGTGAGTAATACTGACTAGAGACCTGGACCACTTATATACGTCTAACTTTGAACCTCTCCTGAAAGTAGTACAACAAGACCTTAAAACATTGAGCTTACCCCATATCTCTTGGCTGGGGAGGATCAACGTCTTAAAGATGAATATACTCCCTAGATTCTTGTACCTCTTTCAATCAATCCCTGTAGGAATCCCATCACAATTTTTTGCCCGGCTGAAATCAGCATTCCTCGACTATGTCTGGAATAGGATACATCCCAGGGTTTCATACGGAGACATGACGAGACACAGGAATAAAGGGGGTTTAGGCCTTCCACATATGGAATTATATTACTCAGCAGCCCTATTTCTTAGGTTAAATGATTGGTGCATGTCCCCACCACACAAGTTATGGGTACCGATAGAACAGAAAACAATTCGAATCCCGATAGCTTCCTTACCATGGCAGACAGCTCCCCTCACAAACCTACTTATTTCCCCAACCCTTATTTCCCCAACCCTTCTAAAATGGCGAGCATTACGAAAATCACTGCAACTCTCAACACATCCATCGCCACTATTACCTCTTACTTTTAACCCACTTTTTCCAGCTGGTATGTCCAACAATTTTCTGCCAACGCTAGTGGAGGGATCGCACCTTCCCCTTCATAAATGTCTAATGAACTCCAAGCCAATCCCTAAACTATTGTTGCCTCCAGATGAATATGCCACTCCAATCTCGGACTACCGATATTACCAGCTCCGACACTTCATAGCATCATTAGGCCACCCGACCTCTCTTAGACAAGATGAATCCCCTTTTGAGACTCTTTGCACTATTGACCCACACCAGCCACACATGCTGTCCACTATGTACGGTACGCTCCTAGACGCCTCAGCTCCCCTTATTCCCTTATATGCAACAAGATGGAGCAAGGAGATGGGTGACCTGATTCCAGAAGATAAATGGGACGTGATATTTCAGATAGCTGCCCACTCGTCCCATAGTCTACATGTACAACAGTCACATTATAAATTCCTGTCTAGGTGGTACCTCACTCCCTCGAGATTACATAAAATGTTTCCGAACTCTGATGTATTGTGTTGGCGATGTAAGAAAGAACCGAGAACCTATTTACATATTTGGTGGGAATGCTTCCACATTCAAGCATATTGGACATCCATTTTCACAGAGATCAATGAAATCACGGGATTAGACCTGTTACCCTCTCCACAAGTAGCTCTATTTCACCTGGTCCCCCTCTCCCCTGTCACATACAGAAAGTCTCTGGCCATTCACCTGTTTAATATGGCAAAATCATTGATTCCCAGGCACTGGCGCTCCGTACATACTAGGGACTAGAAATCCCGCATCGCAGCTCCGGAGGGAGGGCTAAACGGACTTCGGAGAGTATACACCCGGTGGTCAGCCGCTCAGGGGGTATAGCATAGGGTAAAAGGCTCAGGTAGTCACCCAGAATTCGCCTTTCAACGAAATCACAGACGGAGCGCTTGCAAAACGTGACCTCTTCCCTTCACAGCCAGCCACGCCCCCCTCCTGACCTATTTTATAGGTCAGAATTGTCAAAAAATTGTAATCCCCTAGCAGTATTAAGAGCGTGGCTCAGGGTTAAATATTCAATGCTGAAAGCCGTAACCCCGAGCCACACTCGGGCTGGATACATTACTTGGCCCTGCACTCCATCGATCACAACATCATGCTTCCTGGTTCCCTTCACAGGAGAAGGGAACCAGGATGCCCCGATCGGCTGTAGGAGAATGCGATTGTGGAGGTCAGAGAAGGAGAGCAGGTAAAGGTATTGAGCCCAAATGTGGCTCGGGGGTTACCACTTTCAACATTGAAAGTTAGCCCCCGAGCCGCACTCAGGAAACCTGCAAGGGAGGTTAAGGTGCTGTAATTTTATTTATTGGAGCTGGAGAGTAGGAACCAGCAATTTTTCGATGTTAGCGACAAGTGCTTGTACATTATATAATATATACATCATGTTACAGATGCAAAGTGGACATACACACCCTTATTTTGTAAACATTATTATTATTATACTTTATTTATACAGAGCTAGCATATTCCGCAGCCCTGAACAATGGGCACAATATAGACAGGGTTACAATACATTGAGACTGAACAACATTTGATAAACCAGTACAGGAAGAAACGAGGGCCCTATTCCCGTGGGAATTTACAATCTAGAAGGGTTGGTGGTGGAAACAGGAGGAGGGGACTGCAATGTGAGAGTGATGGACTGGTTGGGACAGTGGAGTGTATTAATGAGTTGGGTTATAGGCTTCCCTAAATAGGAATGTCTTAAGAGAGCATTTGAAGGAAGGGAAACTAAGGGAAAGTCTGACAATACGAGGGAGAGCGTTCCAGAGGATGGGGGCTGTGCGTGAGAAATCCTGCAGTCTATCATGGGAAGAGGTGATGCGGGGAGAAGCTATGCGCAGGTCACGGTTTGATCTTAGGGAGCGGACTGGGGTGTATTTTGTGATTAGAGATGACAGGTAGTGGGGAGATGAGTTAGTGTGAGCTTTGTAGGTCAGGGTAAAGATTTTGAATTTAATTCTGCAGTGGATGGGGAGCCAGTGAAGGGACTCGCAGAGAGGAGCGGCAGAGACAAAGCGGTGGGTGAGGTGGATGAGCCTGGCTGAGGCATTCAGAATGGATTGTAGGGGGGCAAGGCAGGAGAGAGGGAAGACAACTAGAAGATTATTACGATAGTCAAATCGTGAGATTATAAGGGCGTGGATGAGTTGCTTTGTGGTGTCAGCGTTAAGAAATGGACGAATTCTGGAAATATTAAGTAATTGGTAGCAGCAGGAGGAGGAAGGAGACTGGATGTGGGGGGTGAAGGAAAGAGCAGAGTCAAGTATAATTCCGAGACAGCAAACCTGGCTTGATGGGGAGATAGTGATACCATCGACCATGACCATGTAAAGATGTGAGTTGTTCAACTGACATGTCCCCACTTCCCTTCTCCCTCTTTGTACTACATTAGGAAATATGCATGTCGAATGGATAAAAATTTCAAATGGAAGTTTTACCTTATTTTCTGAAGTTTGGTCTGAGTTAATATCCTCATCAGAAATAATTTCAAAATCTTCTGAATATTTTGGGTTTGGTCCAACAAAAACCTGAGATCCGTTTTCACATTTAATTTTTACTGAATTCTGTTAAAATCAGAAATGTTGTTCAGTTTTTTGTCTTTAGGGAAATATTTAAGTGAATGTTTCCTCAATCACATATTAATATGATTTTATGCACGTCTTTACTATTCATTACAGGGAAACTTACCTCAAACCATGAAGGGCCTTTTTCAGGTCATTTATGTGAGCCTTGGGTTTAATCTATTGAACACACTGGCATCTCGTTCAGAAAAACACCGGACAAGAATAGCCACACAGCATTAAATGGATGTGGAGACTAGCTTCAAGACAGGCTCAAAATTAAGAAAGGATAATCTGCAGGACTGATAGCTGATTTGTCCTTAACTGACAATTTGTCATGCAATGGCAATGGGAGTGTGTGAATATGAAGAAGTCGATTATCATGAGGCCTTGGTTAATTTTTAAATATTCACCACATAGGGCCCACCCACACCAGGGGCCACATTACATTCCTAGCGTTAAAACGCGGGCGCTAGGGAGGAAAAACTGTGCCTGCGGTTTTCCCCCTAGCGCCTGCATTTTAACGCTCGATGACGATGACGCTAGAATTTTTCATTCTCCAGTCATTCTCCAGTCATTCTCCAGTCATTCTCCTGCTTTTCACGCTCTCTGAATAACCCTGTATGTGTGGAGAAAAAGAGGCACAGCACACCAACATCAAAACCTCATCCCCACTGTAAAACATGGCGGAGGGAGCATCATGGTTTGGGGCTGCTTTGCTGCCTCAGGGCCTGGACGAATTGTTGTCATTGATGGAAAAATGAATTCCAGAGTTTCTCAAGACATTTTGCAGGAAAACATAAGACCATCTGTCCGCCAACTGAAGCTCCGCAGAGGATGGGTGATGCAACAGGACAATGACCCAAAGCATACAAGCAATTCAACAAAAGAATGGCTTCAACAAAACAAAATACGCCTTCTGGAGTGGCCCAGTCAGAGCCCTGACTTCAACCCGATTGAAATGCTGTGGCATGACCTTAAAGGGATACTCTAGGCAACATGACCACCTAAGCTTTTTTAGGTGGTTATGATGCACGTAGTATGCCGCCCTCTGTCTCCCATCCCTCCGCTCAGCAGTTCAGCTGAAAAAGCTGAACACAGCTGAGAGAGGCGGAGGACTTTACTCCGCCCTCCCAGCGGTCAGTCAGCAGAGCGGGATTCAGATTTCCCGCTTCTGCCGACTTTTGCCGACTAGGAGACGTCATCGCGCTTTCAGCGCGATGATGTCTCCAACTCGCCACAGTAGCTGGCGGCAGCGGCTGAGGGTTAGTGTTGCGCGCATCCTCTTGCACGCAACACTAATCCTCAGAGGGAGCTGGGAGGAAGCCTGCCGATTGGCTGGTTTACGTGAGAGGCGCGCATGCGCGCTTCTCACGTAAACCAGAAGGCAAGTACAATGCAATTAAGACGGGAGCGGAAGGAGGGAGGTGAGTATATATAAAAAAAAAGATTTTAGGGTAAGTATTACAGTTACACAAAAAAAAACACCCTAACGATTTATTAATATTAAGGGGAATAGGGATAGATTATGATAAAAAAACGAGGGGGGGGGTGTTATTTTTGAGTGGAGTGTTCCTTTAAGAGAGCGATTCACACCAGACATCCCAAGAATATTGCTGCACTGAAACAGTTTTGTGAAGAGGAGTGGTCCAAAATTACTCCAGATTGTTGTGCAGGTCTGATCTGCAACTACAGGAAACGTTTGGTTGAGGTTACTGCTACCAAAGGAGGGTCAACCAATTATTAAGTCCAAAGGTTCACATACTTTTTCCACCCTACACTGGGAATGTTTACATGTTCTGTTCAATAAAAACATGAAAACATATAATGTTTGTGTTGTATTATTTTAAGCAGACTGTAGATCGGGCTACCACTTTAGTCCATTGGACAAGTAGATTTTTTTAACATTTCCACACCCCTGAGATGAGAGTAAATCACTTTTCTATAAAGTTTTTAGCAGCACTAGAGTCAATTAGTGCAAAAGTAGTGAGAGGCACCTGACCACACCAACATGATGAGATAGGTCATATAGATCTGCTGGAGTTGGTTCCCTAACTAACTATTCCAATGTTGAAATTAATAGTGAGAAACTAATGGAAAATCCGTGCAGCAGCTGTTTTCCATTTGTGTCTCACTTTTATCACGTGTATTCCGACCGACCCGCTTTGTCGGTAGCTCGAGTAGCAATATCTGAGGTTTTAAAGATGTTATTCATCGCTGAATAACGCCAGATACAGATGAAGGACAAGCTACGTTGAAATAGCCCTTTCTTCATCTGGAGACTCCATATTAACATCTCCCATATAAAATTTATGTACAGTAAGCAACCGCGATGTCTGAGAGCTTACCTATCGGTTGGTATAGGACGTGTTGATTTTAAGCTAAGCGCTCACGCCGTTAGCTTGTTGAGCTTGAGCGCTTAGCTTGATGTCAACATTGGAATAGGGCCCTAGGTTTGAGCATTTTCTCAGACGAATGGGACAAGTCCTGTGTGAATGTCCATATATCATGATACAAACAGAGGTCCTGTTGCGTATAACGAGCCTTCTCTGCATGAGTTCATCTGTCTGAAAAGGAGGATCACTGGTAACTTGGGATCTTGTGGCTTGAGTAAGGCTGCACTAGCAGCTGAAATGTGCTGTCTGTCACTAAATAAAAGTGCCTTTATAACGGAGTAGTGCCTAGCTCACATTGGTTTTCTCTAGATCTACAATAATGACCCAAGCTTATTTTATACTTTAAGTTTGCAATAGCCATTATATCAGATACTGAATGAGAGAAATCATCTCAACTGTATGTCCTTCTTGAAAAACAGTGCTACTCTGTCAACCAAGATACAGCTCACATAAAGCATTGAAAGGCCATTTATAATACTTTTTTACTACCAGCAACTAATACGTACGGTATTTGTAAAAGTCATAAATAACAAATTTATTGCATAAGGGTTTTAAAGAACCTGAATCCATGCTTTTCTCTGAATCTTCCCTGGTGCAGTCTGGTGTCTTCGGCCAGGAAGGACAGAACACTCATTACCTGGGAGGAAAGGAGAAAATAAAAATATACACTTCTGTGTGTAACAAACAATGAACATTCTACATCTTATCACATGCAACATATCACATACAGTGACAAGAAAAACTAACAGGTCTATTCAAAGAAAGGTGAAACTCCGGAGAATGACTGGACAAGTGAAAATTCTAGGTCAAAATAGCCAAACCAGAAAAATTATTCCATTTATCTCACTTTCCAAATAGGCTGTTTGGTCTAGATTGTTCTCTTCTCCTGGCAGTTCTGGGTTTCACCTTTCTCTGAATAACCCTGTATGTGATCACTTTAGATATTACTGTATTTATGTGTAAATTTGTCTTAAATATGGTTTGATAGTTATCTATGTTACGGTAATCAAGAATCACAATGGGCTGTACTCCAACCTGGTGTAAATTTAGCTAGAGCTGATGTAAACTTAGGAACTGCATATACTATAGGCAAAATCACAATTGGCCTGCTAATGGTAAGCCACAAATAGAAAAAAAAACGTGTGAGCCTTTTCCCATTTGTGGCTCGCCAAAAATATCCCTATTCTGTCCAAGCCGCTGTACCAGCCACTCAAGCCATAATATTTTTTTAATTATTCAGTGATATCAGCAGCGGTGCTGTGTGCAAACACAAATTATTGACTCCTGGAATCCATTGGTTCCATGGAACCCAGTGCGTTCCTACAGGTTCTCTGCTCAAGCTCACTTGAGCAGGGATGTGCAGGAGATGTGGAAGGGACAAAGGAAGAAAACTAGGAACTAATGGTTTTTGGTCTTCCGCTGATTGTTAAAATCAAACATATGGCCATTGCCAAAACAATTGTTACTACGCTAACGCGCGTTTCGCCGCATAACCGGCTTCGTCCAGAGCGTGAAGTTGTCTAAACCTATAGACCCTATTTATAGTGTTCCTCCTTTGTAAAATCAGCTCGTTGAATCACTATGAAAAATAATTTGCATATTCTGGTTTCCGCAACCATCGGCGGGTCACGTGACTCTCTCACCACCAATGAACGCATACTGGTGGTTCAGAAGTTGAGGAGAGATAATTCCCTATATTTGTATCCCAACACAAATGCGTTCCAGCTTGGTTGGGAGTTCGATATGTCGTCAGTTGATTAATTTAGACTACCTTAGACTGTATACAGGATATAATAGCATTCAGTTTAAGATGTAGATACCGGACTAAAGATTACATAGTTTGATTAATGTATCGAACTCTAGTTTCCCTTCTCATGGGTCTCTAAAGGGCATCATTCTATAAAGTAGAGATAATAGTATATACTCTACACTTATTCTTAAAAAAGGGTTTCTATCTTATACCTCCGCCTAAAACTCACAGTCTATTCGTTGTCTGGATATCTATAGACCGTTATTTCTTATTAGCTGCAGAATTTAATATGTATGCAAAGTAAACTCAGAATATATATTTGGTTAGTATATTCTTTATAGATCGGGCTGAAGGGAACTAATAGGTCATAGGTATATATTGTAACCTTTACAACAAGACATAGTGCAGAGAATCCAATAGTGCCTAATGTGACAAAGGGATACAAAAGATAAAAGATAGTATTTTCCTCCCCCCCAAAAACTTTTTCTTACACCATATTTCAAAAATAAATACATATGTGTGTATATTTTCATTCCTCGTACAGAAAATACATAGTATTAAATTGTTTTGCTTAAACTATAAAAACTATCTTAGGATTTCTCAGCAAAGAAAGGTAAATTCAAGAAACATTAATTAAAAGAAGAATTCGGATGGAGTTTAAATGAAAGGAGTGAAGGTAAATCCTTCATTAAGGCCTTCTGGTGCCAACGTGTGTAGGGTATATGTCCAAAAACATTCCCTACGTCTCAAAAGGAGGTCATAATTACCCCCCCTAGGATGATGTTTAACTAATTCTACTCCACAGAATTTTAGGTTACTGGTGTTGCCTCTCTGGCACTGCCTGACATGCCTTGCTACAGGTGTATCTACGTGTCCCCCAACTGATCTAATGTGTTCTCTGATCCTATACTTAAAGGGGCGGAAGGTTTTACCTATATATTTTTTCCCGCACCCACATGTGATCATGTAAACTAGACCTGATGTATTACAGTTGAAGAAATTCTGAATCACGAAAGATTTCTCGTGTCTAGTGTCCTGAATCACTTTAGAGTCTTTCAAGATATTAGGACAACTTTTACATCTCCCACAACTGTAGGTTCCTTTTAAATTGTTACATAGCCACCTAGTTGTTGATGATGTTGTTTTTTCATAGTGGCTATGGACAAGCAGATCTTTCAAGTTTCTGCATCTTCTATTTGTAATGGTCGCATGAGGACCTATTGATTCCTTTAGGTGTGGGTCTAGAGTGAGTAGCGGCCAATATCTATCCATAATATCTTTAACTAAGTTGTTCCCTGTATCATAATTGCCAATGCAACGTATCTGATTTGAATTAGTTTTAGATAGATCTTGTAAAAGAGTGTCTCTCGAGTGGTATGCTGCCTTCTGGTATGCCTGCTTAAGGACTCTATTTGGATACCCTTTCTCTTTGAAGTTTTTTTGAAGGGTTTTTGCCTGTTTTTCATATTCAATTTCAGATGAGCATATTCGCTTTAGTCTTAGATATTGTCCGTAGGGTATTCCCAATCTCAATGATTTCGGATGGAAACTCGACCAGTTAAGTAGATTATTCGTAGCTGTTTCTTTTCGATATAGAGTGGTGCTGACCAGTTCTTCATTACGTGTTAATGTTACATCCAAAAAGTTTAGGGAGTCTCGATGAATCTCGTGTGTGAAGCGAAGGTTTAGAGTATTTCTAATCAGATAATTTGTTAGATCTGCAAATTCTTCGGGGGTGCCACCCCATATCAAGATAATATCATGAATGTATCTTTTCCAGAATAGAATTTTGGAACGGTATGGATTGCAGTCTGAAAAGATTTGTTGTTTCTCCCAAACGCCCAGATATATATTAGCATAGGCTGGCGCGCAAGTAGTGCCCATTGTAGTGCCCTGTATCTGATGGTAAAACTTCCGATCAAAAATGAAGTAATTATGTTTCAATACAAAAGCTAGAAGTTCCCCAATAAAGTTGATAAATGCCTCTGTGAATTCACCTGATTCATGTAGGGCCAACCTAATATGTAATAGGCCCTCAGAGTGGGGAATAGAGCTATACAGAGCCTCCACATCAAGGCTGCACATCCAAGCCTCTTTTGGGAGTTTGAGATTACTCATAATCTGTAGGAGTTGTTTAGTGTCTCGAAGGTACGAGGGTAAAGTTTTTACTAGGTCTTGTAGAATCTGATCTATATATTGACTACAATTCTGCGTTAAATTCCCAATTCCGGACACTATGGGTCTACCAGGTGGTTTCTCCAAATTTTTGTGCACTTTAGGTAGCGCATAGAATGTTGCAATGGTAGGTTTGTCGGTTTTTAAGAACTTATATTCTTCCTCTGAAATGTGACCTTTCTCGTACCCACGGATCAAAATTTCCCCCAGCTGGTCCAAAAATCTTTTGGTCGGGTCTTGTGGTAGTCTTACATAGACCTTATTATCCTCTAGAAGGGTTTTTACCATGAGTTCATACTGATCTTTAGACATAATGGTTATATTCCCCCCCTTATCGGAGGGTTTTATAATGAGGTCTGTATTCATGGTCAGTTCTTTAAGTGCTTTTCTCTCCTTTATCGAGAGGTTATCCTCAGTTAATTCAATTTTCGGATTACCACTCAATTTCTCTATATCTTGGCATACCAATTTCCTGAATAACTCAAGGTTATCGTATTCTTTTATTGAAGGAGTAAAGGTGGTCTTTGATTTAAAATTGGAATATGGTGGGCCCTTCTCAGGGACTTCGTTCTCATTTAGAAGTTGAATTAAGGTTTCCAAACATTCCAATTCTTTCACCTCTAAACCTTTCATTTTTGCTTGTTTTTCTCTTTTTAGCGTATGAAATTTCTTCAAAGCCAATTTTCGCGCAAACAAATTGATATCTTTAATCCAGTTAAATGAATTGAATTTTGGCTTAGGTACAAAAGATAGACCCTTCTTTAAAACCATCTCCTGTTCCATTGAGATGGGGGTACCAGACATATTAATGATACGTAGTTGTGGTTCTAATAGTCGTCCCTTCTCCTTCGCCCTCGTCTCCCTCCCCTGCCCCGCCCTCGCTGTCGTCTCAGAGGCTCCATGTCCTCTAAAAAAGGAGAGGCAAAAGTAATTCCCCGTTTCAGAATACTTCTAGGGAGGGTTGGGTTTTCATCTAGGGTCTCATTTTCAGTTTCTGAGGATTCATACTCACTAGTAGATCCATTAGTGCTAGTTGTTCGCATCTGCCTTTTTGGTCTTCTAAAGACTGTACCCTCTTTATAGTCCTTTAGATCTCGAAGAAATTTTTTATGCTTTCTAGTTTTTATTTCTGTTTCATTTCTCTCAAATTTTAATTTCATTTTTGCTTCTAGTTGTAAATAGATGGGATCTTTCTTTGATGTTTGTACCTTATCCACAAGATCTTGGATCTTTTTATTTACATCACTTAAAAAGATCTGTTCATATTTCTGGATAATATTCATGAATTTATTTGAGCATTCTATTGCAGCTTGCTCCCATTCCTGTATAAAGGTCTCCTGTGTTATGTGAGAAGCAGGAATGTTGGATACTCTTAGACCTCTAGGAATCATCTCCTTCTTACAATAATTTTCTAATGATGAAATTTCCCACAATGATCTCATCTGCTGATGGAGCAATTTTGTTAGGCTATTAAATTGTCCCATAAGGGATTCATCCTTGGGGGCCTCTTCTAAGAATACTTCAGAGAATACAGAATCTGCATCCTTCCCCCATATGGGTTTATCCCTCATGGATGCCACAAAACCCAACATTCTTACTCCTAATTTGTCCCAATAAAGTTAGTTTAAGCAAAATGTTATATAAATCGTTAATACTTAGAAATGAGCTCCTTGTTGGTATTAAAATCTCTTACAAGACTTAGTAAATAATTGGAATTGAACCCAATACAAATCGGGGCCAAAGCAGGAGGAGCTTCAATTACCAGCGTTTGGTAGGATTAAACCTTAATTGAGAATATAGAAAAAGCAGGAACAAAAAAATGTGGCTATTTTTATCTTGCCTAATTGGCTAATTAAACTGATGCCACTAAGTACTGGTAATCAGTAGATTTACTGTAATTTAGATGGTTAATACTAAAAATAATTCTTTATTAATTTACATATACAACACAAAACATATAGACATGTGAACATAGAATAAATATACTACGTGTTAGGTGCTAACGACTAACTAATGATCTAAGAATGATTGCTTGGCAGGCTATCAAGTGCGCCCTGTAGCTAATATGTGTATTAAACCTTAAAGTAATACAAACGACATCTACATAGTTAGTATGTCATAAACTAGCAGGTGGAATCTGAATTTACCCTTTGCAATTATGAGGTTATATACACCACCACTCTAAATTGCTACGTTTGTACATACTAATGATGGTACATATTGCTAGATTGGTTAATAGGCAGGTGTAATTGTCTCAAAGTGCGGACCCACTGTTAGTAAAGCAGTTCAAAATAGATGTGTATAAATCGTTTAGGAATGCATCAGATATGAAACTAAGAGTAAAAAGTTCAAACTCTCAATAGTAGGGATATGAACCTTAAGGAGGTGAGTTGTAAATAAACACCCTATTGAAATGAATCTTCCAGCCGATCATGCGCTTTGGTTAATAACATTAATACTGAAGATATTCAGTTCAACCGTTGAAAACCAGCATAAATTGCCAATTCTGTCCCCAAAGCTTATAAACCAATTTGCAATTTACCAAATTATTCCTAAACAGATACACAGTTCATATAGGGACCAATATATCCATCACTAGAACACCAGATGTGGAAGATTGCTCTCAAAGCAATTAGGGTTAGTTAGAATTAACTCCCTGGTGTCACACGTATTAAGTTAGCAGCATTCGTATTAGAGATGTACAATTAAGACCCATTAGGAAAACACAACCGTTTGCCAACCCACAGAAGTAAAAGTTCTTGTAGGGAATTTATTACGATTGTATAACCACAATATAATGTTGGTCCCTAAACAGAAAAAACATCAATTGGCAATTGGCAGTTTACTGAATTGCCCCCTAAATATGTACACATATCGTATAAAGCCCAAAGCGTCTGTTGTTGGGGTTAGTTAGAATTAACTCCCTGTTTTCACGCGTTTCTAGTTGGCAGCATTCGTATTAGAGGTATACAAATAGGACCCATTGGGAAAAGCATAGCTATTCGCCAACCCTACAGAAGTAAGGATTCTTGTAAGAAATTATAACAATTGTATTGCCACAATATAATATTGATCCCTAAACAAAAACACCGATTAGCAATTGGCAATTTACTTAGTTGCCCCTAAATAGATACACATTTCATATGAAGCCCAAAGCGTCTGTTATTGGGACACCAAATGGTTTTAAAAAGGTTTGGCAATTAATAGGTGGATATCGCGAATACAGCTGTAGTGCAACCCGCACATAAATTACATATAGTTGACAACCAAAAGCTATAACTAGGTTGCCAGAATAAGGTTTATCAGGATCAGCACATTCCGGTTGTGTAATTGGAAAAACGTTTCCCCATAATATGCACGCCAACAGACTGAGATGACAAACAAAAGATTGCGGGTAACTACTATATATTGCTATTATTTCCCTGGGTATATCATTGAATTCAATGATATACCCAGGGAAATAATAGCAATATATAGTAGTTACCCGCAATCTTTTGTTTGTCATCTCAGTCTGTTGGCGTGCATATTATGGGGAAACGTTTTTTCCAATTACACAACCGGAATGTGCTGATCCTGATAAACCTTATTCTGGCAACCTAGTTATAGCTTTTGGTTGTCAACTATATGTAATTTATGTGCGGGTTGCACTACAGCTGTATTCGCGATATCCACCTATTAATTGCCAAACATTTTTAAAACCATTTGGTGTCCCAATAACAGACGCTTTGGGCTTCATATGAAATGTGTATCTATTTAGGGGCAACTAAGTAAATTGCCAATTGCTAATCGGTGTTTTTGTTTAGGGATCAATATTATATTGTGGCAATACAATTGTTATAATTTCTTACAAGAATCCTTACTTCTGTAGGGTTGGCGAATAGCTATGCTTTTTCCCAATGGGTCCTATTTGTATACCTCTAATACGAATGCTGCCAACTAGAAACGCGTGAAAACAGGGAGTTAATTCTAACTAACCCCAACAACAGACGCTTCGGGCTTTATACGATATGTGTACATATTTAGGGGGCAATTCAGTAAACTGCCAATTGCCAATTGATGTTTTTTCTGTTTAGGGACCAACATTATATTGTGGTTATACAATCGTAATAAATTCCCTACAAGAACTTTTACTTCTGTGGGTTGGCAAACGGTTGTGTTTTCCTAATGGGTCTTAATTGTACATCTCTAATACGAATGCTGCTAACTTAATACGTGTGACACCAGGGAGTTAATTCTAACTAACCCTAATTGCTTTGAGAGCAATCTTCCACAACTGGTGTTCTAGTGATGGATATATTGGTCCCTATATGAACTGTGTATCTGTTTAGGAATAATTTGGTAAATTGCAAATTGGTTTATAAACTTTGGGGACAGAATTGGCAATTTATGCTGGTTTTCAACGGTTGAACTGAATATCTTCAGTATTAATGTTATTAACCAAAGCGCATGATCGGCTGGAAGATTCATTTCAATAGGGTGTTTATTTACAACTCACCTCCTTAAGGTTCATATCCCTACTATTGAGAGTTTGAACTTTTTACTCTTAGTTACATATCTGATGCATTCCTAAACGATTTATACACATCTATTTTGAACTGCTTTACTAACAGTGGGTCCGCACTTTGAGACAATTACACCTGCCTATTAACCAATCTAGCAATATGTACCATCATTAGTATGTACAAACGTAGCAATTTAGAGTGGTGGTGTATATAACCTCATAATTGCAAAGGGTAAATTCAGATTCCACCTGCTAGTTTATGACATACTAACTATGTAGATGTCGTTTGTATTACTTTAAGGTTTAATACACATATTAGCTACAGGGCGCACTTGATAGCCTGCCAAGCAATCATTCTTAGATCATTAGTTAGTCGTTAGCACCTAACACGTAGTATATTTATTCTATGTTCACATGTCTATATGTTTTGTGTTGTATATGTAAATTAATAAAGAATTATTTTTAGTATTAACCATCTAAATTACAGTAAATCTACTGATTACCAGTACTTAGTGGCATCAGTTTAATTAGCCAATTAGGCAAGATAAAAATAGCCACATTTTTTGTTCCTGCTTTTTCTTGGAGATAATAGTGTTGCTATTTTTGGAGCGTTGGAGATTGTATAGTGCAATAGTGTTGAGGCGTTGGAGAGTGTACCTCACTGTAACTATAATGTTACCGTTTCAGCTGCTGCTGGGAGCACGCAGCAGAGAGGCTGCTGCGCGTAATGTCGCAGCCATTGCTGCAATGGGCTGTGCGTTGTTGGAGGCACATGCTGCGGCAGGAGAGGAACAGGTAGGACTGACTAATCCCGCTAGGGTCGCTGTTCCCAGGGTATTCCTGCAAAGGGTTATCCTGGAGAACCTGAGTGACCGCCAAATCCTTAAGAAATTTCGGCTGTTCCGTGAGGCCATCCTGGCTTTATACCAGCGCATAAGGCAGGATCTGGAGCCGCTGAGTGGAAGGGGTCATTCTATTCCTGGGCTGGTGAAGTTGTTAGTGGTCTTGTACCATTTTGCCAAACACTCCTTCCAGGCAGATTCTGGGGAGGAGGTCGGGATTAGCCAAGCGTCCTTTTCAAGATGCCTTACGCAAGTGGTTAGGGCCCTCACCTCACGGGCCAAAGAATACATCCATTTCCCCACCGACCGGGCCTCGTGGAGGAAGGTTAAACTTGATTTTTTCCAAGTAGCAGGTTTTCCAAAGGTCCTTGGAGCGATTGACTACACTCATGTTGTACTGCGTCAGCCCACAAACCGCGAGGAACTATACAGGAATAGGAAGCAATTTCATTCCTTGAACTTCCAAGTGGTTTGTGATGCTGATCAGCGCATCATGAGTGTCCGGGCTGGAAACCCTGGCTTCTTCCACGACTCCCGGATTTGGCAGGAGTACAGCCTGGCCACCCTCTTTGATGAAGGACAAATGCCGGACGGCTGGCTCCTCGGTAAGTACCATATTAAATCATGTTATTATTGATTATCCATATTTAAATGTTTGCTAGTAACATTAATATTTTGTATTGTGTTCTGTCTGTCTTTTAGGTGACAAGGGATATGCGTGTCAGCCTTGGCTCCTGACTCCGCTCCAGAATCCACAAACCCCTGCAGAGGTACAGTACAACAGTGCCCACTGTGCTACCCGAAACATTATAGAGCGCACCTTCGGGGTTCTAAAGTCCAGGTTTCTATGCCTGGACAAGTCTGGTGGGTACCTGTTGTATCCTCCATTGAAGGCAGCCGATATCGTCCTTGCATGCTGTATATTGCATAACGTGGCTTTAATGCACCGTGCGCCCGTTATCCGCATTGGCAATATAGTGCCTGAGGAAGATATGTACCCTCTTGCAGAGGATGTGGATCCATGTGACCGGGGTCCCGTGGTAAGGGCAAATCTCATCGCTACCCACTTCCATGTAAGAAATGCTCCATTATTGAAGTGGAATCAGGCTGAAAGATGGTCGCTACTATGAGCCAGGCGGCCATCTTGTTCAGAATATTGGTTCACTAGTAAATAGAATAGATTTTATTAGATGTGAAAACGAAGCTTACATAGAATTCTAGGAATGTGTGGTAGATTAGGGAACTAGCAATAAAACCAGGCAGAATCCGGCCAGCTCTTGGCACGGAAAGACAGGAAGATGAATGAATGGGGCAAGGTCATGGAGACTTGCAGAGAAACAAAGAGATCGTAGAAAGCAGACTGTGCCCCAATCTATCTCAAATAAACACAGCCGGTAGGGAGGAGGGCACGGCCCAGAAAAAGCACAGCAGCAAATCACGGACTGTCAGACTAACATGAAGTGTATCACTTTATTGTTAATGTGTGGAATTTCTTTGTACTAACGATGGGAGGTAATAACCCACGTGGGGTGGAATAAAGTGTCATCGGGAGGTGGGCTAATTGGGATGTACCTAATTACGTATTTTTGGGTATAAGACCCCTTGTAAGGGGGGAGACGGGGCTCACTCTTTGCGATTCATTCCTGTGTGAGCACTTGTGTGACGACACAATAAAGTTTGCCTTTCCTGAAGAGACTCGTGTTCAGACAATCCTTGCTTGTGTCCGGTCCGGCGCCGTACTGAAAGTGAACCTGATTGACTCCGGTAACATTTCTTGGGGGCTCGATAGCCGGGATACGGGCCATTGCCGGGCACACAGTAACGGCTGCTGAACACACTGTAGCGGTTGACTGCAGGTGCAAGTATCCCGCCAGTTGGGCGTCCGATGAAGGTGAGCTGACATCTGCAGGCGCCAAGCAGGATTTCCTGTTCAGTGGACCTCGTCTTGTCCCAAACGGACTCCCGGCCCCCGGGAAACCATTGAGTCTGAGGAAACAGCGAGAAGCGCCGGCGATAGGTAAAGTGTCTTCTATGTTTGTATGTCTAAAGGAGATACCGGTATCTAAGGAAACTTCCGACTGAGATAGATGGATAAGGAGACCCGATGGCCACCGGTCTCGTTGGTATACCTAGCCTGCCGCTGATAGCACGGACAATGCAAAAGAGCCAGAGTGGCTAGCGCGTGTCTGGATTCGGGGGAATTGGATGCCAACCAAAGGGTAGTTCTGTAAGAGAGGGAGAGAGTAGCCACGTGGAGTTGCATAGTCATAGTCAGTGTTTGTAAACAAAGCTTCGCCACGTGGATAAAAGGAAAGGAGGAGGGATTTCTGTGACTGGGCTTAGAGCCCTGAGTCAGTGCTAGTGTGTACGTCGTGTAGTGAAGAGGGCTTATTGAAGCCAGCGGTAGCTGCAGAGATAGTGGTGCCGGGTGGGTAGATTATCCATAGGCAAATTGGAATTGCAGACGGGAGTATAGTTATAGAACGGGGTGCACATAGACACAAGCAGGCAAGAGTTAGAGTTCAATTTACAGGGTATAAGGAGCCACAGAGGAGGGACTGAGTACCCTCGGCTAGTAGAAAGAGTTGAAGTGTTTATGTTTTGTTTGTGCTGAAAGTATCTGGTACAGTATGTGCTGTGAATGAATTGATTTGAGTGCTGTGAGTGAACGTGCGCCTACTCGCTCCGCGAGGAAGCAAATTCGAGAGTTGACTCCCGACGTACGGTTCCAGCTCAGGCGACTGCAGTCGGCTACTGACGGAGGAAGCGCCCCAGACACGAAAGAATTGTTGGCTGAAGTATCAGACTGTAGATTCTAATTGTTATTGTTAAAAGTCATATCTGTGTTGTAAGAAGGTTACTGTTTTCAAGAGTAACAATGGGTAACGGGTCATCCAAGCCCAAGAAGGTGAAAGAGGGTGAGACGCCCCTGGAATATATGGTGCGGAATTTTGTGGCGTTATATACAAGGACCTGGGCCCATCCCGCTCAGTAACCACGAGCCCACAGTCACTATGAGAGTGGGAAATAAAGATGAAATTTTTATGGTTGATACCGGTGCCGAATATTCTGTTGTAACAAAGCAAATTGCACCCCCAATGGGAAATTAAGTTGATATTATGGGAGCAATGGGAGTGTCTGCTAAATATCCTTTTCTTGCTTCTAGAAAATGTAGTGTGGGTGGGCATAATGTTGAACATGAATTTTTGTATATGCCCGAATGTCCCATCCAACTCCTAGGGCGGGATATCCTTTGCAAATTGCAAGCCCAAATTACGTTTCTTCCCGGGGGTTACGCTCAATTAGATCTGCCTGAGAGTGGCAGCTCTGTTCGGCAGCATAACCCAGCCAGCCAACACCACCCTCAGTCTGTAAAAATCGCAGTTATTATGCCAAGGGAGGAAGAATGGCGCACGGCACCTATTCCGCCGGCCGCGCCGGACCCGCATGCACTACTCCTTGAAATTCCTGGGGTTTAAACATACCCCCGGTATACATGGAATTAAAGCCCGGTGCAACACCTGTGGCCCTAAGACAATATCATATCCCACAGAAAGCCAAGCAGAATATACAGATACATTTACAGAGACTTAAAGATCACGGCATATTGAAATTCTGTGTGTCACCATGGAACACACCCCTACTGCCAGTACTGAAAGAAGGCACACAAGAGTACCGCCCCGTCCAAGATTTACGGGCTGTCAACGAGGCCACAGTAACTCTATACCCTGTGGTTCCTCATCCATATTATTTGCTGGCATTAATTCCCGGAGATACAAAATATTACACAGTGCTTGATTTAAAAGACGCTTTCTTTTGCATCCGTCTGGCTCCAGCAAGCCAGCCCCTTTTTGCATTTCAGTGGGAAGAGTCCACCACGGGGGCGCGCCATCAAATGACGTGGACGCGCCTCCCTCAAGGTTTCAAAAAACTCGCCCACGATTTTCGGTTGCGCGCTCAGCCAAGATCTCCTCGCCTTCAACGCTCAGCCAGACAAAGTTGTGTTACTCCAATATGTTGATGATTTATTACTGGCTTCCCCCACAGAAAAAGACTGTTTATCTGCCACAAAAGCCCTGCTGCATCTGCTGTGCCAAGCAGGTTACAGAGTTTCTAGAAAGAAAGCACAAATATGCAAACAAAGTGTAAAATACCTGGGTTTTCAGTTAACAGGTACCAAACGTGCATTGGGGGCTGAAAGAAAAGAAGCAGTATGCAGAATACCCCAACCAAAGACCAGAAGACAAGTCCGTGAGTTCCTGGGAGCTGCAGGCTTCGGCCACCTGTGGATCCCCAACTTCGCAGACATTGCCAAGCCCCTTCATCAAGCCACCAAGGGGGGAGAGCAAGACCCCTTCCACTGGGAAGAAGAGCAAGCAGCAGCTTTCCTGAAAATAAAAACTCTGCTAATGGAGGCTCCTGCGCTGGGCCTGCCAGATCATAGCAAGCCCTTCCAGCTGTTCGTGCATGAACATAATCAAACAGCAACAGGAGTATTGGTCCAGAGCTTCGGCTCCTGGCTGAGGCCTATCTCTCCAAGCAACTCGACCCTGTGGCTTGCGGCCTACCCCCATGTCTGAAAGCAGTGGCAGCCACCGCAATGCTGATAGCAGAAGCAGACAAACTGACCCTTGGACAAGTTCTTCATGTCAAGGTGCCTCATGCTGTCAAGGCCCTGCTGGATGTGAAAGGAAGCTACTGGTTTAGCAACAGCCGGATGACGAAGTACCAAGCCATGATGTGTGAAAATCCACGGGTTCATCTGGACCTCATCGCTACCTTGAATCCTGCTACCTTACTACCTGACTGTGAAGAAGATCCAGACCATGAGTGCCTCCAGGTCATGGAAGAAGTGTTCAGTAGCAGGCCAGATCTGAAAGACGTACCCCTCGACAAATATGATCTACAGCTATTCACCGATGGTAGCAGCTACATGGATGATGGGAAGAAAGTCTCCGGCTATGCAGTAGACTCAGCAGAAGAAGTTATCGAAGCAAGGCCACTGCCAGGCCATACATCTGCACAATTGGCTGAAATAACAGCTCTAACCAGAGCCCTAGAAATATCTGAAGGCAAGAGAGTAAATATCTACACAGATTCCAAATACACCTTTATGACAGTCCACGCACATGGTGCACTTTACAAAGAGAGAGGCCTACTCACGTCCTCAGGACAACAAATCAAGTATGCAGCCGAAATCGCGGCCCTCTTGGAAGCTGTATGGAAACCAAGTGCTGTCAGAATCATGCACTGTCGTGGCCACCAAAAGGGCCATGATGAAATTCCAAAAGGCAACAGACGCGCAGACCAGGCCGCAAAAGCAGCTGAAAAACCACCACCAACAATTGAGCAAGCCAAAGTCTTACTCTGCAAGCAAGAGCCTCAACCTCTCATGCCAAACTACGAGTTCTATATGAATTGGAGAAAATTTGAACCCAAAGGCGAGTTCATTGAAATAATATTGCATAAATGGCAAGATGATTATGAACTGTTAGAACTCAATCATGATTACATCCAATGGCTTTGCCCAACTCAGACACAAGGCCGAAATTTCTACTCCACTCCTCTGAATCCGCAAGAGACACGCCTGATGATTGACACCTCAGAAGTTCAGCAAAGACTACGCAGAGCCTACAAAATGATGCGGAAATTCTTCGGCGTAAAAGTAATGGGGGAGGAGGAAGAAGACACAGAAATAACTGAAGTTGAACGAGCAGAAAATTTTGCTTCACGTTTTGAAAATTTGACAATCAATCCTCACAATAATCTACGAATCACACGAATACTGCACAGTCTGGGAGAATTGGGAGCAGAAGAATACCAAGCCCCGTTGGTGAGGTTCTTCCTCAAGGAGATCCTTATCAAGAACAGACTGCCAAGAATGAAGAAAAGTGCAATGAACTTTTTTATACCAGCAGTAAGAGATTCACAGGACAGACAAGATCTACTGTTTTTCGCATGGCAATACTATTTCCCAAAAGAAGAATTAGTCTGGGGAAGTCATGAAGAATTGGCACAATACAAGGCAAAACCAGTGGTGGCTGCACTCCTACCGGCGCCACTGAGTGAATGGACACCTGTGTACTCAGAGAAAGAAAAGAAATGGCTTACAGAAGAACCAGGAGGATATGGAGAAGATGGATGGTTCCAGTTGAAAAATGGACAAATAGTCCTACCAGCAACTTTGGCTCCTGAAATCGTAAGAGCACTACACGCAAGTACCCATGGAGGAAGAGAAATGATGGAGCAGCAGTTGGAGCCACATTTCTATGTACCAGGATTGTCAGTAATCTGCAAAGCAATAGCCCAGCAGTGCGTAACATGTGCCAAAAACAACCCAAGAACAGGCCCATCTCAACCTCCAGGGAAACAGCCAATCGGGCTATCCCCAATGGCATCATTACAAATAGACTTCACAGTGTTGCCGCCCTGCAAAGGATACAAATATTTACTGGTGATGGTGTGCACTTTGACAGGGTGGGTGGAAGCTTTCCCGACAAGAACTGAAAAGACCACAGAGGTGGTAAAGAGCCTGATGAAAGAAATAATACCACGATATGGACTTCCTCTCGAAATAGGGTCGGACAATGGCCCTGCATTTATACAGAACTGTCTACAACAATTTGCTCGGCTACTGGGTATTACCTGGAAGCTACATACTGCCTACAGGCCCCAAAGCTCAGGAAAAGTCAAGAGAATGAACCGCACCCTAAAGACTTTGATGTCCAAATTGTGCCAAGAGACGTGACTGGGCTGGTTGGACGTGCTGCCGATAGTCCTCTTGCACATTAGGTGCAGACCAACCCCCCAATTGAAGCTAAGTCCGTACGAACTTATGTTTGGACGGCCAACCCCTTTGATTAATAGACTAAGGGGGGACCTTCGGGCATTGGGAGAAACTAAATTAACTGATCAGGTTGTAATGCTGGGTAAATCAATGCAGAAATTGAATACCTGGGTGGGGGATAATATACCTCACTTTTTATATCCTCCACTGCATAAATATTGTCCGGGTGACTCAGTATGGGTAAAAAAGAGTGGAAAAATTATCCACTGGGTCCAAAATGGAGAGGTCCTTATATTGTTCTGTTATCAACCCCTACAGCAGTAAAGGTTGCCGAAGTGGTCCCGTGGATACATCACTCCAGAGTAAAAGCAGCTGCAGCCAGTCCTGAACCAGTATGGAAGGTCGTTACCAACGAGACCAACCCGCTGAGGCTGAAGCTGACAAAGACCACAGCCATGAGCACCTAAATGATCCAAACCCAGATAACCAAGAGGTTCAGCAAGTGGGTGTTTTGATGGGCACAGGTCCTGACCACCCGCCAACGGGGGATACCCACAGGGTGCTTTTTTAGGGGCCCAGCCCCCACCCTTGATCATCCAGAAATGTTCTTTACTTTTGAAATTCCGGTGGGGAGGGATTGGGTTTATGTGACTGTGAAAAGAATTGTCCAAGGAATCTTGACATTCGGGGCATTTGTGGTGCTGATTTTGTATCTTGCTAATTTGATTTATGGACTCTCGCGTGGAGCATGCCCCAATTGTACAAGCATCGCTGGGAAAGTGGATATTTCCCATATCTGGAATGGTACACACCCAGTGATGGAGAACCGTACCATGTGTAGACAAAAACGAGAAGTGACATCTGAGATTTTGCCAAGAGGACATTTACTTGTGCAATTTAAATATGACTATGCTAGGAAGTCTGGACAAAAGACATGTTGGGTGTGCAGCAGAATGCTCCCAGAGACAATCCATATCCCATTTGCTTCTGTTCCAATGAATCTGAGTGTGTTTGCATCAGGGAATATCACAATACACCCTTTTAGGCCACCCATGCAACGACCAGAAGGGTATGAGTCCGGATATCCTATAATAGGGTATATATATCCCCCAGAGTGGTGTTTCCAAATAGGACCAGATAGGGACACACATAAAAAAGAAGGGTGTTATTCAAGTAAATTTAATTGGACATCATACATATATACAATTGACACAAAGGAACAGTCAAATTTTCTATACATACAGTGCAGAAAACTCACAGATGAACAAGAAGGAGTGATTACGAGAGAGTCTGATGGGAAGCAGAGTGTACTAGAAACAACGAGACGAATGAGGCGAATGATGGTAGAATTAGCAAAGGGAACATTACACCTATCACCATTCATGCTAGAGGAGGGATACCAGGTGTGTTGTGGGAGAGTGTGTTACACATGGGTTCCACCAACAATAACGGGAATGTGTTACTTGGCCAAGTTGGTCCCAATCCAGAGACTAAGGGGAGAAGACACAAACACAGACACAGAACTTCACCCTAGGTACCCACTGGTGTTTGAAAGAACGAAAAGAGAGATGTTTGCAAAGATAGATCGAATATGGTCATGGTTGCCAGCATGGACTGGATGGGGACGAGAGATGATGAAGAGATTGAATAGCTATGTCAACTTGATGGATGAAATTCTGAATAGAACTAGTATGGATATCCAGCTGCTGAATCTGGAAGTGCGTGAGCTACGAAAGGTACAAATGATACATGACATGGCGCTGGAGCAAATCAGTGCGGCTCTGAATGGATTGTGTGAAATGACAATGCATTATGAATGTTGTACTTTCATTAGAAACACCTCACATGAAGTCCCGGACTATTACCAGGTAATTCAAGATCACCAAGAAAAAGTAGCACACTTGCAAGGCGCAGCAAGGAGAATTGCTGCCGAGGGCTGGAATCCACTCCGTGGGTTTGGAGCAATCAGAGAATGGTTTGGATCCATCTTGAGATTTATTTCACAGATTGGATCCATGATACTCATGATAGTGGTGATCTTGATTGTAGGAATACTGATATACCGCATAGGGTTATGCTTATGGCCACTGTGCAAGACAGCACTGACACCCACACAAACTCAAAAGATACCACTGATAATTCCACAGGGTATGTTTCAGACGAAAAAGGGTCCCCTAAGGTATGAAGGGTTTCAGAATAGCGGAGTGTGATGACAGCAGGAAACCTACAACTCTGTGCACCAGATATCCCGCAGCGCCATTGAGAGGACCTTTGGACTGTTGAAAATGCGCTTCAGGTGTATTGATCAATCTGGTGGGCCTTGCAGTACCAGCCTCCCAAAGTGGCATTAATAGTCCTTGCATGCTACATAATATGGCGAATGAGGACGGCACCGCCATAGATGAGGATCTGGAGCCTGCTGTGGATCCTGATGTCGTCCCAGTACAGGCCCCAGCTGCTGTTGAGGTTGTGGGTACTGAGGTCAGACAGCGCCTCATCCAGCAGTTATTTGCAGGTAAGGTGAAAAACATCATCTGCCTTATTCAGAGAAAGGTGACAATCTGGAAAAATGGCTGTAGAAGAGTACAATCTAGCCCAAATAGCTGATTTGGAGAGAGGAATGGGAGAATTTCTCTGGTTTGCTTATTTCCACCCAGAATCCTCCCTTCTCCAGTCATTCTCTTCAGTGTCACCATTCTTTCAATCGACATGCATGCCTTTGCTAGAGGCAGTGTGATTTAATTTATGTGTCTTCATTGGATTACCTGGTCATATCTGTTAGTGATAGAATGTCCTGACTAGGACCATTCCAATCATACCTCACACAGGTGAAACTCGTATAATTAGAATATCGTGCAAAAGTTCATTTATTTCAGTAATGCAACTTGAAAGGTGAAACTAATATATGAGATAGTTCAAGCCGTGATTTGTCATAATTGGGATGATTATGGTTTACAGCTCATGAACACCAAAATCCACAATCTCAGAAAATTTGAATATTGTGAAAAGGTGCAATATTCTAGGCTCAAATTGTCCAACTCTAATCAGCTAATTAAGCCATAACACCCGCAAAGGGTTCCTGAGCCTTTAAATCACTAATTCTCTCAGTCTGGTTCAGTAGGAATCACAATCATGGGAAAGACTGCAGACCCGACAGTTGTGCAGAAAACCATCATTGACACCCTCCATAAGGAGGGAAAGCCTCAAAAGGTAATTGCAAAAGAAGTTGGATGTTCCCAAAGTGCTGTATTAAAGCACATTAATAGAAAGTTATGTGGAATGGAAAAGTGTGGAAGAAAAAGGTGGACAAGCAGCAGGGATGACCGCAGCCAGGAGAGGATTGCCAGGAAAAGGCCACTCAAAAGTGTTGGGGACTTTCACAAGGAGTGGACTGAGGCTGGAGTCAGTGCATCAAGAGCCACCACACACAGATGGATCCTGGACATGGGCTTCAAATGTCGTATTCTTCTTGTCAAGCCGCTCCTGAACAACAAACAATGTCAGAAGCGTCTTACCTGGGCTAAAGAAAAACAGACCTGGTCTGTTGCTCAGTGGTCCAAAGTCCTCTTTTCTGATGAGAGCAACTTTTGCATCTCATTTGGAAACCAAGGACCCAAAGTATGGAGGAAGAATGGAGAGGCACACACTGCAAGATGCACATATAGGGTGGTGGGATGATGCCTGCTGGTGGTAAATGCCAGCGATCACCTTCCCGAGAGCGCTTTGTGCTGGCCCAGTCAGCAGTCAGCACCTCGGACTGTGGCCCTGGCTCACAGCAGCTGCAGGAGGAGGAGACCCGTGTCTGAACCGGCGGCTGGAGCAGCCTGTCCCTGGCCATCAGCAGGAAACAGCGTGCCAAGGAACAGGCGCTTTGTGTGAGGGACAAAAAAAAATGCTGATCCGTTAAGAGAGGCGCTCACAAAGCACCTCTCCAACGGATCACCTTTTTTCTCTTTTTTTGTCCCTTGTGAAACGAAAGCTGGCGGTTTGTTATACACGCGCATGCGCAATGCGCAAGTAAGCTTGTGCATGCGCATTGCGTCTGCCTCCTGCGGTGACGGACGCAAACGTTTTTATATATAGAGATTGACACAAATGTTTGTATTGTTCATATACACTGAAATATATTGACGCGCTATAAGGGATTTCTACTATATCCTCAACAGGTAAATAGAATTGTTAAAGTCCAGGCAAAGGGGTCTGATACAAGGAAAATCCAAACAGAGTTATAGGGGCACAAGGAACAAGGGAAGGTACCGGTGGGATTCTCAGAGGAGTTTATCAGATAGGAGTCTTTGAAGGCAGGCAATCGGGGAGATTCAGGTAAGGAGGTCTGGTCGAGAGCACAGCCACGATGAAGTCTGGAGTAGAGGACATAGCTTTCTTTTAAGGAGGCCTCATTAGACAGGGAGGAGTTCATCTGAGGCTCCAGAGTGAGAGAAGACATCCAGGGAGTTCAGGAACCTGTATTATGCAAAGCTGGAATCTAACATGTGCAGGGTTTAACCTCCCTGGCAGTTTCCCCGAGTGTGGCTCAGAGTTAAATTTCAGTGGTGAAAACGGTAACCCTGAGCCACACTCGGACTGCTACATACCTGTCCCTATGTTCCCTCGATGTCCTCCTTCAGTCTCCTCTGTCCGATCGCTGCGTCCTGCTCCCGGGTTCCCATCGCGGGAAGGGAACCCAGAAGCAGGACGCTGCGATCGGATGGAGGTGACTGAAGGAGGGCATAAATGGGAATGCAGGGACAGGTATGTGGGAGCCCGAGTGTGGCTCGGGGTTACTGTTTTCGGCACTGAAATTTAACCCTGAGCCACACTTAGGAATACCGCTAGGGAGGTTAAAGGGGCTGCCAGGGGTCAGAGCGTACAGGTCTTGACACCTTCACTAACCACAACCCTGTAGGAACACATCACTGAAGCTGTAAACCCGATCCACACTGGATATGCTGCAGAGAGACTGGTCCGAGTTACATTATCACATTGCTGTTTGTCAATTAACCGGAGAGGTGTAGATCGACTGTGCGTGATACCAACCGATACCATGTGAAATTTTATGAGCTGATGCAACTATAGCCACTAATGTGTAACAATATTCCAATAAAGTTCCATGCTATAGCTGTTGGAAATCAACACCTAGATTTTTCGCTCACCCTGTATAGTGAACTTAGCCATGACACTTCTACTGGGAAATCATGGGTAATAAAGAATGAATGAATGAACATGTTTATATTTCGAAAAAACTTGCGCTTAGACTGTTGACAAAAAGGAACGCACATAGACAACAACTAAACAGAGGTTCCCTCGAACATCTAAATATTACTCTGTTGGAATAACAGGAGGCATTGCAGACAATTGGAAATAATAACGGCTGAAGATTAATTTAGAATTATATACACAAGTAAAACTTACCATTTATTTTTGGGGTTTTTAAACAACCTCTTGGTAAATCTTGAATACTCTGCTGTTTTTTTAAGTCTGTATTTGCTCCATTAAGATATACAGAAAATCCCTTCTCCAGATACTCCAATTTTATTTGCATTGGATCTTTTGTATTAATGTAATTTAATGCTCTAAAAGATAAAAATATATATTTTTGTAATTCAACTTTTATTCATACATAAACAAATAAATACATGTGCATACACAGACCCATTGAGGCATGAAACAAAGCTACACATGAAAGATATACATGTACGATGAGCAGCATCAAAATGATCAATTATCTTAAAGGGATACTCGAAGGCTCAAAACAGGAATGTTAAACATTAACCCATACTGACCCCCCACCCATTTCAACCCTTTAGTTTGATTTTAAATTCACTTTGAATCCACAGCACCTTTCCCTTGGCACTGATCTGGGTATGACACTCTGCCAGCTTTCTGTAAGCCACAGTGGTCACGTCACCACAGGGAGCCTGGATGCTCAAGTGAGCATCATGCCAATCCAATAACTCTCTATTCTGAGTGCATTGATGGCTTTGATCTCAGATTCTGGGTGGGACTAATCCACTGAACTCTGAGGGCTGAATCTACCCTCCAAGACCCTACCCTAGAGGGGGGAAAGAGGTGAGGGCACTCAGAGCAGTGTGACCACTCAAATCACATTGAGTGAGCAACAGCAATTTCAGGTGTAAAATAAAACTACGTGAGCTGGCCTTACATTAACTGTAGAAAGGTGGAGAAGTTTGTTTTAAGGAAGTGGTCATCTTGTCCATAGTGGCAACATAAAATATCTAATGAAGCACCTTAGAGAAGGAGGGCAATTTTCCCCCAGTATTTCTCTATGCACATTCAACCACATATTCCGAAAATTTGTTTATTATCCTGTAGTCAGTTTCTGAATTGGATACATATGTATGTAATATATATATATATATATATATATATACAGTGGCAAGAAAAAGTATGTGAACCCTTTGGGATTACGTGGCATTTTGCATGAATTGGTCATAAAATGTGCTCTGATCTTCATCTAAGTCACAACAATTTGAAAAACACAGTCTGCTTAAAATAATACAACACAAACATTATATGTTTTCATGTGTTTATTGAACATAACATTCACAGTGCAGGGTGGAAAAAGTATGTGAACCCCTAGCCTAATGACTTCTCCAAGAGTTAATTGGAGCCAGGAGTGAGCCAACCTTGAGTCCAACCAGTGTGATATTATTGGATGTGTTGCTGAAAGCTGTCCTGCCCTTTAAAAACACACACCAGTTTTGGGTTTACTGGTTTCAAGAAGCACTGCCTGATGTGAAATATGCCTCGCAGAAAAGAGCTCTCAGAAGACCTACGATCAAGAATTGTTGACTTGCATGAAGCTGGAAAGGGTTACAAAAGTATCTCCAAAAGCCTTGATGTGCATGTGTCCATGGTAAGACAGACTCTGTCTACAAATGGAGAAAGTTCAGCACTGTTGCTACTCTCCCTAGGCGTGGTCGTCCTGTAAAGATGACTGCAAGAGCACAGCGCAGAATGCTTAATGAGGTAAAGAAGAATCCTAGAGTGTCAGCTAAAGACTTACAGAAATCTCTGGCACATGCTAACATTTTTGTTGACACATCTACAATAAGGAAAACATTAAACAAGAATGGAGTACATGGGAGGACACCACGGAGGAAGCCATTGCTGTCCAAAAAGAATATTGCAGCACGTTTTTAGTTTGCAAAAGAAGAGCACCTGGATGTTCCACAGCACTACTGGCAAAATATTCTGTGGACAGATGAAACCAAAATTGAGTTGTTTGGAAAAAACACACAACTCTATGTGTGGAGAAAAAAAGGCATAGCACACCAACATCAAAACCTCATCCCCACTGTAAAACATGGCGGAGGGAGCATCATGGTTTGGGGCTGCTTTGCTGCCTCAGGGCCTGGACGAATTGTTGTCATTGATGGAAAAATGAATTCCAGAGTTTATCAAGACATTTTGCAGGAAAACGTAAGACCATCTGTCCACCAACTGAAGCTCCGCAGAGGATGGGTGATGCAACAGGACCAAAGCATACAAGTAATTCAACAAAAGATTGGCTTCAACAACACAAAATACGCCTTCTGGAGTGGCCCAGTCAGAGTCCTGACCTCAACCCGATTGAAATGCTGTGGCATGACCTTAAGAGAGCGATTCACACCAGACATCCCAAGAATATTGCTACACTGAAACAGTTTTGTGAAGAGGAGTGGTCCAAATTACTCCAGATCGTTGTGCAGATCTGATCTGCAACTACAGGAAACGTTTGGTTGAGGTTATTGCTGCCAAAGGCGGGTCAACCAGTTATTAAGTCCAAAGGTTCACATACTTTTTCCACCCTGCACTGTGAATGTTTACATGTTCTGTTTAATAAAAACATGAAAACATATAATGTTTGTGTTGTATTATTTTAAGCAGACTCTGTTTTTCAAATTGTTGTGACTTAGATGAAGATCAGAGCACATTTTATGACCAATTCACGCAAAACTCCACGTAATCCCAAAGGGTTCACATACTTTTTCTTGCCACTGCATATATATATATACTGTATATACCTTTACTGCTCCCTCAGGGGTGATCTTGTCATGCTGACAGTCAATTGGGTGCATGAAATGAGCAGAGGACTGTCCTGTAGGATGGTTTAGCTCTCTGAAAGGCCATTCCCTGCAGCATGCTTCAGGCACAAAATTTAAATCCCCAAGTATTCCAAAGCATAAAAACAGCATTGCAACTGACAGAGATATTCATCAGATTATTTGTCCAAGTATGAAAAATTGGGTATTTTTTCAAAATATAACTAAGAAATAATGGACTGTATTACAATGTTCATGCTAAAACGGTGACGCCAAGAAGTAAAACCAGGTTTCTCCTTAGAGTCCCCATTTTAATATGAAATTACAGGGCAGGCACTAATCCAGCAGCGCTAAGCCTCAGAATGCTCGAGGCAGCGCTAAGCGCTGCTGCGAGCATCCCCTCCATGTAGTCCATAGAACTCAATTGAAGCTTCCACTGCTGGTCACATGACTTGCAGGATCTCGCCTCTTGCGAGATCCGGCAGGTCAGCGGAGTAATCACGGAGGGAGACTTTTCCCCCAGTCTCCCTCTGCTCCTGGCAGCCAGAAAAAGCGTATTGAGCCACCGTTCTCACTGCAGGATGGGAGGTGAGTATGTGCTTTTTTTTTTTTTTTTACAGCCGGTGCTGACTGATTCTGCAGAAGCAGAATCAGTTAGCACTAGCTCCAAGCTGTGGTTAACTTTTCAGTTAACCGCAGTGGGATGTAATTAGCGTTAGGACTTTGTGATCCTAACGCTAATTAACAATTTGTGCTCCCCATGTTAAGCACAGGGAGCGCAAAGTACAGTAAGCTCACGCTAAAAACCGCAAGCTTCCGACTCACTAACGGGTTTTGTAACCCATTAGCATTCAGAATGTAATAAGGTGGGGGCGTGGCTAGCGCACCAATGAGAATGGCCACCTGATTCCAGAGCTCCCCTGAGACCACTGGCTTTTTCCTCTCTGCACCCCATCTAACTTAAGATGGGCAAACTCCGCCGGTCACCACCTATCCCCTCAGAGACAAATGGGGACCACCGCCCGGGGTCCATCCGGCAGTTCCTGGTGCCCTCGCAAGAGGCCGCACCCCCCTGCAGGATAAGATGGCATTGGCTCCTCTACTACAGGCCCCTGGATCCCCCGCTCACTCCAATCACTCTGGGGACACATGGGATCCACCACAGGACCTCTGGCAGCTCCTCCGTTCCTTGCCCACCAGAGAGGACCTGACAGCTTCGACATCTGCTTACAGACCTCCCTCCTAGCGGTGATTTGGGGCCTTTGTGAAAACCTTGAAGGCCTGCAGGATCGTGTCCAGCACATGGACACAGCGCAGGCACACCAGCATAAAGTCTCTACGGCCCATGATGCTACCCTAACCACACAACATCATGTTCTGCAGACCATGGCCCGAGACCTGTAGGACCTTGAGAATGGAGCACGACAAAATTACCCAAATGTAAAGGGTCTCCCCGAATCTGAACGATCTAGAGTGGGCTTCTTGGCCCATACTCCGGTGTTTTTTGCTGTTTGTTGTTATATACAGTTTGAATACTTCTGCATTTGTAGATTATAAGATTGCTCTTGGCGCCTAGCCACTTGGCGTGCTCTGTCCACCACCCCCCGAGACAATGCCTTTGTACAGTCCAGTGTAACATTTCCCTCATTCCAGGGAGTCATAGGCAGTACTTTAGCGATAATGTTGCCCCTGAACCCTCCCCTCAAACTATTTGAGAAGCCCATAAAGCAGTGGTTAGGGATTACTTGATTCGGGAAGGTTCAATTAAGAAGAAAGCCCAAATCCATCAACATGAACAACTCCTTCAACGTATTCACACTTTAGAGCTGTCCAATAAACTATAAGTAGATGACGCAATTTATACAGAACTCTTAGAACTCCTTAACACTGCGGCCCAGAAGGCCTTCCTCACTGCTCGCCGCATTTACCATGAACACGGGAATAAGTGCGGTAGGCTTTTGGCCCGAGCCCTTAGATACCACCAGGAGAAACTGTACATCTCCAGATTGAGCATGCCACAGAGCTCTCACACTACCTTACCCTGGGACATGCTCTCTCTTTTTCACTTCACTAACCTTTATAACCTCCCCGCGCCTCAACTTCCGGCCGATACTACCACAATGCAAACCTTCGTGCAAACTAATGTCCAATCTAAATTGACCTCGCTCATGCGAAACGCGCTGGACACCCCGCTGACGATTGCAGAACTTCGATTAGCGATTAAATCTACCCCTACTGGAAAAATCTCAGGCCCTGATGGCCTCTCTCTCTCTCCCCCCACTATTATAAATCTTTCCTCCCTACTCTCACCCCTGCCTGGCTGGTGGCATTTAACACTCTCACATGACTGCACCATACCCTGCCTCCGCAAACGTTAACCGCTACCATTACCCTGATACCCAAACCAGATAAAGACCGTGATCTGTGTACCAATTACCGCCCTATCTCCCTCCTGAATCAGGATCTTAAAAACTTTTACATGAAAGTCCTCACTATGCGGATTGCTCACTACCTTCCGAATTTAGTGCATCCTGACCAAGCAGGTTGTATCCCCGGAAGGGAGGCGAGGGACTACACCGTCAGGGCACTCAACCTCCTACATGTTGCTACCAACTCCCGTTCCACCCCCTCCCTCCTGCTGTCCACAGATGCTGAAAAAGCTTTCGATAGGAACAGCAAACCTTATCTGTTTTACACCCTTACTCAAATGGGTTTTGGCTCTAACATGCTTGCCTGGATTGGCTCCCATTTATACGGCCCCAGTTGCGCACATTAATCTTAATGGAACCCTTACCCCCCACTTTACATCCGCAACGGAACAGATGAGGGGCGCATCGCCTGAACCAGACATGAGGGGCACATCGCCCGAACGAGACATGAGGGGCGCATCTCCCGAACCAGACATGAGGGGCGCATCTCCCGAACCAGACATGTGGGGCGCATCTCCCGAACCAGACATGTAGGGCGCATCTCCCGAACCAGACATGTGGGGCACGTCGCCCGAACCAGACATGAGGGGCACGTTGCCCGAGCCAGACATGAGGGGTGAAGCCCGAACCAGACATGAGGGGTGTCGCCCGAACCAGACATGAGGGGCATGTCGCCCGAACCAGACATGAGGGGCGTGTCGGCCGAACCAGATATGAGGGATGCATCGCTCGAACCAGACATGAGGGGCGCGTCGCCCATATGGGACAAGGCTGGCACATCGCAGTAACAGACAGAGCTCGTATCTCACCAGGAACAGACATAATAGTCTCACTGCTGGATTGGAGCATGGATGGCGCATTGCCAGAAAAAAACATGGCTGGCATATCGCCAGTAGCAGACATGGCTGGCATATCGCCAGTAGCAGTCATGGTAGCTTTACTGCTGGTGTGGGGGATGACCGACTGAGGAACCCTTGGTTTCTTGCCAAACTGGGGAACCCCTGACACGTTGCCAGTCACAGGGATCGCTGGCACATAAGCATTGGAGTGCCCTGGCTTAAAGCCCGACACTGGGTACCCTCGCTTATAGCCCGACACAGTGCACCCTGGCATATCGCCCGACACAGAGCACCCTGGCATATCACCAGACACAGAGCACCCTGGCATATCGCCAGACACAAAGCACCCTGGCCTATCGCCAGACAGAGCACCCTGGCATATCGCCAGACACAGAACCTACGGCATAGCTACCTTTGCCGCTTGGCAAAAACAGTACAGCTTCGCTGTGTCAGGTATTTTCAGAGATACACAAAATGGATGCCTGTAGCCATCTTGTTTAATATACTTTTAATGTAAAGTCTTTCTCCACTTTAACCTAGTTTTAGAATGAACCCAGAGATATTTTTTTCCAGAGGCAAGTTCATTCTAAGGTAAACTAACTCATTAGAGAGGAATGTGTGTTTAAAACTATAATTGCTAGACTATGATGCTATAGACAAAATAAAATGTATTTATATGATATATGCCGAACCTAACTGCTAGTCAGAGACAACATTTATTGGTCTGTTTTCTTTAAATTAAAGATATTTTTATTTTCTGGTATAAATAGAAGTTTAGAATATATGCAAGTATAGCTATGCACAAAGTATATATAATCAATATATTCTAAAATAGTAGCACAGTAAAATGGTGTATTAAGAAAATTTTAAGTATAACAGTATAATTACTGACGAATAGAGATAAGTTATTTTAAATGTATTTTGCGGATTTAATTGCAAAGGAACGTAACTGATAAGACAACCTTGAAATGGATAGAAATGAAGAAATAGTAAATCAAATACGACAGTTCCAAACACCAGTCTGTAAGACCGTGATAAGACAAATTGACCTGTGAACTATGTCACATGTTACAAATTAATTTTTAATATTTTTATTTGAAAATCAACACTGCCTTCTTGTGGTGTAAGTAAAGGTTAACAGTTTTGAAGCCCTCATAACACAATATTATATGCAAATGGAGAGGTACGTAATAGATGACGTGAATCTTCCTATAACTTTGAAGACAGAACACATAGTCAGGCATTCAAACATTCCTTCAGTCATTCTGCACTTCATTCCACCACTTCATTGAGATCACACTCTTCATTCCAACTCAGATTGCACTTCACTCTCCATCTCGGGACTTCATTTATGCATTGACTCATCTCTATCACTTCTCACAAGAGCATACTCAAGGAGATGCTAGAAGAAACATAGAAACTTAGAGATAATATCTTACTCTCACATATACTCCAAAATACATTATATCTAAAGAACTTATTGCTGCTGTAAATCAGAAATGCTGAATCCAGATTCTGGACAGGTAATGTATGAAAGCAAATAGTGGGATTAATGTAATTATATATATATATATATATATATATATATATATATATATATATAGGTGGATTTATCTTGCAATGAATATAGACTGAGATTGTCTCAGATTCTTGTTAGATCGGAGACTGACATATTTTTAACCTGCAGTATAGAAATATGAGAAGCATCTGATAAAAGGATATAATTTATCCCAAAGTATTTGTTGCAATGAAATACAAATATACATATAATATTGAATTTAGAAGAGCTACTGTGATTGAGTAATTAAGCAAAGAAGTTATATAACTTACAATATAAAAAGCAGAAGATTAGAAGCTAAATTCTCGTTATTAGGGGAGGACTTGCTAAATAAGTTTTTATTACTTATCATTTTAGAAATAGCTCATCTTTTGTTGATCCAGGGAGTACAAGGAGATATATATATATATCTCTACAAGATACTAGCTTGTTTTAAATATTGGTTTGCTGGGAATACATGTAAATTGTTTTCTTTAAGCAGGAAGTAAACAAACTATCTGTGAATTAGTTACTAACTGATGAAAGTAAATGTTATTAACCATATATACAGTTACTAACAGAAATACTATGTTAAAAGCTAGCGATCTGTGTGCTGATGGATGGATGTTGTGTTTTATAAATCTTTGATTATGTGGTGAGATTAAAATCTTTTTGCATACGTAATAAATATATATATATTTTTATCTAAGCTGGTTGGTTCTATTTTTTAAAACTAAAACACATACAATGAAAAGAATTTAAGAGAACTTCGGAGAAATACAAACAAGATAAATTTGTTGTTGTTTATATCTCGTATAAGTTTCTTACCTGTTATTATCTCCGACAGCTGCTTGGCACAGATGGTGCAGCTAAAGTAGTCACACCTCGCTGCTCAATATCAGTGAATCCAGCGCCACTCTGGACGCCTGTGGCTACACTGCCACTCTGGACGCCTGTGGCATCACCGCCACCATGGATACTTGTGGCTTTACTTAACCCATTGCAGGGTCTAAGAAACACTGACCCACTGCATAACATAGGAGCAGGGGGCACACTGCTATTTTCAGAACGCACTGGCTTACCATCATTCTCAGAGTACACTTGCATACATGACCTGGAACCCACTGCTCCACTGTGGCACGTGGATACAGTGCCAAACTTGGGAGGAATTGGTACACTGTCAGCATAGGAATCAATCTCTCCACTGTGGAGCTATGATGGAACTGAGATCGCCTGAACAGTTTTACAGGACAGACAGATATGGTGTGGCTTGGATTAGCACAGTAATAACAGAGATTAAACAACCTACAACTCTCTTTCTCAGTCATGGGAGTGCAAGTTTTGCTGGGTGGTGCTGCTGCATCGTTAACTGCAGCAGGTGATAGGCCCAGAGCCTTCATTAACCTCTGCAGTTCCTTCAGCATGGAAAACACCAAGTTAAGCAAAGAATCAAGCATAGCACACCTACCTGCAGGTTTCATATGTGGGGTCAGGATAATGTCCCAATCCCCCCCCCTACGGATGGTAATGGGAGCCCTTTAGGGGAGGGCTTGACAAATTTGCTTTGAATCTAGGAGCCAGCTAAAAAAGTTAGGAGCCAGTTTTTCTATGGTAATAAGTGAGCGATAGTCTCCAGTCTCTGCCTCCCTCACTGCTATTACAGTTTTACATGTACAAAGTTCTAAAGGAGCCTAAGAAGGTTAACAGGCAAAAGCTGAGAGGCAAAACTCTGTGTTAACCTGTGTCGTGCGTCTATAAAGATATACATCAGAGCTACAGAAGAGAAGGGGGCTGTGCTTTTTAAGAAAAAATACATATAAAAAAAATTTAAACTTTTAATACACAAGCTATTTTATACCCTGGATCAGCCTGCATGTGTCACAGTGAAGCATGGAGGTTTCTGTTCAAAGTATAAAAAGAATAAAATAAAAGCCATTACTTATAGTTACCCTGCTGGTCCCATGAGGGGGCAATTAATTATTTATGGATTTTATTTTAATATCAGACAGCTGTCTCACTCAGCTACAATCCTACTCAATGAAACAGATTTATCTAAACTCAAGATACACATGTCCCTTTTAAAACTGAAGGTGTGCGTATCCCTGTCTCCAGCACCGTGCACGGGGACTAGCAGGGAAGAGTGCAGAGGGGTACTTTAAGTATTAGGCACCGGGGCAGATACTCCCTTTTGCGCACACTTGCACAGTATAAGTTGTATTGCTGTGGAGCAATGTCATACAGTAATATGGTGTGTATGAGCATGAGTTTTAATGCTGTAGAGCTAGGAGATGCCTATACACACCGCTTTACTGTATCACAGAGCTCCACAGCAATACAACTTCTACTGTGCTGTGTGAGTGTATCAGAAAGCACAGCACTGAAACGCATACTGACCCCATACATACTCACTGCCAGCCCTCCCAATCCACTCACAGCTCAGCCCCCACTCACTGCCAGCTCGCTCACCCCCTCACACAGCTCACTCCCCACCACAGCTCTTCCCCCTCAAAGCTCACCCCATCCTCACACTTCACACACCCAACACTCACAGCTCTCACTCACTGTCAGCAGCTCCCCATACAAACCGTTCCAGCCTCCTCTCTCTTCTGAGCATCTGATCAAATGATCTGACATGTGGCTATACAGGGGGAGGGGCCAGTTTTGGCTTTGAAGCAGCCCGAGTGCACAAGACATAGCCCTGCCCCTCAGCACATATTGACTTTTGCTGAAGGAAATGGGCGTGTGGCAGAATCTTCAGAGCAGATCTGGGGGAAGGGGGCAGAGAATACACAGAGCTGCCGCAGTGTGAGAGAAATCCAAAAAAACAAGCTTTTAAATCAGCTCCCTGACAATTTTCACACCTGATGCCAACAATGAATGGACTGACAAAAGCCCTGGAGCCAGGAATCAATTTCTAGTCGCAATTGCGACCTGGCTCCTGGGGTTTGTCGAGCCCTACTTTAGGCTCCATAGTATTAAGCACTTGAGGCAGGTTTGCGGTCTGCTGCATAATGTAAGATCCAGCACACACAACTAAACTCAGAAACAAAAGAGAGATAGTGCAGTGGACGGACACAAGGGGGAGCCCTGCACTGGGTAAGATTTCTGAACTAAAACAGATTACAGGGCTGTGGGTAAACACAATAACTGATCTAATCATGCAAGCACATGGAAGGGGCAGTACAACCAGACTGAACCTAAAGGTCTGAGGTCCTTCTATGTTGGCCTCTACAACTAACTATAATTGGCTGCTTGGTAAATACACATAAACCAAAACATAAAGATATACACAGGTATACAAAAATACAGATTCCAGGGAACAGGAAAAAGTAATCCAAGTGAAACCAGGGCATACAAGAAGTATCAAAAGCTTGCTACAGGGTATAGACAGGAGAATAATCTTAGGGCCCTATTACATTCTAAGCGCAATTCGTAACGTGTGCGTAAAAACGCATTAACGCGAGGTGAAAAACCCTTTTTGCAGAACGTCGTATTACAATCCCAGCACACAAAATGCGCGTTAACATCTAACGCGGGTGAACCTGCACAAACCCTTTGCGAGCATAATGTACTGTGCGTGTCCTATACTTAACATTGTGTGCACAAATGCGTTTGTGCGCTGGTACAATCTATGCGCAAAATTTAACACACAACGTTTGCGCACTTAATTTTAACGTCTTTTAAAAGCTGGTGTTAATGGCTAAACCGAAAGTCCTGGCTGAAAAAAGATTCACACACTCACACACAAAAAAAACTTCAGTCTGAGGGTTTGGGTAGTGAGCAAATGAATGCTCACTACCCAAACCCTCAGACTGAAGTATTTTTTGGCCCGTGGGGATGTAGGGAGAGATGGCTGTAAGTAGTGGAACTTGTTTTATACTAAGAAACTTTATTAATGAAAAGCTTTTGCATTCACACAAAAAAAAAAATCAGACAAACATTGGATTAAAAACATAAAAAATTTACAAGGTCAAAAAAATCAGCTCTTGAAAAAGCCGACCCAGTTTATCGGCGACACGCGTCCTAATTGAGATGACTATGTGATTCCTCTGTGTTGAGGCTTTTTAACAGCCGTCCTGCGCCCAAAGAAGTCCGGGAGCTTCTTTGGTGCGCATAGCAGTGCGTTCGCGGCCATAGACATAGCCGCAAACGCACTGCAATGCGCCTTCACGCGTTTTTTCTTATGCGCGAACGCGTGTAAAAAAATGCGCGTATTGCGCACGTTTGAAAAACGTGCAGGTGTGAACCCTGCTTAAGAGCCTTATTTGAAGTTCTGAGATCCACAAACATATCACTACTGGTTGCTCCCGCCAATTAAAACCATGGGAGGTCCAACAACCAAAAGCTATCGACTAGAAGGAGATTGCTGCACAAATGCAATTTGTAGAGGTCGGCAGGGCTGGGTCCTGGATGGACAATATGTTTCACCCCTATTTGGGTTGTGGACCCTTTAAGGGCAACCACAGGGTTAATCTTCCTGTCCAGGAAGAGTTTTAAAGCCAGCAACTCCCAGATAGGATTGTGGGAGTTCAGGAAAAGGAAAGTAATCAGTGGAAGCTGTGTGTTTGTGTTCCAAAAGCAGGAGACGTGCTGTGCCTTGCTGGAGAGGCTTCTACATACTGGGGAAAGGATTCCCTAGGTTTGGGACTGTTTAAAGCGTTGGTGAGCCACTATTATTTCTCTGTTTATTTGTGCTGAAGATCAGGACTTTGCTTTAATTTCGCTGAACCAAAGCGTGTACTTATTATGTTGCCTTTTTGACTGCCCTGAAAGGGTGAATAAAACTGTTTTGTTTGTGAAAGACATTGTGCACGTGCTCTGTGGGCCCCCAAACGTCACAACTGGTGTTTCGAATGTGGGCAATTTGCTACCCCTCACACGCCAAGCAAGAGGAATTTTTGTGAAAAGAAAAAAAAAATGACATTTTTAAAGGACAGTGTTCTGATTGCATGTCCTGGGCTAAGGCTGCACTGAAGTCCGCAGCTATGGAGGAGCTCGTTAAGCAGATGGTCTTTGTCAGTGTGCAGGCCCAGACTCGCCATGAAGAGGCGATGGCTCAGCAGCAACAAGCCCTGGCACAGGCTGTTGCTGCCCAACAAGAAAGCACCCATTTGCTGGCTGCACAACGTGCAGCACAGCAGGTAGCCACACAGACGCAGATCAATGCCCTGCGGGAGGCCATGCAGCAACTTGCACCTGGACGTGATCAAGCAGTGGTCACTACTGGTAACCATGTTTCTACATAAGGGCCAGTCATTTCCTCCAAAAACTGTCTGCCAGTGATGATGTGGAAGCATTTCTTACCACGTTTGAAAGGACTGCTGAGAGAGAGGGGTGGCCCCAAGACCAATGGGCCAGTCTCATTGCCCCGTTTCTGACAGGAGACCCTCAAAAGGCATATTTTGACCTGCCCCTAGAAGATGCAAAGAATTATGACCGGCTGAAAGCTGAGGTTCTGGCCCGCCTTGGGGTAACTGTTGCTGTCCGGGCTCAACGTGTTCACTGCTGGAAGTACTGCCCTGACCAGCCACCTCGGTCCCAGATGCATGACTTAGGACAGCTGGTTAAAAAGTGGTTGCAGCCAGAGACCCTGACTAGAGAGCAAATGGTCGAAAGGGTTGTGATGGACCACTACCTGAGGTCTCTACCAAAGGATCTACAGCGCTGGGTCAGCCATGGGGACCCCAAGACTGCAGCACTGGTAGTCGAGATGGTGGAGAGATACACCGTGGTGGAGGACCTGCTCAGACCAACCAGTCGTCGAGGACCAGTCTTGCCACCGCCTGTGAGGCCTGCTTCAGTTCCTCGGAGGGAAGCGTCACTGGACCCGGGAACCAGCACCCCAAAATCATCTTCCTCGGTTCTGCAGAGGCCTGTCGCTACCCGAACTGCTGGCGATATACAGTGTTGGAGGTGTCGCGCCTGGGGCCATACCCGGGCGCAGTGTCCGCTACAGGAGGAGCCCATGGAGTGTGGATCTGCTCGGAGAGTGTCTTTCTACACCCTCACAACGTGCACTACCCACCTTGACCTAGAGGGGGGTCAGTTTGAATGTACTGTGTGGGTGAATCACCGCCCAGCCAAAGCTCTCCTGGACTCTGGGAGTATGGTCACCCTGGTGCATGCCCGGGTAGTCGGAAGGCTCGGTCCAGTACAAAGAACCCTCCGGGTTGTCTGTATCCATGGGGATACTCGGGAGTATCCGCTGATCCCTGTCACCATTTCCGCCAGGAACACTTCGGTCACCCAAGAGGTTGGGGTGGTGAGTACTCTGATACATGATGTGATTGTGGGACGGGACTGCCCCTTGTTTGCTGAACTGTGGTGCTTGGCACAAACTGAACTGCCCATCGAACTGGGGAACAATTCAGGGTCACCCCCACCAAACATGACTGTGGACACTGTTGATGAGGAGTTGCTCAAATGTGTTCAAAATAAGAATGTTGTAACTGATGTGAGTGTCCTAGCTCCTCAACCTGAGTTGACACCCAAGGAGGGGAATCCTCTCCCGTGCCGGTTATGGTAGGAGAGGATGAAGAGGAATTATCCCCTGTAGATATTACACTTGGGGTGGATGAGGGGGAGGGTTCTTCTTATCCAGTACACCCTGACTTAGATGTGTCCAGAGGTGCATTTGGCAGGGCTCAAATGGGTGACCCGATGTTGATAAATGCTCGCGAACAGGTAACTGTTGTCAGTGGGGTACCTCAAGCACCAGATGCAGAGAAAAGAATTCCTCACTTTGCGGTCAATAATGATCTGTTCTACCGGGTATCAGAAATTCGGGGAGAAATTGTGGAACAATTACTAGTACCCCAGCCCTACCAGAGAATGGTGCTGGATCTGGCTCACAATGATGCTCTAGGTGGTCACCTGGGAGCTGAGAAAACCGAGGCCCGGATAACAGACCGGTTTTACTGGCCAGGGATCGGTGCCACAGTTAAGAGGTACTGTTCCTCCTGCCCTGTTTGCTAGTTAACTGCCCCAGCACCCCATTATAGGAACCCCTTGGTGCCTCTGCCAATAATTGAGGTGCCCTTTGAGCGCATCGCTATGGATATATTGGGTCCCTTAGAGAAGTCTGCTCGGGGACACCGATATATCCTGGTGGTTCTTGATTATGCCACAAGGTATCCAGAGGCGGTTCCTTTAAGAAACCCTACATCAAAGGCCATTGCGCGGGAGTTGTTTTTTATGTTTTCGAGAACTGGCCTGCCAAGGGAAATTTTGACAGACCAGGGGACCCCATTTATGTCCCGGGTGATGGCAGATGTGTGCAAGTTGTTCCAAATCAAGCAGTTGCGAACATCTGTTTATCACCCTCAGACGGATGGTCTGGTAGAAAGATTCAACAAAACTCTGAAAATGATGCTTAAAAGGGTTGTGCAGAGAGATGGAAGAGACTGGGATCATTTGCTTCCCGCACTGCTGTTTGCTATTCGAGAGGTTCCTCAGGCCTCCACGGGGTTTTCACCTTTTGAGCTGGTGTATGGTCGCAGACCCCGCGGATTGCTAGATTTGGTGAAGGAGACATGGGAAAGTGAGTCCTCTCCACACAAATCTCTCATTGAACATATCTCTCAGATGAGAGAGAGAATTTCTAAAGTGATGCCTTTGGTACAGGAACATTTGCAGAAAGCTCAGGAGGCCCAGAAAAGGGTGTACAACCGGTCAGCCAAGCTGCGGCAATTTCAGGTGGGGGACCGGGTAGCAGTACTTATACCCACAGTGGAAAGTCGGTTCCTAGCCAAGTGGCAGGGACCATATGAGGTGGTTGAAAAAGTAGGAGAAGTAAACTACCGAGTGCATCAGCCTGGGAAAAGAAAACCATACCAGATCTACCACATAAATTTGTTAAAACCCTGGAGAGACTGAGAGGTGTCCGCCATGGTTGGGGTGGGTATAGAGTCTGATGGTGTTGACGCAGTACACATTGCTGCCACCCTGTCCAAACCCCAAACCCAAGAAGTTAAGGAGTTTCTGCAAAGAAACAAAGGCATGTTTTCAGGACTACCGGGACACGCGTCCGGGATTAAACATGATATTGTGACGGAACCCCATGTAAAGGTTCGGGTAAAGCCGTACCGCATCCCAGAAGCCCATAGAAAGGCTGTTTCTGAAGAGGTTAAAAAAATGCTTCAGCTTGATGTCATTGAGGAGTCACAGAGTGAATGGTCGAGCCCCATCGTGTTGGTATCGAAGCCCAACGGCACTCTGCGATTCTGCAATGACTTCAGGAAACTTAACGAGGTGTCAAAATTTGACGCGTATCCCATGCCAAGGGTGGATGAATTAATAGAGAAATTGGGTCCGGCCCGTTATATCACCACCCTGGACCTTACTAAGGGATACTGGCAGATACCCCTGACTAAGGAAGCCAGGGAAAAGGAAGCCTGACTAAGGAAGCCAGGGACCCACTCCAGAGGGTCATTTTCATTATAAGCGGATGCCTTTTGGGTTACACTCAGCCCCGGCCACCTTCCAACGAGCGATGGATAGGGTGCTCCGCCCCTACCTGAGATATACCTCGGTCTACCTGGATGACATTGTCCTCTTCAGTCCAGATTGGGAGTCCCATCTTCCCCGGGTTCAGACGGTGTTTCGTTTTGGGCATTAAATCCATCATTAATTATTGAATTAATAAGCAATAATTAAAGCCCTAAGTTGCAACAATAACATTTATATCTTGTGGGTAATATGGTCGAATATATATAAGGAAAACACACAGAAACCGGTGCAATATGAATGACAATTTACTTGGCAATCTATATTCACAGTTTATATCGTTTGCTTTACAGTAACTACAGAAAAACTAACATATACACACAGTCATGGCACAGTACGTTAAACTAAACAACAATACTTCACAGTACATTAAGCTAAACAACAATACTTAAACAATACAGCAATGAACTAAAAGCATGCTTACTATGCCCCAAGCTGGGGGCTGCAGAAAACTTCACATGGTCTGGTCAGTCTCAGGTCTGAAGAGCCTTAAACCTTTGTGGAAGTCCCCCTTTTATTCCCAGTGGGAGTCACCAGTAGACAAACCCTCTCTACCAATAGGAAAAGACCTCTCTAAAGTAGGCTGGCTTAATGCTAGCCAGTGCCACATAAGGGCAAACAGCCTACACACTGCCCCTAGTGGCCCTTCTTTGGTATGTCAATCAGTTAGTATTAAAATATGATAATTTATGGCAGAAATCATCCATGATCATAACAATCCACCCTTTGACTTATGTCATAAATCATCTATGAAACAATCTCCCCATTTTTGGAATAAAACACATTCCTCCCACCAACAATATGAGTGCTTTAACAACTAAATTCAGCAAAGGTACACCACTGAAGGTGTGCCTTACCAGTTACAAAACCTTTGCCTATAATAGGCACATACAAAACCAACTTTATTGTATTTATGTGAGGATGTGTGGTGGAGCTTAATAAAGTATTAGACACAACAACCCATATAGCACCTGTAATTCATGGCATGGACAGTCACTGGAGCTGGTTGCTGTAGGCCTCGAAGCCAGACATTTCCCAAACATTAGTCCTGGAAAGTTTTTCTTTCTTCTTCTTTTTCTTCAGAGAACTTTGACGAATAGCAACTACTCTCATCACTCTCAGCTGCAGTGAAACTTCAATGAAGGCTGAGCTTAATGTCCAAAGCTGCTGCCTCTTCTTCTGGTTCTTGAGCTGCAGTAAAATCACATTGATGAAAAGTCTTCAATAAATACACACGCCCAATAACACACACAGCCTGATCGGTGAATGAAATCTCCTTGCTGGAAAGTTCTTGACACGCAGGCAATCGTCTACACAGGCCAAAACGACAGCTCACGTGGTGCCAATCATCACAATAATTATTTGGTTGCGATGTCTAAACTTTTTACCCTGTGGAGATAGATATAAACCGACACATATCTCCTGAGATTGATCTCTCTATACATCCACCACACTCCTGATTCACAGATAAACACAATAACCTGGTACTGCTCCTTGACGGGACTGTCACCGGAACTGTAACCAAAAAACATCATAACATTTTACATGTCGTTTCACTTTGACCGGGCCCCATCTTTGCACCCAGTCCCCTTCCATCGATAGAATCTCCCAGGGGCACCGCCATTCTCCCATCAACACTTACAAACGCTCCACTTTGACTCCAGTCACTCCCCCATCCCTTTCATTCATGGGAATCGGAATCCCTAGAAGATAATGGCGGGGTACGGCAGATTTGAAGGAGCACGGCTTGTCTGGGATAACCGGAATAGGGTAATTTCTTTGAGTTGGACCAGGGCTCGCGGAGAACCTCTCAGTCATTCTTACACACATCGGATGGGGTATTTTTACTCTACCATTTCAGCCAGCAAGGGCATTTCCACTGACACACACACACATTTCAACAATCCTTCTCATGCAAACAGTGAACGATATGCCCCCCCTTAGCTTAATTCCCAATACTTTGCAATGATGGGGTATACATTACACTCACAAGACAACCAATTAAAGGCCCAACCCAAAAAGAGAATACCCCTCACCCATCCAATAACCTTGGTTATGCAAGTATTGTGATGCTTTCACGGACTTATAAGAGACACGTGTATGCATCCGATCATAATACAGACATATTAAAAAGGCCCTATATATGAAACTCAAAATTATAAATTTCTTCAAAAGTCTTAAAAAGAAACAAAAACATTTTCTTGTCTCCAAGATCTGCTATATCTAAACGGAAAGAACACAGACCATAATTCCTTTTCTAGTCATTTCCAGCATTTAATTCTACAAATGGCATGTACAATATAATATTTTCTGTTAATGCTTAAATCTATAACCATTCAGCTTGTAGCTGCTCTATGCTCATTATCTGCACATGCGGTCAGTGCAGCCATTGGGGTGACACTCTTTGCCTCAGATATAAGGGACCTCCATGCCATCCTGGATTGCGCGGTCCTGGAAAGCACTTTGGCCAAACACTGAGGGAGATTATACGGTCTGCACCAGCTAGAGGAGCACGGCGAACACATTTTATCCACCAGGGATATAACACACTTCCTGTAAAATAAAGCACACAGAATTAGTTCATGGAAATCGTCAGCTGAGGGGGGGGGGGGTCCCAAGCACTTTTGGAAGCCTTACACTACATGCAGTCTTAACTTTGCATGTCTCTCCACCCCTAGGTTTTGGGTCATTACTTTGCATAGTGAATTATGTTTTACTCTACTGCCCTCCAATTAGGCCACAAATGTGATCACGAGGTCACCACCCCTTAAATTAAACCACATATGTTCCTACATCACAGGGTGAAGACTGTAGCCACTACCCTTTCTTTTAGGGACTAATGGGGTCATCGTCTACCTGTTGCCTTCACCCCTCAATTCAATTCTATAGAGGAGCGACACACAGCTTCCCTCTTCCGGCTCTTTTAAAGGGTTATGGTCCAATATGTTTGCACAGCTATGGGCATGTCTTACCATCTTTACCTTAATCCGGACATGTATTAATTCCCTCCCTTTTTAACCAGAGTTTGCATCACTACTCTAAAGGGAGAACACAAATGCAATAATTATTGTAGGGCTCTATTCACTAAATGCATTCACTTCCCTTGTTGACGTCTCAACATAGTTAGCTTAGGCATCAATCACTATGCAGGTATTTTATCTAAAACCACTTGCAAGCACAGCTTCCTCCCCCATCTTTAGCTGCAAAAGATAGTCTCCATTTACAAAAGTAAATGCTAGCAAGGTACACAATATATCTCATTATCTCTTAACATCCGCTGTTAAAAGTAACCCTTTTTTTATCTCAAAAGTCACTATATCATGTGTACATACACATATGCACAATAACATGCATATTTTTAACTATTTAATTTAACTTTGCATTTCTTCCTGCAAAAAAGAAAGAAAATTAATTAATCACAAATCCTAAAAAGGAATGAGTCTAACTAAATACAAAAACCTATTCCATTGTAATCAAGACAAGAAAACACAGAAAAACCAGTAAAACCAGTTTCTGCAATGAACTGTAAAAAAAGTCTTTTCATATGCAAATGAAGCTAGGCCTTCAGCAAACACTCCACAGCATGTGGTCTATCTACCACATGGTCAGTCTGTGGCAATCAAACACAATATGTTTTTTCATTTAAAACATTGCTAATCAAAGAATACAAAAACGTATCTTTATCATCTGCACCAAAAATCATATAACTACTTTTCTGCATCACGTCAATTCAAAAACTAGGTATATATGGTTACACAGGCAGAAATGGAAAAACTATGCACATTGCATCATCCATTCATTCAATCCTATGCAGACACAAGTTACTGTAATATTTACAGAAATACAAATCAAATCACATTTGTGTCTTTATTAAGATATCCAAGCATATCCCATCCTCGTCGCCAATTGTTTCGTTTTGGGCATTAAATCCATCATTAATTATTGAATTAATAAGCAATAATTAAAGCCCTAAGTTGCAACAATAACATTTATATCTTGTGGGTAATATGGTCGAATATATATAAGGAAAACACACAGAAACCGGTGCAATATGAATGACAATTTACTTGGCAATCTATATTCACAGTTTATATCGTTTGCTTTACAGTAACTACAGAAAAACTAACATATACACACAGTCATGGCACAGTACGTTAAACTAAACAACAATACTTCACAGTACATTAAGCTAAACAACAATACTTAAACAATACAGCAATGAACTAAAAGCATGCTTACTATGCCCCAAGCTGGGGGCTGCAGAAAACTTCACATGGTCTGGTCAGTCTCAGGTCTCAGTCTGAAGAGCCTTAAACCTTTGTGGAAGTCCCCCTTTTATTCCCAGTGGGAGTCACCAGTAGACAAACCCTCTCTACCAATAGGAAAAGACCTCTCTAAAGTAGGCTGGCTTAATGCTAGCCAGTGCCACATAAGGGCAAACAGCCTACACACTGCCCCTAGTGGTCCTTCTTTGGTATGTCAATCAGTTAGTATTAAAATATGATAATTTATGGCAGAAATCATCCATGATCATAACAGACGGTTTTGGACGGTTTGAGGAAAGCGGGCTTTACTGTTAACCCTGAGAAAAGTGCGGTAGGGATGGAGGAAGCTAAGTACCTGGGATATGTCGTAGGCAGGGGTCTGGTAAAGCCACAATTTAACAAAGTAGAGGCTATCCAGAACTGGCCACGCCCCCTCACGAAAAAGCAGGTTCGTGCTTTTCTGTGTATTGTGGGGTATTACCGGCGGTTTGTCCCCAATTTTGCCTCTATTGCTGCACCACTGACTGACCTGACGAAAGGTAGGAAGTCAGTGATGATTCAGTGGAATGCCAATGCTGAAGATGCCTTCGAGAAGCTTAAAAATGCGTTGTGTCAGCACCCAGTGCTGGTAGTCCCTGATTTCATGAGGGAGTTCATTGTACAGACGGATGCCTCAAGTGAGGGTTTGGGGGCTGTGCTATCCCAAGAAGTCAATGGGGAAGAGCACCCCGTGGTTTTTCTTAGTAGGAAACTGACGGCAGCGGAGAACAACTATGCTGTGGTGGAAAGAGGGCTTGGCCATAAAGTGGGCCTTGGATTCTTTGAGATACTTCCTGTTGGGCAGGAAGTTCCGTTTAGTGTCTGACCATGCCCCATTGACCTGGATGAGGCAGCACCGCCACGCTAATGCCAGGGTTACCAGGTGGTTCCTGTCTCTCCAGGAGTTTAACTTTGTGGTGGAACACAGGCCTGGGAAACAGCACCAAAATGCTGATGCCCTGTCCCGGATGCATTGTGGGCTGTCTACTGTTGCCTCAAACACCTCCGCGTTGAGACAGAGGGGGGGGGTATGTAGAGGTCGGCAGGGCTGGGTCCTGGATGGACAATATGTTTCACCCCTATTTGGGTTGTGGACCCTTTAAGGGCAACCACAGGGTTAATCTTCCTGTCCAGGAAGAGTTTTAAAGCCAGCAACTCCCAGATAGGATTGTGGGAGTTCAGGAAAAGGAAAGTAATCAGTGGAAGCTGTGTGTTTGTGTTCCAAAAGCAGGAGACGTGCTGTGCCTTGCTGGAGAGGCTTCTACATACTGGGGAAAGGATTCCCTAGGTTTGGGACTGTTTAAAGCGTTGGTGAGCCACTATTATTTCTCTGTTTATTTGTGCTGAAGATCAGGACTTTGCTTTAATTTCGCTGAACCAAAGCGTGTACTTATTATGTTGCCTTTTTGACTGCCCTGAAAGGGTGAATAAAACTGTTTTGTTTGTGAAAGACATTGTGCACGTGCTCTGTGGGCCCCCAAACGTCACAAATTATACACCCAACATATAGCAAAACCAAACAAACTGTTAAAAAGCCTCAACACAGACGAATCACATAGTCATCTCAATTAAGACGCGTGTCGCCGATAAACTGGGTCGGCTTTTTCAAGAGATGATTTTTTTGACCTTGTACATTTTTTATGTTCTTTAATCAAATGTTTGTCTGATTTTTGTGTGAACGCAAAAGCTTTTCATTAATAAAGTTTCTTAGTATAATTAAGATTGGGTTACCCCCTTTTTCTGGCAATTTTGGCTCTGTATTGGTCCCTTTCTTTTTTTCTGAACTTGTTTTATACCATGATGATTTGTGTATTTCAATCACGTTGTTAAATTTTTAAAAAAAGGCTATAACCCATTGATATGAGGATTTAGAACTTACTCTAACTAATAACTCTATATGCAGATTGATGGGTTACAGTGGGGTTCCCAGCAGCAAAAACTACTATCGTTATCCTCTGTACGTAAAAAGAAAAACTGATCAGTTACTTTATTGTCAAGTAATCTTTGACAACTAATCTTCTTGCATATTCATGGCTCTAGATAAAATACAATCCGTTATATAGATTATATTGGGATCTTGTTTAGCCTACTTTAGTACACAGATTCACCTAAGATTAAGCAGCAGATATAAATAAATTTGCCTCCCCCTATACACCTATTATTATTATTATTTCCCCCCCGCAGCATTACTCAGTCTGAATATGGCTTATTTAGATGTACGTTAACTACCAAACATATGTGTACTATTGGTGAAACTCTATATACACTGATTACATCATTGTAGCTATAAGGGTTTATACCTGTATATAAAATGTGTAAAAATTTATGAACTGTGCTAATAAAGCGACAAAATTATTTACTAAGGTATCAGATGGCGTATTAACCGTTCCCTGTTTCTTTAATGAACTTTAAACTTAACCATTAAAGGTCAAATATATTGTTACAATACTGAATCAAAGTGGGAATTTAGCATACAAGCTAGCTCATAATACGCACCATTTCTTTCTTTATTTTTGTATGACTGATATATGTTTTTAAATTACCAATAAAGGTTATATTTTAACTGTTCCCAAATTGTTTATAAACGGAGCTAAAAACAAGTACTCTGTGCAAGCATGTACTATTTAATGTAGGGGTCAGGAACCTTTTTTGCTGAGAGAGCCATGAACACCACATATTTTAAAATGTAATTAGTTTAAAACTAAATACAAGTAAATGTGTGCATTTTATGTAAGACCAACACTTTTAAAGTACAATAAGTCTCAGAATTCTTTTTAATAACGTTGTTATACGGTTGCTAACCAATGATGAATAAAGTACTTCTTACCATTAATGCAACTTCTGGTGCTGCATGGTTTTGCTGATGGCTTTGTAGTCTGGTTGATACGTGGTGAGGTTAAGCTTCATGCAGGCGTTGAGACTTCCATCCGTTAAACGTGATTGTAGGTTGGTCCTAATGTTCTTTAGATGTGAGATAGACTGCGCACATGCATACGTAGAGCCAAACATTGTAAGTACAGCAATACTCACACGCTGCAGTGTGTGCTATGTGACGGGAAGCATGTTCCAAGTTTTGACAATCAGCTGGTCCGCGGGTTGAACTTTTTTTAATTTCTCCCCACTTGTGACTCTCAGGAGGCAGTGAGGATGCTCGACGTTTTTCATTTCAAGAAAAGTCTGGATTTCGCTCAGACAAGCCACGAAACGGCTGAGCACCTTCCCTCTTGACAACCATCGCACATTGCAGAAGCAGACCAGGATAATTATTCTCAACTTCATCCAGCAGTGTTTTAAACTGGCGATCATTTAAAGCTCGGCCAACAATAAAGTTGACCACCCGAATGACCAGCGACATCACCTCACCAAGCTGCTCGCCACACATCTGAGCACAAAGCGCCTCCTGATGTAGGATGCAGTGAAAACTTAGGATGGGTCTCTTTTCATGTTCACGAAGAAGCGCTACGAATCCTTTGTTTTTCTCCACCATGCACGGAGCACCATCAGTACACACCGAAATAAGTCTATCCATCGGTCGATTTTTTTTTTTTTTTTTCTTTTTTCTTTAGCAAACTCAGTGAAAGACTTGAATAAATCCTCCCCTCTTGTTGTCCCTTTCATAGGCAAAACAGCAAGACTTTCCTCACGTAGTGTGTCACCGACAGCATACCTTGCAATCACGCTGAACTGGGATAAATGGCTTACGTCTGACTCATCCAAAGCAAGAGAAAATAATGGTGCTGCATTTATGTCCTTCACTTGTGTTGCCTCAATTTGAGTTGCCATCATGATGGTACGATCGTGAACAGTTCTTGCGGACAGAGGCATGGCTTTTATTTGTTTGATTATTTTGTCTTTATCCGAAAAGTCGTCAAAAAGTTCATTGGCAACATCAAGCATGAATGTTTTGGCAAATTCCCCATCTGTGAATGGCTTTCCGTTTCTCATAATTGCTAAAGCACCAGCAAAGCTAGCCGAATTCCAGTCACCTTGTTTGGTCCAAACACGGAGTTGCTGCTGACTAGCTTGCACTCTGCACAGTAGCTCTTGACATGCTTTCTTCCTGCTGTCCCCCGCAGGATATTTCGATGCATATGTAGTATGGAGTGTGTCAAAGTGTTGCTTTATATTTGACCATTTATCAATGCAATTTTATCATTGCATATTAGTGTCACGGTTCCCGGATCCCACCACGCAGTACTTAACCCCCAACACTCCACAAAACCCAGAAGCTACCAACAGTGTAGCTGTGAATGATCCCTATCTGTCTGGTCCTTAGAATTGGCCAGGTAAACTAGCTAGACAGAAAAGGGTTAACAATATGGAGAGGAGTCAGCCGAGCCAGAATCAGGAATACAGAGTTCAGAATGGTCAAATGGAATAGCCGGGTCGGTATCAGAGCAGTAGCGTAGTACAAGTAAATAGTCTAGGGCAACAGAAGGCAGAATGGTCAGAACACAAGCAGAGGTCAGTAACAGGTTAAATCAATATAGCAGTCAGGTACAAGGAGCTCAGGTATGGATAACCACGATCTGGCAACTTCTGAAACTATACTGAGGGTTTTTAAAGACCTTCACCAGACCACGCCCCCCACTCAAGCCACACCTCATGCAATCACCTCCCTGCCTGTCTCCATTTAAACCGGGCAGTGGTCAGTGAGCAGCATCAGACTTGCTGTCCTCAAGCACACAGGTAGGGCTGGAAGCCCCCAACGTTACAGTACCCCCCTCTCCACGGGAGGCCACCGGACGACCAACAGGACGAGCGGCAATACGACCACCAGGGCGATCGGGGTGCGAGGCATGGAACGCCCTGACCAACCTAGAGGCAGACATGTCGGAAGCTGGAATCCAGGACCGGTCTTCCGGGCCATAGCCCACCCAATCGACTAAGTACTGCAGAACACCCCTGCACAGCCTAGAATCCAAAACCCTCCTAACCTCATACTCCGATTCACCATCAACCTGAACAGGTGGAGGAGGAGGAACGACCCGCGTGTACCTGTTACACAACAAAGGTTTCAGTAGGGAGGTGTGAAAGACGTTGTGCAAGCGAAGATGTTTAGGAAGGGCAAGAGCATAAGCCACAGGGTTAACGCGGCGAATGATCTTATATGGACCAATAAACCGAGGTGCCATTTTCATAGAAGGCACCCGTAACTTCACGTTCCTAGTAGACAACCAAACTCTATCACCCACGTTATAGGAGGGAGCTTGTAACCTATGCCTGTCAGCCTTGCGTTTCTGGACAGCAACATTGCGCTCCATATTTACGCAAATCTGTCTCCAAATCTCTTGTGGTTGAGTGAGATGGTCATCGAGAGCCGGGATGGCCTGTTCATTAAACTGAAGCGGTAGAGCCGGAGGGAAAAAACCATAGATAGCAGAAAAAGGAGAGTGGCCAGTGGTCTCATTAACGGCGTTATTACGTGCATACTCAGCCCAGGGCAACAACTCCGACCAATTGTCTTGTTGTTGTGTGGTAAAGCAACGTATGTACTGCTCGAGACCCTGATTTGCCCTCTCTGCTGCCCCATTGGTTTGTGGATGGTATGCTGAAGAGAAGGCCAATCGCACCCCCATCTCCGCACAGAAAACCCACCAGAAACGAGAGACGAACTGAGCTCCTCTGTCAGAGACTATTTCAGACGGAACCCCATGTATTCGTACAATCTCTCTAGCAAAGACAACCGCCAGTTCTTTGGCTGTAGGAAGCTTAGGTAAAGGGACAAAATGAGCCATTTTGGAGAAGCGGTCTACAACTGTCAGAACCACAGTATGACCTTTGGACTTCGGCAAGTCCACAATAAAATCCATAGATAGATGAGACCAAGGCCTCTTAGGCGTGGGTAAAGGCTGCAATAGACCGACAGGCAAGGTTTTACTGGTTTTGCTTCTGGCACAGATTTGACAAGCCAAAACAAACAGGCGTACGTCCTGTCGCATGGTGGGCCACCAGAACTGTCTGGAGATACTGGTAAGAGTCTTAGTAATACCAGGATGACCTGCTGGTTTAGAATCATGAAACATTATGAGTAATTCTTGTCTTTCCTTTTCAGGTACAAACAACATATCTGGAGGCTTGTCAGGTGGAGCCCCCACTTGAGCTGCCTGGAGGCGTTCCAGGAAAGGCGAGGAGACAGACAAGACTGTGGAAGCCACAATACGTTCAGGAGGAACTATAGGATTGTGGTCTTGTGTATTAGATTCATATGGGTCATATTGACGAGATAAGGCATCAGCCTTTACATTGCGGTCACCTGGTCTGTAAGTCAATACAAAATTAAACCGAGACAGTAGCAATGACCACCTGGCCTGTCTCGAGTTCAAACGTTTAGCATCCCCGATGTACGTAAGGTTCTTATGATCAGTGATTATCAATAAAGGATCAAGAGTACCTTCCAACAAATGTCTCCACTCTGACAGGGCAGACACAATAGCAAGCAATTCTCTGTTGCCAATATCATAATTGCGTTCTGCTGGTGATAATTTTCTTGAAAAGAACCCACAAGGATGTAGTGGTTTCCCTGGAGATTCTCTTTGAGACAGGACAGCCCCAATGCCTATCTCAGAAGCATCAACCTCAAGAATAAACGGAATCCTGGGATCAGGATGCCGTAACACGGGAGTGGAAGTAAAAGCCTGTTTGAGGGCTTCGAATGCTTGTTTAGATTGAGAAGACCAGATCTGGTACTTCAGACCTTTACGTGTCATATTAATGATAGGAGAGGCTATAGCGGAATAATTCTTGATAAATCTCCTATAATAGTTAGAAAACCCCAGAAACCTCTGTATGGCTTTGAGACCTTGAGGAAGAGGCCATTCTGAGATGGCCGTGAGTTTAGAAGGATCCATCTCAAAACCCTCTGGAGTGATAATGTACCCAAGGAATTTCACAGTAGTAATGTCGAATAAACACTTCTTTAGTTTGCAATAAAGACCATTGTCCAGTAATTTAGCTAATACCTGTCTGACATGTGCATGGTGGGTTTTCAGATCGGGAGAGTAAATCAATATATCGTCTAGGTATACTATAACAAAGGTTTGCAAGAAATCTCTGAGCACATCATTAATAAAATCCTGGAATACCGCTGGAGCATTACAAAGACCAAAAGGCATGACCAAGTATTCATAATGCCCACTCCTGGTGTTAAATGCTGTTCTCCACTCATGCCCCTCTTTTATGCGTATCAAATTGTAAGCTCCTCTTAAATCAAGTTTAGTGTACACTGCTGAACCCCTTAACCTGTCGAACAGTTCCGATATGAGAGGGATAGGGTACACGTTCTTAATGGTGATCTTGTTAAGCCCCCTATAATCAATACACGGGCGTAAATCTCCCTCTTTTTTCGACACAAAAAAGAATCCAGCCCCTGCTGGAGAAGAGGAACGTCGGATAAAACCTCTCTCCAAGTTCTCCTTCATGTACTCCTCCATAGTTTGGTTCTCCTTTATGGAAAGCGGATATACTTTGCCTCGAGGAGGCATGGTACCCGGATGAATATCAATAGCACAATCATATGGTCTATGTGGAGGTAGTTTCTCTGCCTCTCTTTTATCAAATACAGCCCTGAGGTCTGCATATTGTTCAGGAACTTCAGTAGACAATGGAGGGGCTGTGGGTGTGTTCAGGGCACCGACATGCTGAATGGGTATTAAACAAGTCCCAAAACATGCAGAGCTCCAAGACAGTATCTCTCCTTTAACCCAATCAATAACGGGATTGTGTTCCACCAACCAGGGGAAACCAAGTACAACAGGATTGGAAGGTGAGTGGATAACTTGGAATATGATCTTTTCTTTATGCAAGAGACCAGTAGTAAGAACTACTGTAACCGTATCATGAGTAATCCTAGGGCAGGATAACGGCCTGCCATCTATGGCTTCAACGGCTAAGGGTGTCTCTCTTACAACCAGAGGTAGAGAAATGGAAGAAGCGTAGGTAACATCAATAAAGTTACCAGCAGCCCCAGAATCCACAAAAGCGGTATTATGTGTGGTCTTGGTCTCCCAAGCCAAGGATACTGGTAACATAAGTTTAGTGTCTTTGATAGGAGACATGCATGTCACACCCAAGGCCTGTCTCCTCAGCTGCCTTAGGTGCGGTAGTTTTCCGGCTTATCATGCATCTTAGGGCGAGTAGGACTTTGAAATCGTACATGTCCCTCCAAACCACAATACAGGCACAATCCCTCACGAAAACGCCTTGTTCTCTCCTCCTCTGTAAGCCTAGTACGGCCTAGTTGCATAGGCTCTGAGGGGGGTGATAACTCTCTGGGTGGTGCTTGAAAGACAGGGGCCAACCTAGGTAACGGTCTCTTGGGTCTCTCTCTTGGAGTCCTTCTATCCCTTATCTGATTATCCAGATCTATACAGTAATCAATGAGTTCACACAATACCTCAGGTAGTTTACGTGGAGCTAATTCATGCATCAACGACTCTGATAACCCCTCCATAAAAGCCAGAACCAGTGTCTCATTTGTCCAGTTCACATCAGAAATTAAGGTTTTAAATTCTATGGCATAATCAGACACAGTTCTGTTCCCTTGACGTATGCGGAACAAGGATTTGCCGGCTATCGTGGCCTTTCTGGTAGGATTAAATGTATGTTGTAACTCGGCTATGAATTCTTTATAATCCTGTACAATAGGTCTCTCTGCCTCCCATAAAGGAGTCGCCCATGTCAACGCTCTGCCAGACAGATGGTTAATAATAAACCCCACTTTGGCAATGTCAGAAAAAAACATTTGTGGATTTAATTTAAAATGGATATCCACATGGACCAAAAATCCCCGGCACTCAGAGGGAGTACCGTCAAACCTCATAGGAGCGGTCATGTGTACCTGGGATGTCTGAACGACAGGGGGCACAGGTATAGCAGGCGGGGGTGCAACCCCATCTGGTTCCAGGTGTGCAGTACGATTCAGGATAGTTTGTAAGGCAATGGCAAACTGATCCATCCTATGATCCTGCTCATCCTGTCTGGATACAAAGGTAGCCAAGTGCTGTGTTAAATCTGCGGGATCCATATTGGCCAGATCGTAATGTCACGGTTCCCGGATCCCACCACGCAGTACTTAACCCCCAACACTCCACAAAACCCAGAAGCTACCAACAGTGTAGCTGTGAATGATCCCTATCTGTCTGGTCCTTAGAATTGGCCAGGTAAACTAGCTAGACAGAAAAGGGTTAACAATACGGAGAGGAGTCAGCCGAGCCAGAATCAGGAATACAGAGTTCAGAATGGTCAAATGGAATAGCCGGGTCGGTATCAGAGCAGTAGCGTAGTACAAGTAAATAGTCTAGGGCAACAGAAGGCAGAATGGTCAGAACACAAGCAGAGGTCAATAACAGGTTAAATCAATATAGCAGTCAGGTACAAGGAGCTCAGGTATGGATAACCACGATCTGGCAACTTCTGAAACTATACTGAGGGTTTTTAAAGACCTTCACCAGACCGCGCCCCCCACTCAAGCCACACCTCATGCAATCACCTCCCTGCCTGTCTCCATTTAAACCGGGCAGTGGTCAGCGAGCAGCATCAGACTTGCTGTCCTCAAGCACACAGGTAGGGCTGGAAGCCCCCAACGTTACAATTAGACACACTGCATAACCTGCTCTCTCCACAAAGGCGAATTCCTCTGTCCATTCCTGCTGAAAAGTACGATACTTCTCATCTTTTTTTCTTTTAGCCATCTTCTTCGATAAAAGGGTTTCTGGAGGGAAGTTTACTTCCTGACCTCACAGTGACCCGTGTACGTTACGCATTATCCAATAAAAATTTGGTGTTGTCCCGGAGGACAGCTGTGATTGGCTCCAGCCACCCGCAACCATGAATATGAGCGGTAGGAAATGAATGGATTGAAATACACGAGAATGTTTTATATTTTTAATGTTAATATTTTTTTTATTAAAGATTTGTCTGCGAGCCAGATGTAGCCATCACAAGAGCCACATCTGGCTCGCGAGCCATAGGTTCCCCACCCCTGATTTAATGGATCTTCGTACGTCTAAATTGCTTACAAAGCACCTTAATTAATTGTAATATAATAAAATAGTAAATGAGATAATCTATTAAAGGATGTGTTCATAATGTCTTATGAAACACCGATATATTCTACCTTCTATTAAACTAGGTTATATAGTCAAAGCTTAACAGTTAGAAATCATTGAAGTAGATGGTGCAAATAAACAGTATTATTAATATATATGCTGTTTGTGCTGATAACAATTATAGAGAGAATTTGTGTAGTTAAAAACCATTTAAATGAATGATGCTTATGAACAATAGTAGTATAAAATTATGTGAGGATTTCTAGCCTCCTAAAGTATTCTTAAACTCGAAAGCGATTAAGAGTAAAGTGGTTGTATATGGGCACGTAAAAATTCCAAGAATTTTCGATAGAATGCTAGTATTTAGTTATAATAAAATGATGTTTAAATCAAAAGGAGCGGTTGGTTCGTCTGTGGCAAGAAACATAATAATATAATAAACGAAATATGAAAAATTGTTACCCTTCGATGTAACTTATATTATATTCTGTTAATTATAAAAGGGAGGTAAAGTGAAATCTTCTATGCTTGTACAGAGCTGTTCCTTAACGGAGATGATAGATGCAGCATTTTAGACCTTATAAGAGTGAACGAAAAATAAATAGTACGAAGTGTTTCTAAATAGACGGAGAATGTTGCTGAAGTGTAAATATGAATAGTGTATCTTATGATGGTTCAAAGGGAAGCAATACTATGTGAATAAAGCATGGCATATTTTGTGGTGGTTGTGGGGAAGTGATGTTCGAGCATTTGATAATATTCTTAATTGCCAAATATACAAGAGGCAACAAAAACGCTACACCCTCATATTAAGTACATACATAGCTTTCTGCTGCAATCTAGCGCCATGGAAATAATGGTCTTTAAATTTATATAAAACAAAAAAACAGTGCGCACACCGATTTTCTGTGCACAGTTAATGTGCGTGCGTTTTTGCGCGTCGTTTTTACGAGCATTATTTTTTGACGGATGAAAAAATGCGCGCGGATTGTAATACCAGCGTTAATTTTCACACGTTAACGTTTGACGCTGCGCGCAAAAATTTATGTGCTGCGCGAGATGTTTTGCGCATAGATTGTAATAGTGCTCATAGAGTGAAGCCAAAGTTGTGCACAGGTACCTGCAGTAATACAGATTTCAAGGAACAGACAGGAGAGTAATCTAGAGCAAGGACAATAGGTCATACACAGAATATCATATGTAAGATACAGGGTACAGACAGACAAATCCAAGGTGCAGGTACTCAATAGGTAAAGACCTATCCTGACCCAGGGAGAAAGTGGCTGAGCAGGTCATGTGACCGCAGACTATCAGCCCATGTGAGATGGTCTCAAGACTTAACCCAAAAATCCACCAAGCTGATGAGCTCCGCTCTCACCACCAGGGGGCATAGCAGAAATGTGACACCAGGTGACCCGACAGCGTACAGACGCTCGATTAACATATGGCTTCTGAACGCTGCGAAAGCAGTACTGCCCCGACACTAGTAGACCCCTTTGGTACCCACCATTCGTGAGTGGCTCCAAGAGGTCCATGATATCAGAAATGTTGAAGACCTCATCCATAGAGTTTCGGGTACATCCGCACAGCAACTGCAATGTTGGTTTTACTAGTCTGCCTCCTATCCCCTTACATAACTTCCCTTATACCTGTTGCTGAACCTAGAACGCCCTCCCCATACCGCCCTGGATGTTGTTTGGATGTCCGTACACCCCCTCACTTTGGCCCCTATGTCATGGATTGGCCACTGGCCTCTCTCTCTTTTCCCCCTTCTCCCTCCTGTATTTTCCCCTTGACCCTCATGGAAATGCCTATGCATCATGCTCTACTGTACAAACACATGAAATAATAGTCTTGCCTGTTATTATCTCCCTTATGCATCTGACATTGTTGGTATACCTTGCTGAAATTGCTGTAACTACTTGTTACATATTGTCTCTTTGAAAAACTCAATAAAACTTTCTTTACAACAATCTGAAAAAAAATTAATATGGTCGGCCTGCGTTAAGGGCCACCTAAACTAATGTTAAAACTCACACAGCTGAGCGCTAATGTTAGCGTTAACATTGCAATAGGGTCCAATATATTTACTTGCAGGGGTGCACTCTATATATGAAATTTTTAAGCCTTTGATAGATCATACCGGTTTTTCTGCTGTAGAGAAATAAGATAATCATCGTGCTTCTCTTCAATGCCAAGTTTCATGACATTTTCATTCTAGGAGAAAAAAGATAGTTATATATTTTCGAATAGGAATGTACTGTATGTATTTATGTCAATGGCTATTGCATAATCCGTTATGATGATTTCTTAATAAAGGGCTTAATCATGATGAACAGGGGTGCCGCCAGAGATATTGGCACACTTAACCAAGTCATAGGCTGGACCCTCTATCAAAACACATGCCTTCCCATACAATATTTATATCATAAATATAGATATACAGTACTGTGCAATGGTTTTAGGCAGGTGTGAAAAAATGCTGTAAACAAAGAATGCTTTCAGAAATATAAAGAATGATTGTTTATTTTTGTCAATTTGCAACATGCAAAGTGAGCGAACAAAAGAAAAATCTAAATCAAATCAATATTTGGTGTTACTACCTTTTGCCGTCAAACCAACATCAATTCTCATAGGTACACTTGCACAAAATCAGGAATTTTGCAGGATTATAGTTAGGTGCATGATCAACCAATTATACCAAGCAGGTGCTAATGATCATCAATGTCACACGTAGGTTGAAACCCAGTCATGAACTGAAAAAGAAACAGCTGTATAGGAGGCTTAAAACTGGGTGAGGAAAAGCCAAACTCTGCTACCAAGGTGAGGTTGTGAAAGACAGTTTCATGTCATGGCAAGATTGAGCACAGCAACAAGACACAAGGTAGTTATACTGCATCAACAAGGTCTCTCCCAGACAAAGATTTCAAAGCAGACTGGGGTTTCAAGATGTGCTGTTCAAGCTCTTTTGAAGAAGCACAAAGAAACGGGCAACGTTGAGGATCGTAGACGCAGTGGTCGGCCAAGGAAACTTAGTGCAGCAGATGAAAGACACCTCAAGCTTATTGCCGGGGGCGTGTCCGGACTGCCGAACAAGATGGCCGCACACTAACTCTGCTCTGTCCTCCTCTCCGACTAAAAGCCTTTAACTCCGCACCAGACATAGCATGGTACGCGGCAAGAAGTCCTCAAGTGACCCCAGGACCCCAGCGAGACCTCCTAGAGCCGCTGCACGTCCGCTGGACGACTACCTGCTTCCCGCGGCCCGGCCGTCCTCGTGCTCCCCGGCACCTAAATTGGCGGACGCGGCACCTCCGTCCACCGGGCCTGATCCCGCAGCGGCCATAGCCAGGCTCGAGCTCCGGCTGGAGTCGATCTTGGCAGGGATGCCGACGAAGACGGACCTCGCCGACATGTGAGTCGCAACGTGGAGGAGGTACGTGGAGAGGTCTCTGACCTCGGGGGCCGCGTGACTCGCCTGGAACAGGCGGTGGCTGAGCAACCCTTGGTGACCCCGGCCCACCCTGCGGCCTACTCCGACCTACGTCGACTGGTGGACGACGTGGACAATCGGGGCCGCCGGAACAACCTGCGCATCCGCGGCCTCAGGGAGCAGGACCCACCCGAACAGCTGGAGGAGAAGCTCAGCCGCTTTTTTAATAAGGTCCTCGGACGCGCATCCGCCTCCCCATTGAGATGCACCGAGCACACCGAGCGCTACGACCCAGACCACAAGATGGAGAACCGCCACGTGATGTCGTCTGCAACTTCGCATCCTATCGACTTAAAGAACAACTAATGAAGCACACACGCAACGCCAGAACGTGGGACTTTGAAGGTCAGTCACTAGAAATCTACCATGACCTCACGCCCTTCACGCTAGCGGCCCGCCGCCACCTCCGGCCGATCACCCAGGCGCTCACCCAACGACACATACCTTACCGCTGGGGATTTCCGCTGGCTCTCACAGTCCGCATCGATGGCGCAACACACTCCATACACTGCCCCCGAGATGTCCCGGAATTTGTGGCTACGCTCCAGTTACCACCGATGGAGGTTCTGGACTGGGAACGGGGAGAGGCATGGTGCCCGGGGGGGCAGGCCTGGTCCCAACGTCCCCTACGCCGACGCGGGGCGGGGGAGGCCCGAGCCGCGGTGGATCGTGATCCCCCGGACGCCGCTATGTAAACCTCAAGATGACAAGGGGCTCGCGGACGATACGCCACACACACGGGAAGCTAGATGTCAGGCGACCCCGCCCACCCCGCCCCAGCCCCGTCGACTTGGGCGTGCGACGGGGCTGGGGCGGGGTGGGCGGGCGGCAGGAGATCGGACGAAGGAACCCGAATGTGTCCTAACATCTATTAGCATCTGCACGCTTGTCCCTATTTTCCCCATCATCGCATTACAGAGTAGAACGGAATGGCACCTGCATAAGATTGACATGCCGTTCGGGTTTAAAGAAGGGAGAAAAAAGGAAAAGAAAAAGAAAAAAAAAGCTAATGGGTTACGCTACGATCTCGAAGCTACGCTTACCCTGCCCCCTGCAGAATCGCACGAAGATAAGACACATGGGCTGCACGGGCTGGGCTGCCTCTTTTTGCCCGTCGTGAGCACTTCTGCCACTCTGATCTCTCCCATATGGCCTACTACTTGCGAAACAGGGCCACCGGGCTACACATTGCACACCCGACCGCAGGATGTCGGACCACAGAGTTGCCAAGGGAGAGGCCCCGAAGACGCCCCGACCGTCGGGGGTCCCGACGGGGCCACACATTGCCCCTACACTCCCGCTTTAGCACACTGGGGTGGGACACTTGGAAGTGCCTCCCTATGAAAGCACCCGCGACAAAAAGCCTGTCTGATGGCACACCCTGTAAAGCCCCGAAGGACCTGCAGACTGAGCACCGACTTCCTATCTTTGGAAGAGGGGCCACATGGTGTCACGTACGGGCAGCCATGGGCGGGCGGGACTCGGGGACGCCATGGTGACTATGATCCTCAAGTGCCTCATCCATTGACCTCCACCGGTAAGTGGGGGATGGACGCTACGCTGCGCCCACGGACCAACTTTTGGGACAAGACAACCTGGGGAGGTGTACACTGTAGACGTTTACGTAGGCACATGCACCCCCAAGGCGATTACCCCTTCCACAGACGCCACCCCAAACATTCAGAACACCCGTCATAAGAAACGAGACTTAAGCCCTGGCCACGCTCGCCGCTCCCCCCCTTTTTTTTTCTCTCCACTCCTTACCCCCACCCTACTCCCGCCATTATGCGCTTATCGCGCAACCCGAGCGGAACCTTTGCCTCTATTTACTATAGGGGGAGAGGGAGGTCGGGAGGGACGACCGGGCAACTGGGATAACTACGCCCAAGGACGCTCAATGAGCCAGATTGTGTGGGGACTTGGGCGTGCGACGGGGCTGGGGCGGGGTGGGCGGCGGGAGATCGGACGAAGGAACCCGAATGTGTCATAACATCTATTAGCATCTGCACGCTTGTCCCTATGTTCCCCATCATCGCAATACAGAGTAGAACGGAATGGCACCTGCATAAGGTTGACATGCCGTTCGGGTTTAAAGAAGGGAGAAAAAAGGAAAAGAAAAAGGAAAAAAAAAGCTAATGGGTTACGCTACGATCTCGAAGCTACGCTTACCATTGTATATGATATCCACATCTTCAGTCGGAGAGGATTGGAGTTTCAGTTTCGTGTTGTGATACATTGATATATTGTGTTACATTTATATTTTAAATTTGTTTGATACTTACGAATATTACATACAAGTCCTACCGCTTAGTTCGGGCGGTACCCCACACGCCTCCTCGGGGTGAGTGTCATTGAATAGTCGAGAGAGCCCTACTGTGTCCCCCCTCTATTGTAGAGGCGGTGGGACTCAACCCTCTCTTGACTGACACTAGTGCCCCCCCACCTTTTATCCCGCCCATCGGCGTGGATATAAAGCCACTCTCCTACAAACACGAGAGTCTACCTCCACCCCCTTGTTCTGACCACTCTACCACCCACCGTACTACCACCCCCTCCTGGGTTATTCGGCTACTTCGTATCCCTTCCCCTTACTTCTCTTCACTAATCACCACCTTTCCTCCCCCCTTTTTTTTTTTTCTTCCTCCCTTTCTCTCTTTTTACTCTCTCTATATTTAATTTTGCTTTTACTTCCCACTACCTCTCCTCACTTTCACTCTAATACTCGCTTTCTCTTTTTGTACCAGCACCGCCGCCTCCCCCTACCAATCACGCCTCGGAACTACCCACCTTGGATGGCGGGACCGGGACTCTGAGACCGTGACACGGTCCTCATTCTGAGAGATCTCAAGATAGTGAGCTATAATGTGAGAGGCCTCAACAAACCCGAGAAGAGACGGAGGCTCCTCAGAGACCTGGCGTCTATGCGAGCCTCAGTGGCTTTTATACAGGAAACTCATTTTAGCTCCACAGCCCCCCCCACCCTACGAGACCGACGCTTCCCGACGGGTTACTTCGATCACAACCCGGACTCAAAATCCAAAGGAACGGCTATCTTGTTTGCTTCCACCATCCCTTTTGAGATGACAGACATATACCGAGCGGGAGACGGGCGATGCCTTTACGTCAAGGGCAGGATCGCAGGTTCCACCTACACGTTCGCCAACCTCTACCTGCCCAACACGAATCAACACATACGCTTGGCTACAGCCTTACGGACACTAGAAGACTTCACGGCCGGCACACTCGTCCTGGGCGGAGATTTTAACATCCCCCTTAACCCTCTAGAGGACTCATCTTCTGCCACCCACCGGACTCCCTCAAGGCAACGGAGACGCATACAACGCTCCCTAACGGCCCTCAGACTTGTAGACACTTGGAGGGCACTGAACCCATCCACCAGAGACTACACCTACTACTCCGCCGTCCATAACACCTACACTAGACTGGATTACTTCTTTGTTCCCCAGTACGACCTCCTTCTGGTGCGAACCTCGGAGATACAAGCTACTACATGGTCGGACCACGCGCCGGTGGTACTGACCGTCTCCTCGCCCCTGCTCTGCCCTAGGGTAGGGGCGTGGCAACTTAACACCTCGCTACTGGCGGACCCACTGCTGCGGGCCGACGTGACCGAAGCTATCCAAACATTTTTTGCTGACCATCGGACATCAGAAGTGCCGCCAACGACCATCTGGGAGGCACATAAGGCGGTTATCCGCGGAAAACTGATCTCGTGGGCATCGCGCAAGAGGAAGGCGCTACAAGCAGAAACGGAGGAACTGTTATCCGAGATTCGGAAAATAGAACTCGAACATCACGCCTCACATGACGCGGACACCTACGCGCGTCTCCTACAGGCCCGCACGCAATTAACGAACGTGCTGAACCCTAAACTTTAACGGGCCATATTACAAACTAAATGCTTATTTGCCTTACACGAGGATAAGCCGGGACGCCTCCTTGCGAGACTTCTAAAGAAACAACGTGCACGGACATATGTTCATGCACGAAAGATGGCTTAGATACCCCACACCCAGCCCGTATAGCTCAATCATTCCGAGAATATTACTCGGCACTGTATCACTCGGCGGAGGGGCCCGACCAAATGCCGACCTCTCACCTGGACCAATACCTTGGGACGCGGATACCGTCCCGCCTTACAGAGGCGCAGCGCACCCCGCTCCGGGAACCTATTACCCAAGAGGAGATCTCAGCAGCCGTCAAAACACAGAAAAATGGCAAAGCGCCGGTCCCAGATGGCCTCCCCTCTCTGTATTACAAGCGCTTCGGCGCCGTCCTGGCCCCCTCGCTCGCAGCCACACTTAACTCGCTGTTGGAGGACCACACCCTTCACCCCCATACTCAGGCCGCCACGATCATAGTAATTCCTAAAGACGGCAAGGACCCTAAGGAGTGCTCCAGCTACAGGCCGATCTCCTTGCTGAATTCCGACCTTAAAATCTTCGCCACGATCCTGGCGCGACGGCTGAGCATGGTCTTACCGTTCCTGGTACTGAAAGACCAGGTGGGATTCATCCCGGCGCGAGAAGCCAGGGATGGCACTACCCGTACCCTGAATGCCATACATAGAGCGCGTCGGGGGGAGATACCGATGCTACTCCTGTCAACCGATGCCGAAAAGGCATTTGACAGGGTATCGTGGCGTTTTCTGTTTGCCACGCTTCGAGCCATGCAATTACCAACGGAATTTATCTCTTGGGTGGCCGCACTCTATGGCTCCCCAAATGCCCGTGTGAGGGTCAATGGGATCCTCTCAGACACATTTCAAATACGGAACGGCACCCGGCAGGGATGTTCCCTCTCCCCGCTTCTGTTCGCCCTCACACTAGAACCCTTCCTGGAGTCCGTCCGACGCAATGGGGCTATCACCGGTATGACGGGTAAATCTGGCACACACAAGGTCTCGGTGTACGCCGACGACCTACTGTTTTATGTGACTAACCCCTTGGCTACTTTACCGGAAATAGTAGAGGAGTTCTGGATCTATGGCACGTTGTCTAACATGAAACTCAATATGGATAAATCCGAGGTACTGAATCTTAATATCCCGGGAGTAGCAGAACGGGCCCTCCGCCGGATGCACCCATTTATATGGCGCCCTTCCAAGATGCGGTACTTAGGCATCTGGCTCACTAAGTCGCCTCAAGACCTTTATCACGAGAACTTCCTGCCGCTCTGGACAGACCTAAGCCGCGACCTCACGGAATGGTCCCACCTGAGGATCTCCTGGCTCGGTAGAATTGGGGTGTTGAAGATGAACGTACTCCCAAGGTTGCTCTATTTATTCCAGACGCTGCCGATACACATACCCCAGACGTTCTTCCAGAGGATCCGATCTGAGTGCTTACGCTTTGTCTGGTGTAAGGCTAAACCGCAAATCAGCTTGCAAGTCCTTACACGCCCTAAATCGACGGGGGGTTTGGCCTTCCAACTTTCGACTCTATTACGAAGCCTCACACCTTCAAAGAATAGTGGCATGGACCACGGGCGGCAGACGCGCCCTGTGGCAAGACCTGGAATGTGACGCTACTCCACACCCCATGTCCGTGCTACCCTGGATCGCAGCGGATCGGAGATTCTCACTCTCCCTCCAACACCCATTTGTGGGAGCCACGCTGTGCGTGTGGCGCTCTGTAATCCGCCGGTGCTCGTTCTCGTCGTACCCCTCGCCTCTGCTGCCCCTCACGGCCAACCCGGCCTTCACAGCCGGCTTGGAGCAAAGGATAGATACGTCCGTCTCCCCAAGGGCACTCCACTTTACAGACGGATCGACCCTACGCCTACCATGGGATGAGAGGACACTAGAGCCCCCCCTTCCGCACTGGAACGCTTTAATTTCAGACAGATCTCCCACTACCTACTCTCACTACCAGCCCGTCAGACTGATTCGCCCACTCACATCCTTTGAATCCCTCTGCATAGCTAAACACCCCCTCCAACATGGGATCTCGGTTCTATATGGCCTTCTTCAATCCGCACAACACCAATTCCCGCCTAACTTCGAGGGCTCCTGGGAGCAGATGCTGGACACCCACATACCAGATGAGAAATGGCAGGCCACATATGAATTGACCCACCACGGCAGCCAGCAGACTAGACTACAAACCAACTCATATAAGGTCCTGTCGATGTGGTACTGCACACCTGCCTTGCTTTTCCGGATAGGCCTCAGTCTTAGCCCAAATTGCTGGAGATGTGACTTGAACCTACCTTCACGTCTGGTGGGAGTGCACGCTCATCACCCCGTTCTGGACTCAAGTGAGAGATATGGTGGCAAAGGTGACCGACCTGTCCTTACCGCTTACGGCAGGTACGTTCCTACTCACGCATGTTCCTTGTTCAGTAGGGACCATCAAGAAATCTGTGGCACTCCCCATGATCATGACTGCCAGACTACTGGTGGCTCAGACATGGGGATCCTCGACTCTTCCAACTTACCACGACTGGCTCACCCGGATGGGAGAAGTTGTGACATGGAAGACCTAAAAGCCAGGATGGATGATGACCTCGAGACCCATATACAAAAATGGTACCACTGGAACCTGTACGTGACTTCGGCGGAATGCCGCACCCTTTTGGGGAGCTTTGACTGAGACACCCCCAGATCGTCTGCTCACTGTAACCCCCACATGGGGTAGATCTATCCAGGAGTGGCTCCCTGTGTGGGGGACCTCGTAGACACCTTTGATTACCACTACTAAGACTGGACCATGGACGTGGCGCAGCGGAGTGCCCGGTCCCGACCGTCCAACACCTACATTCTCGGCCTGCCCCCCTTTTTTTTTTTCTCTCCTCTCTTTCTCTCTCTCTCTCTCACACACTCTCTCTTTTTTTTTTTTCCTCTCTTCTCTCTCTTTTTCTCTCTCCTCCTCACTCCGCCTTTTCTTCTCTCCCTCTGCCCCACCCCCACTCACCTCTTGTCCCCCCCTCATACCTACGGCCGAGTCACATCCCAACCATTAAATACTCACTGGATACTGTAAAATCTCAGGGCCTGTCTATTCATACTGTCCCTAGTCCCCCAGATACCAGCTCCAACTATTGACATACAGATATGAGAAACACCCCATGCCTACTGCTTGGCCGGAGACACACTCCGAATACCATACTAGTAATACGTGACTCTCGCCTATCACCCCTTCCCTACATAGGCCTTCCGAACCGCCTTTACGCGAATGGTTACCCACCCGCTCCTCCCAAAGTCAGCCCCCTAGATGTCAGAGGAGGCTTTGCCCTCACCCCGATAAGAGGAGGCATGGGGGATGCGCACAAACCAAGGAGGGGTTGGGGACACGGAGGCACGAACGACATCCCACAAAACGGACCTCACACCTCCCCCACCTATTCCCAATACACCGTTTACTCCTAATGTACCTAATTTTCAAAACATTCCGTATTGCTACGCTTTCTGTATTACGTTAACTATACGACGTTATTAACTGTTATTGCCTCAATGCTACGCAAGACTCAAATGATTCATGTTGTACATGCCTTTATGCTTAACTACGTGCTGTATCTCCGCTGCATGGCTTGTTCTTGAATAATAAAAAAAAAAAGCTTATTGCCCTTCGAAATCGGAAGATGTCCAGCAGTGCCATCAGCACAGAACTGGCAGAAACCAGTGGGACCCAGGTACACCCATCTACTGTCCGGAGAAGTCTGGCCAGAAGTGGTCTTCATGTATGAGTTGCAGCCAAAAAGCCATACAACGAACAAGGCCAAGCGACTAAAGTATGCACGAAAACATAGGAACTGGGGTGCAGAAAAATGGCAGCAGGTGCTCTGGACTGAGGAGTCAAGATTTGAAATATTTGGCTGTAGCAGAAGGCAGTTTGTTCGTCGAAGGGCTGGAGAGCGGTATAATAAGGAGTGTCTGCAGGCAACAGTGAAGCATGGTGGAGGTTCCTGAACGTTTGGGGCTGCATTTCTGCAAATGGAGTAGGAGATTTGGTCAGGATTAATGGTGTTCTTAATGCTGAGAAATACAGGCAGATACTTATCAATCATACAATACCATCAGGGAGGCGTATGATTGGCCCCGAATTTATTCTGCAGCAGGACAACGACCCCAAACATACAGCCAAAGTCATTAAGAACTATCTTCAGCGTAAAGAAGAACAAGAAGTACTGGAAGTGATGGCATGGCCCCCACAGAGCCCTGATCAACATCATCGAGTGTGTCTGGGATTACATGAAGAGACAGAAGGATGTGAGAAAGCCTACATCCACAGAAGATCTGTGGTTAGTTCTCCAAGATGTTTGGAACAACCTACCAGCCGAATTCCTTCAAAAACTGTGTGCAAGTGCACCTAGAAAAATTGCTGCTGTTTGGAGGCAAAGGGTGGTCACACCAAATATTGATTTGATTTAGATTTCTCTGTTGTTCATTCACTGCATTTTGTTCATTTTTGAACATAAATGTTTAACACTTCCATTTTTGAAAGCATTCTTTGTTTACAGCATTTTTTCACACCGGCCTAAGACTTTTGCACAGTACTGTATGTTGTCTAAATTTGTATATATCTGTACAAAGACACACATTTTACATAGTGCTGCAATATTAGGTGACAATCATAAATCGATACAAGTGAGGTCCAAACTCCAGTAAATTAAAATTAGCAGAGTAGAAATAAATAGAAGTGGTATGAGACGAGGGGGGGCAAGAATGGGGTGTCAATAATCAGGAAAATGTTGGCACAGTTGTCAGAGGGAATTGTTTCATTGTATGGTGCCTTTCTTTTTTGTACACATATGTTTATTTGCTTATCAATAAAATATTTCAAACCATCGTCAATATAGTTGCAAAAATTTTTTTGGTCACGCAGGACTGAAATGTAAGTATTTGAACACGCAAGTTCGTGGTAACACAGCATGCAAAAACAAAAAGGAGGGTGGAGGTGGGAGGGGTGAGGCGAAGGGTCGACTCGGGAGTCAATGGGGGGCGTTATCAATGGAGGAGGGTGCGGAATCTAGAGGTGGGGGAGATCAGAAGCCACCTGGACCAGATTAATAGATAGCGGGGCATTCTATTGGTCGCAGAGTGGTGTAGATGTTACACGGATGAGAGGTCATTTCATCTTATCATACCAAGTCACGAGGGATGGATAAGCGGGCTGTTTCCAGAGAAGGGGGATTAAGCCGTCATGTTCAGTATATGGATAGCTACAGATCGCCTATATAAATGTGTGGGGTGTAAGGGCATCACCCCTGGTGAAAGGGTGGTAGTGGGTCCAGAAATTCCCACAAGATCACATGAATCTGCCGCCAAAAAGTTTGTTAAGTCAGGTATTCCCACCAGATAACATCGTCCCTCCAGACACCTCCAACAGGTGTCAGGGTAAATGTCATGAAGAAGAGCAGGAGTGCGGTACCATAAGCTCAACAGTTTATACACGGTCTCCTGCGTCTTGCTGGCCACCGCGCAATGATGGGGGAGTTCAAATATCATATTCCAATGGGTGTCCGATCGGGGCTCGTCTAATAACTCATCTCACTTCCCAACGAAAGGCGAATTGTCGCCTTTCCGAGAGAACAGAAGCATGATGTAAATGCAGGAGACCCCATGTGGCTAACAGTCAGGCTGCATGCAATAATTTCAAAAAACGTCCTGACCAATTGCAAGATCTGAGCAGGCAGTTTATGCAGGCTATTATGGTGATCGTGCATCCTAGGAATGTAAGTGGCTGAATGTTTTTTAGCAAGCATGCATGCCAAGAGCTTCCGGCCCTTATCTTCATGGAGGTGGAAGATTGCCATAGAGCACAGGTAAGCCCTATGGTACAACAGACTCATGTGATCAGATAACGACCACAGGGTAGAAAGAGTGAGTAGGTGGGAGGGGTCCCAGTCCCGCTTATGACACGATGTGTGGTGTTCGATCTGCGATAACAGGTCCCGTAACAGCTCAGCCCTAGATCTCTTTGTCTCAGTTCCTTTGCGGAGAAAGAAGCCCCATATAACACATTTATGAGCCTCCCATACCAAAGTGGGGGAGACCTCAGAGGAAACATTCTCCACAAAGTAATCTTACAAAATACACTCGCCCTCCTTCTCAACTGTGACGTCTGCAAGTAAGGATTCATGAAGCCTCCAGTTAAGGGCAGTGGTGTGAAATAAAGGCGAGGAGATTTGAACAGAGATTTAAGCATGGTCAGACCAAGTCGGGACACTGTTAGCCTTATTCAAGGCATCCAGATGATAAGATGGGAGGCAAATCAATCCTCAAGTACGTTTGTGGTGGGTGGAAGAAAAAAGAATAGTCCCTATCTAGTGGATGTGTGGCCCTCCAGCAGTCCACCAGGCGGTGGGAATGTAATATCTTACCTATCGAGCTGAGGATGTGTGGTGGGATAGAGGACGTACCAGAGGAGGTATCCAGAGAGGGCTCCAGGGGCACATTAAAATTTCTTTCCAAGTACCAGTAGCGAACACAAGGATTGAATGCAGGATTGACGAGAGAAATTTATGTTGTGCCTTATTCGGGGCGTAAATGGTGGCAAAGGTGTAAGTCTGATCTGAAATGTTGCCAGTAACTGCAAGGAATTTGCCCTCCTGGTCTGTAAGTTCTAGCTCATGAAAGTGGGTATGTTTGTGAAAAAGGATGACCACACCTTTATATTTGGAAAGGGGATTATTGCTGAGGAACACATGGGGGAAGTACGAGTTCCACAAAACATGAGAGGCCCCTTCCTTAAAATGCGTTTCTTGTATGAAAACCACTGAAGCCCTTTGTGACCTGAAATCCCTCAAGGCCTGGGCCCGTTTCTCAGGGACGTTAAGCCCACATGCATTAATAGATATCTGGCGATATAAAGATAGGTTTAATGACATCACAACAGACAGACAGGACAGACCCCCTACGCGGTAGGAGACAAATCGATGACAGGGAAACCCTCGCTCTCAGAGCCAAAAGGTATGGGAAAGGGAAGGGTGGAAAGGGGGACAGGAAAGGGGGAAACTATATGCACAGTAAGAGACAAGGCTGAGTGGGAACGGAGAGGAGACCAAACCAGTGGTCCAGGGTTTCACCCACCAAACTATCAGCCAACCTCGGTAGGGAGTACGCGGCCCGGTGGTCCGGAAAGCGGCCAATACCGGCTAACGTGAAAGTGAACAGTATATAAACACAACAATCAATAAGCAGTTTCAGTAAAATTGGGTCTCAAGGCCTCCGCAGGCCCTCTTGCAAAGGATATAAACAGGTAACGTAAGCTTCGAGCACTGGATAAGAAAAGGATATTGTATGTCTACGAGTCCAGGGGAAGCGCTCAGTGAGCTGCGGGGACAGCCCAGGCTATCAGGAAAGAATCCACATATCAAGCCTGTGACTTTGCAGCGTGTAGGCAGTTTGATCCTAGAATGTCCCGGAGGGGGAGGGAAGCGAAAGATCGGGCATACCATTGGACACAAAAAAGAAAAAAAATAATTCCATATATCACGTCACAGGGTGCAAACAGTGTCCAAGCCAGTGCTCAACAAAAACTGTACGAAAAAAAGGGAAAAAGAAAACTCCAGCGAGTGAACCAGCGGCACTAAATTGATAGGCCTGGGCCCTGAGCAGTTTGATGTCGCTGTGTACGGGAGAACTGTGGGAGAGGGGTGAACCATCAGAAGTTGTAGCTCCTTGGTCTGGGAATCAAGGCCGTCATCATTGCAAACCAAAAATTGGACATTCGGCGCCGGCACCATCAACCCCATGGGCATCTGCCACCTATATCGTAACTGTTGTGATTGTAGAACGCTTGTTAGCGGCTTTAGTGCTTGTTGGTGTGCCAGCATGGCCGGGGCAAAATCTGGGAACAGTTGTAGGCTCGTGCCCTCATACGAAAATTCTGTCACCTCTCGGGCGCAGTGCAGGAGTTCCTCTTTTAGGTCAAAGCTGGTGAGGCAGCATATCCCGTCACATGGTGGTCTGTTAGGCAGATCTTTCGGTCTCAACGCTCGGTGCACTCTGACAAAAATCGATTTCCGTGCACAGTGGGCATTCAAGTAAGGCATTAAGGATAGCGGACAGCGTAATTTTCAAGGACGATTGGGAGTCACAGATTATTCCTCCTGCCTCTATTATCTAGGTCAGTAAGATGCAGCGCCATACTTCTCATTTGTGCTGTATGTAAGGTGACTGTGGATGCGGTGTCAGCAGACTGTAAGCGGATAGTGTCACGCTCCCCTTCAAGAAAAGTGACTGTAGCAGAATGGCCTTGAATATCAGATCTGATATTGCGCAGCTCCGACATAATCGTAGACTGCAAGTCCTCATTCGCCTCTCGCAGATCAGATTTAGTGGGTAAACTGCGCATAATGTCAGTCCAATTCAGTTGTGACATCTACCGTCAATCACCCGAAGTAGTAGGCACCATCGGTGATGTAGGTCTCGACGAAGCTGGGGCCTCCTGTATAACTTCCTGTCCAACTTGAGTGCAGGCTTCTGGGCCTCCGGTCCCGCCCGTCGGAGGTGGAAGTTGCCAGTGGGAGGGCGCAATCAGGGAGCTCTGGGTCTGTTCCACCAGTCCCTGGGCATTGCTGGTCCTGTTCAGTCCCTCCTCGCTACCTTCCCTGAGGTCTGGGCTGGTAAGAGTCGATGAAGCCATGAAGTCGGGGCCTCGGGCACGCCTACCGGTGGCAGCAAGAAATTTCAAAGGAGGGTGACTGATTGACCCCGGGTTCGCTCCCCCTGCTTCTGGGAGCCACTGACCTTATGTGGCTTCTCCATTTCGGACTCGCAGATAGCTAGAAAAGGCTCCAGGAGAAGGCAATGTGGAAGAGCCCAGGAATAAAGCAGCCATCCACTACAGACGCCAGGCCACACCCATTGTATGGTGCCTTTTTGTGTGTGGTCTATTCCTGAGTGAGACTGTGTTGGATAGAGCCGGTCCATCCATTAGGCAAACCAAGGCGCTTAGTGTGTCATGGTGATGGGGGCAGCAGGCAGACTTTGGAAGTCATTATCACACATTGGTATTGCTCTGTGTCTGTGTAACTGAATGCTTGCCTTGCCAAACTTGCATTAGTATGGTCAGAGCCGCTTACGGTGGGCAACAAGGTTTTCTTTTTTTTATTTACAATTTTTATTATGGAAAAATGCCATCTTACAGACAAATAAGCGGGCCATGCAAGGCCACACGGTCATCTGCAAAGGCACAGCTGAAAAAAACAATGAAAACAGAAAATGGGAGAACGGCCAAAAAAGAGTAGAAGAGTAACAGAATAAAAGTCAAATGGGAAAGGCGAACTCAGCAATAAAACAGCAAAGTCCTCAAATATGACATACAAAACAAAGAACAACAACAACAAAAAATATTCCCAACAGTCGGCTCAAAAACGGGAAAAAAGGCATTGCAGGGGGAAGTCTCAATAAAAGATTGAAAAGCTACAACGAAATGAGAGAATTCAAAAAACAGAAGTAAAATTAAATAAAAGAAAGGGGTCTCGTCAGCAGCCATCCCAAAATGGGATCTCTCACTCTGCAGGAAGAGCGTTGCAGGACAGGCCAAAAGTCGTAGCCCGTGTAGGCCCCTAAAGAGGTGTAAGGCCCGCTGCTCCAGCAGCGGTCCAACCACAGGATGGCCTTCGTCGCTGGCATCTCGGATGAGAGCCGAGAACAGCTCTGCTATGTAAGACGAGGTGAAAGTCCCAGGTTGCATCTACTGCCTAGTCGACATGGGGGGGCCCTTCTCCTGGCACTGATCAGGCTCTAATGGCTCCATCTGCGTTCAGGTCATAGTCGCGCGATCTGTCTGTCATTTCAGGATCTCGCAGCAGCATCATCATCATCATCATCATCATCCCCGCCACCAACAAAGCAGCTGGGAGCAACCGGGGCTCTCGGTTACCACTCTCACCCCGTGCAGCAGAAGGGTCTTCTAGTCGCACCTTCACCTTCGGGTCTTCTGTGCACCTCCACAGTCGACAGCTCCTTGCCCGGGACCTCCAACATCATCGCCCTGGGTAGCTTGTTCTTCGGCCACTCCACAGAACCTCCATTATACGCTGCCAGGCGCCTCTCGTCAGCGGTTGTCTGTCGTCTCCCATCTCCAGCAAGAGAACCTCCAGGCCTGACAGTGCTGCCTCCAGGCCTACAGCAGGGAGAAGCGGTGGAGCAGCCAATCGCCAGTCCACGTGCAACTCCACCCCCTCCACCACTTGGGCATCCATGACGGCCCGGGGACATGGGCCTACCATCCTCCCAGCCTGCAGCTAGCGTGGAGCACGAGGAGGCACCGTAAATCAACAGGGTCCCCGTACTAGGCCTCAAAATGGCTGCCGGCAGTGCCCGCTTGCAGAGAGTCAGCCGGCAGACCGGCAATCACTAGTGTCTGGTCCGATGGGGGGGAACAGGCCCCAAACCACTCATCCCCGATGGCCGGTCTTGCCAGGATCCCAGGTAAGTAGTCTCGGCAATGTAGGTCAACAAGGGAACCCAGGAGGCGAAGAAGGAGTCGGAGCCCCAGAGTTGTTTTTTTTTTCTGGGACAGGTAATAAATAGATGTAAAATTATGTCCCATTTGAAATTACACAGAAATTATACATAATTTTTTACTGTATTGAGTACTATGCATGCACTTACAATAGTGACCAATAGAGGGCGCCAAAAAGAAAAACGCCCCTATGGGAGGCAGGGCCTCCCATGGATTGAATGACACAGGACATGTGCCATGTGACTGTATTAAGAGTACTATGCATGCACTTACAATAGTAACCAATAGAGGGCGCCATTAGGTGCCCTCTATTGGTCACTATTGTAAGTGTATTCATAATACTCTTAATACAGTCACATAACACATTTCCTATGTCAGAGTACTATGCATGCACTTACAATAGTGACCAATAGAGGGCACCTAATGGCGCCCTCTATTGGTTACTATTGTAAGTGCATGCATAGTACTCTTAATACAGTCACATGGCACATGTCCTGTGTCATTCAATCCATGGGAGGCCCTGCTTTTCTTTTTTAAAAAATTGAATGGCTTGAGACTTTCCCATTGGCTTAAGCAATTCAAATGCTATCAGTGCCTCTCCGAGGCACTGAAGAGCGTTGATTCAGGAAGTCTGAATCATTCAGCCAGCTTGAGCTACACAAGCCCTGCCTCACCTGCCACTCCTGACTGCACATCCCTGGCTTATACACACTGTACATTACAGGGAGTTTTATTGCTGTGGAGCTCTGTAATGTGCAGTGTCAGTAATGTTCAGTAACTTTTAAAGTGACTAGCAGTTTCCCACATTTGCCACAGGTACATTCTGTGCCGATGTGCAGTCTTAGCTGTAGTGAGTTGGTGATGGCTGCTGCAGCAGAGCGGTCACCATCTCTAAGTCTGGAGGGGGCACAATGGATTCCCCAATTCGCTGCTGGGTCCAAGTGGATTTTCTTCACACAATTTTCAAAAAGGTTATTTTAATGAGTTCAGAAATAAATTCTTTAGCACAACAATGTACATGTGGGTATTGCGTTGTAGAGGAGGATTTTTGTACTGGTGTGGCCTCCTGTGGGTGCGGAACAAGGGGGCCCATGACTTCCTATTGCCCGGGGGCCCCATTAGATGTCAGTCCGCCCCTGCACATATCCTTACTCACCTGAATGTTACAGTTAGCCTTCACTAGGGAATAAAGCCCAGTGTCTTTTATGTATGTCAGTGTCTGTGTATTTGCAAAAAAAAAACAGAAATGGGAGAGGATCTGCAAAACGGTGAAGACTGTCACCGTTAAAAGAACTTGTGAAAATGAGGAAAAGGTCGGCCCGGCTATGGATTTTCTTTGTCTGTGCCAAGATTTACCCCCATTCCAGACACATCACATCTGGTTCACATATGGTGTGTCATGCATAGGCATCTCTGGGGGGGCCGGGGGCAATTGCCCTCCATGGTTATTCCTTGTCCCCCCATCAGGATTCAACATTCAGCTTCCCAATGTATTCGGACTGATGTATCTCCGGCTTCGATTTAGGAGTCATTGGAAAGAGCAGAGTCTGGCCTTTGCAACGATACCCAACATGGCCATATTCAGTGTAAAGACAGAATCATAATAAAATAATAACGCAACAATTTTTTTGAACAGGGTGGAAATGGCTCAGCAGTGAAAGGGTTAATGGTCAGTCTATATATTACATTGTGTATTATTTTCGTTTTTGCCTTGGTTTAGTTGTATATTAACCTCCCTGGTGGTATTCCCGAGTGTGACTCGGGGTTAAATTTCGCTACCACAAACGGTAACCACACTCGGGCTGGATGCATACTCACCTCCTCCTGGCTCCCTCACTGTCCCCCGCAGTGTGATCGCAGCGAGCTGCTTCCTGGATGGCTCCCTGCGAGTCACATGATGCAGGGGGGCTGGACACAGCAAACTTCATTCACAAAACACACTGAATACAAATGGCAAAATTTATGAACGGCCACTAGGTGGCAGTACAGAATAAGAAATAAACCATACCTCGTCTAACCCTTGTTCTCAGACAGATTTCAGTGTTTTTTGTTGTATTTTATTGAATATCATTTATTTGCATTATTTTGAATAATTATTTTTGGGATAATAAATTCTTATGTCGTGTTTCAAACTTTATCGGACTCAGTGTATTTACAATTTTTTTTAAATTAATTTATTTATTTATTTATAAAGGATTTTACCAGTAAGGACTCTTGATTTCAGTGCGTGATTCCTAATTATTACAGGCTAACTATATACAAAAACATGTTTCCTTTAAAAAAAAATAATTGAGACGCTTTTAGACACAAAATTTTGAAAAAATTAGACCGCCAGGGAGGTTAAGGGTTAATGGGCAGGCTTCGTTCCTCGCAGTATACATTTTATTTTTTATTTATTAATGGCATTTTCGGAGCTAATGTGTAGGCTACACGTCTCAGAGTGTATACATTTCATGTTTTCACGTGATAACTGGCATTTTAGGGGTTAATGGGTAGGCTACATGTCTCACAGTGTATATATTTCACATTTTTCACTTGATAACTGTCATTTTAAGAGTTAATGGATATGCCACATGCCCCACAGTTTATTAATTTAATGTTTTCCCTTGTTTAATGGCATTTTAGGGATTATTGGGCAGGCAACATGCCTCACAGTCTATCAATTTCACATTTTCCCTTGATAACTGGCATTTTAGGAGCTAATGGGTAGGCTACATTCCGCACAGTCTATTCATGTCATGTTTTCCCTTGATTAATGGCATTTTAGGGGTTAATGGGTAGGCTACATGCCACAGTTTATTATTTTTATTTTATTTCCCTAGTTTTATGGCATTTTAGGGGTTATTATTGAAGTTATAAACTAAAGGGTCTATTAATATTTAGATCCTTTGCTTTTGTCCCATTTTGGGGAATCAATTTCTCCGAAAATATGGTGAATTCCCAATTTAGCGAATGGTCACCGTAATTTGAGAAAACTAGAGTCGCTGAAGCAGTTATCGGATGTTTGCAAAAACCGCCGAATTGCGGCAAATAAAATCTTGAATTTCTGTACCAGGTTAGTACAACAAAAAGGTATCATTGCATCACATTTCTCTGGGATTATGGAATAATATTTATATATACTTATTTAGGTTTTTCGAGTGGTATGATTTAGTGGCAAAAAGGATTAGTGCCCCCCCAGTTTTGACTGTGGTATCTTATGTGCCCCCCCCTATATATTGTTCCTACAGTCGCCACTGGTGTCATGTGATCAGTCTCAAAAACATTAAAATGTGAAACATGGTTTATTAAAATGTACAAAATATGATTACCTCATTTTTGTTCTTTGATTTGACACTGTCTTTTGCGTCACTTGAAGATTTACCTGGAATGTTTAAAACAGTAACATGTTTTAGCCATCACAAAAATATAATCCTGCTTAAATTAGGGAATAATTAGTTATGGTAGTTAAATTTACATTCCAGCTCTGAAATTTACTGATGCTTTCCTGAGGCAATGAATTAAAAAAGATGAATAATAAAAAACAAAATATATAATAGCCATATGGAACAGATCTCCGTACCCCAACTGGGTCACATTTGTTAATCCTGTTCCCTTGCTGGACCCCGTTCTCCCACCAGCAATATTCTGTGCCTTCTCCAGTCATTAGGTGAAGCTTACGGATAGGTTCAATGAAAGAGCAGTGTCAGCATTCCCCAGAAATGAGGCAGCAAGCAGATCTTGGGGTAGAACAAAGAGACAGAAACGGAAGGCCTTTAATGAATTATATGAGCCAAATATATATAGTGCCAGAAGGGAAATGGAAAATGACACCCTGGTGCTTCCTTTCCTCCTCAAGTAACCCACTGCCCATAACCAGAGCCCATTTTACATTACAGATGTAAAACTATAGGGTGTCGTGTAATTACTGTCTGAGCAACAGACTGTTTGCACAAGCAGACAATACTCTAGTGAATAGTGAAGCGGTAATGTTTAACAAACAATGCCTACTCAAACATTTTACAGATCTATAATATACTCTCTACAGGGCCGTTGGAAAGGGCTGCAGTGACATATGCAGTAAATGATATTAGAAAGAATAAGACTAAAATATAAACAGACAATAATGATATAAACAATTAAAATATTAACACATAAACACAGACCCTGTACCCTTACAGGCACAGGGTGAATTGTATAGGAGGGGGTTGGGGAATAAAATGACATGTCAGACTTTCCAGAACTCACAGTCCACATCTCCCAGCAGTAACGATAAGTCCAGGTATCCCCAGTCCGAAGCTACTCTCGTCACACAATACTTCAAATGGTCCTATTTTGCTGCATTATATACATATGTAGCCTTTGCAGATATCAAACTGTAGAGGCTAGGTTGCAAATAAGTCATTAAGCTAATGAAGGGAGCTGATAGCTCTGGGCTGTCAAACAGGGTAATTCAAAGAGCTCCGAATTGATTGAGAAAGGTAACCAAACGCTAAAAATCAGCGTTAGGTTACCTTTCTTGGCCATTCGGCTATCCAAAGAGCAGGCAATTCGCCAAATCCTGGCGAATTGCCTGCACATACTGTGCCTGTTCGGTGCCTGTTCGAGGGCAGTGAAATCCCCATGAAAAAGCACTGCTTCTGCTATTCAGAGAACACAAACCAGCAGTGAAAGGTTCCCGAATTGCCCTGCCATTCGGTGGTTTAATTCGACAGGTTTATTCAGGCGAATCCCATAGGCTTCAATGTTAAAAATATTCCGGTTTTAATACAATATCTAATAAACCGTTTATTATAAAATTCTGCAGTAAAGAGTCTCTTTATAGATTTTTTATGATATTTTAATCATTTTTCTGGAATTTTTTTTTTTTTAAAAAGTCAGATTTTTTTTTTTTAAGTTTACTTAATTTTTCTGTAACAGCCCTTTTTATTATCATTCCCTGGACCTCATATGTAAATTTCAGACATTTTCGCTCAGTAGTATCTTTGCAAAGAGCGTTTTACTTTTCTTTTTTTTTAGAATTCTTTATTTTCCATTTTTCAAATACAAAAAAGGGCATCTTATCACAAAACCACAATGTTAGAGATTGCTACTGGTTAGCCCTGAGGAGCCCCTGCCAAAGGACCGCAGGGGGTAGACCCCGAGGAGGGGGTAAAAGAAGAAATTAGAAAAAGATCAAAGAAACACAAACATGGAGGAAAAAGAGAGAGGAAGAGACCTCATAGGGAGGGGAGGAGGGGGAAGGGAATAGGGTGCCGCCCCAAAGGAGTGCATAACCCAGGTATCATAATCCGCCAGAAAAACAAGCAGTCCAGCTCTTAACCCACATCAAACTCCAGCCAGGGGTCCCAAATCTTACTGTGTTGGGGCATGGTGTCATGTACAAGAGCTGATAAACGATCCATGTCCATATTATCTCTGATCCGAAGATACACCTGCGCCATAGTCGGAAGGGACACAGATCTCCAGCCTTGGGCCACCGCTCTTCTAGCCGCCAAGACCATTTTATGCACCAGCTTATTCTCCGGTCTCGATAGGGCGTCCTGGGTGCGGTGAAGAAGGAATGTCCATGGGTCGAAAGCCACTCCACACTGTAGGACCTCTTGAATGAGAGCATGAATTTGAAGCCAGAAGCGTCGGATCAGGGGGCATGTCCACCACATGTGGTAGAACGAGCCCTTAGTGCCGCAACCTCTCCAACATAAGTCAGAGGAAGACCCGTCCATGTGAGAAAGTTGTGAGGGGGTAACATACCAGCGAAACAGCATCTTGTAAGCCTGTTCCTGATGGGCCACATTGATGGAGCAGTGTGCCACATTGTCCAAATATCCTCCCATTCTTCACTGGGCAGGGCATCCCCCACATCTCGCTCCCAGCGTGCAACATAAGTTGGGTCCCCCCAGATTGGAGAGCCTGAACAGAGGGAGACGTAAAGCGAGGATATCATTGATTTCGTGATGCGAGCGTCATTACAGCGAGCTTCAAACGCCGTCAAGGAAGACGTGGCAGCCGTACGGACTTCAGGCGTCCGCGCATAGTCCATGACCTGCAGGTAGCGAAAGAAGTCCGCTGGTCCTACCGGACCTCTCTGTCGGATGTTCTCAAACTGAAGTGGTGCCCCCGCTGAGTAAAGGTGGTGGAGCCTCTGAAGGCCCAAGTCCTCCAGAGTTGCAAAAGGGCGAGGGCATAAACCCGGTGGAAACTGTCGGTTGCGGAGAAAGGGCATCATAGCTGAGTGTTCTTTGGCTAAAGTGAAGCGACGGTTCACAGTGTCCCAAATGTGGAGAGAGTTAATGGTGGCAGTGCAAGTGGAGCGAAGGATAGGACGATAGGTTTTGGGAAGCCAAAAATAGAATTGCGGCAAGTCCGGAGCAAAGAGATGCGACTCTAAGTCCGCCCAACGGTGCGTACCAGGTGGTGCATGAAAGGTAACAAACTGTGCTAGTTGGGCAGCATGATAATATTGTAACAAACTCGGAACTCCCAAGCCTCCCACCACCCTCGGTCTATGTAACACTCTTCTAGCCACCCTATGTCGTTTATTATGCCAGATGAACCGGTCCACATGGGACTGTAGATGCGCCAACGAGGCTGGAGGGACAGGCACCGGGAGGGTTTGGAACAAGTACAGGATTCGGGGAAGTAGATTCATTTTTACGCTAGCAATGCGACCCACCCAGGAGACATTAAAGGCATCCCAAGTGTCCATATCAGCTATAAGACGTTGGATCAGTACATCGTAGTTAGCTCTAATCATTGCTTTGGGATCACTAGTCAGCTTCACTCCCAGATACGTGAGAGAGGAGGTGGAGAAGTGAAATCCCGTGAGGATACGCAACCGGTCGACCTCCGGTTTCGGTATGCCTATCGGCATCGCGCGAGATTTATCTATATTTATCTTAAACCCGGAAATATCCGAGAAATCCCGAAGAAGGGAGAGCAAATGGGGTACAGAATGAGCCGGGTCCGTGAGGGTCAGGAGAAGGTCGTCCGCATATGCTGACACCAGGAATTCCTCCCCCCCAATCTGTAAACCCGTGATAGACGTGGAGGACCGTAATTTATCCAGCAGGGGCTCAAGGGCTAGAGCGAAAAGCATGGGTGACAGGGGGCACCCCTGTCGCGTTCCATTACCTATGGGGAAAGATTCCGGGGAGGCCCCCGTGGTGATTATTTTCGTAAGGGGGGAATTATACAGGACCCGGATAGCAGCGCAAAAACCAGGTGGAAATCCCCAGTGCTCCAGTAGGTGAAATAAGTAAGGCCAGCCCACCCTATCGAACGCCTTCTCCGCATCCAAGGAGAGGAGCAGAGAAGGCGTCCCCGTTGCGCGAGCTCTCTCGATCAGGACCACATTTCTCCTTGTATTTTCGTATGCCTGTCTCGTGGGAATGAACCCGACCTGGTCCGGATGAATGATGGAGGGGAGGAGTGCTCCTAGTCTGTTGGCCAGGATTTTCGTAAATATCTTATAGTCAACATTCAGTAAAGAGATCGGTCTATTATTGTGGGGGAAGGAAGGATCCTTGCCCTCTTTAGGAATCAAAATCACATCAGATCGGAGGAAATCCGGAGGCACCGGTCGTCCCTCCAGGATTCCATTATATAGTTTAACTAGATATTTGCTCAAGTGAGGAGAGAATTTTTTATAATAAAAGGCCGTAAACCCGTCCGGGCCCGGGGCCTTATGGGGTTTCATTTGTTTAATCACTGAAGCCACCTCGGCTTCTGATACTTCTGACCCCAACCCCTCCAGCAAGAGGGGAGGGAGCTCCGGGCCTTTCCACGTGGCCAGGAATTCCTGCACCTCCCGCACATGTTCCGGATTGCGGAGGGAGTGATCCGGGGAGTGGTTATATAATTTCTCAAAGTACGCAGTAAAAATCTGGTTTACCTCGCTGGGGATAGTAGTGATCGAACCCTGGGACGTATGGGCCGAGGTCACCAATTTAGATCTAGTTTGGTTCCTCAATTTGCGCGCTAACATAGTATGCGCCTTGTTAGAATATTCATAAAAGGTCCGCCTGGTCCAGGCTAAGGACCGGGCCACATCCGTCAGTAAGGCTGACCGGAGCTCCCGACGTACAGTTGTCAGGGCATCAAAATCAGCCTGAGAGTGAGAGGATTTGTGCGCTGCTTCCCGTCCGCTAGCCTCTCCTGAAGTTCCACCAGCAGACTCATCCTCTCCCTCTTCAGCCTGCTACCAATCTGAATCAGGTGACCTCGTATGACCGCCTTATGGGCCAGCCACAAGGAGTCAGGACCGATATCGTCTAGGTCATTCTCCTCAAAATACCTGTTCAGGTGGGCAGACACTTCTTCCAGCACTGCAGCCGATTGTAAGATGGAAGAGTTGAGGCGCCAGGACCAACCCGATCGAGTACCCGGCAATGTCACCCATACAGACACGGGCGCATGGTCAGACCAACTAATGGAGCCTATCGCCGAGCGGGTAGTTAATGGGATCGTTCTGGTTGGCAATAAGAACAGGTCTATCCTTGAGTATGAGGAGTGGGGATGAGAATAAAAGGAGAAATCGTGGTCTCCTGGGTGATGGAGTCGCCAAATGTCGAGGAGCTGCGCGTCATGTATGAACCGAGCTAGCATCGCATCCTGAGGAGACGCCGTAAGTCTGGCACCTAACGCCCCTGATTTCCTGTCAATTGCTGGGGCTGGGGCCGCGTTAAAGTCCCCCCCCATGACCAGAAAGGAGCCTTCCGTCAACTGCAGGAGCGTCGTAAGATGGGCCCAGAAAGAATCTTCCGGGGTGTTAGGGGCATAAACATTCAACAAAGAGATAGCCACATTATTAATTGTCCCCCGGATTAGGATATACCTGCCCTCATCATCTCTATCCACATGTTGAACCGTCATCTGGCATGTTTTATGTAATAAAATCGCAACCCCCGGCGTTTCCCGGTGCTGGAAGCGAAAAAGGAGCGTGGGAAGGTGCGGTCTGTAAGACTGAACTGGCGTGCCCGGGCAAAATGCGTTTCCTGCAGGAATGCTATCTGACATTGTGCGCGTTTTTATTCTCGGAGGACCAGTCTCCTCTTCGTAGGGGATTTAGTCCCTTAACATTCTGGGACAAAATATGGCATTCCGGAATCATGGGCGGAGTGGAGGGGAACGCCACGGGCAGGCCAGATCAGGTACACAGGACAGGGCGGCACCCCTGAGGACCCCAATGGGGGGAAAGGAGACAGAGGGACCAAGGGGGTAAAGGACTGGGAGGTGAGGAAAAGATGAGAGAGGAAAAGAAGACACATAAAGAAAAAAGGAAAAAGGAAAGAAAAAACTTCCGGACTTATCCATTGCCAGAACGACCATGGGGATGGTCAGAAAGGAGACGCGACCCTGGTTGAAGACCAGTAGGATTGCAGAACGGACGTCACCGAGCCAGTAACGGAGCATGAAAAAACTATCTAAAAACAGCATTACAATAACGACAGTATCCCCACCATTATCATGAACATTAACAGCCGAACACTACAGGGTTATATATCACTTGGGGAACATTTACAACTCAGCTAATGCAACCACCTGATACCGTGTGGGCAAGTAAACAAAAAAGAGAAAAAACAATATCACCACCGAGGTTTCCCCTTCATCTCAGCCGGGATCCCTGTCTCCCTCCTCTCGAATCCGGGAGGGCACCTTCTCCCAGCGAGGTGTAAGCTGAGGTGCCGGGGAGGGGGACGAGAGCAGGTTACCCGCGTCCGGTAAAGGGGGCAATCCAGGCGGGTGAAGAATTGCTGCGGGTCTGACTGTAGGGTGAGAGTAGAGGTTTTACCACCTGCGAAGGCCAAGAGTTTGAACGGGAAGCCCCAGGCATAGCGGATGTTATGACGGCCCAGGTGGGCTGTGATGGGGCGCCAGGCCCTACGGCGCTGCAAGGTCTCCGGAGCCAGATCTTGAAACAGAGCGAGCTTCACATCTTCATACACCAGATCCACGTCTCTGCTTTTACGCATGACTTCCTCCTTAACTGTGTAATAATGAAGGCGGAATATGACATCTCGAGGCTGTTGGGAGTCCGCCCGGGGAGCTCTCAGGGCTCTGTGAATCCTGTCCATGAGTAACTTCGCCGGGGGCACCTCTGGTACCAAGCGTTTGAGAAGGCCCAGCACAGTCTCGTGTAGCTCCCGTGTTTGTACAGATTCGGGCAATCCCCGCAGGCGGATGTTGTTGCGGCGGGATCTATTGGCGACATCCTCTAGAGCAAGTTCCATACGGTCCATGCGGTGAGATAACGTGTCAGTAGTGCGCGCCAGCGCATTGTGAGCCGCCACGAGGTCCCCCGTGCCTTCCTCCAATTCTCCAATGCGTAGGCCCAAAGCCCCCACTTCAGCACGTACCTCTGTGGCTATTTTAGCAATGTCCATCGCCAGACTCGTTTGCATGTCCCCCATCCTGGCCAGAATCTGCGATATATCAGCTCTAGACGCTGGTTGGGACCCTCCCGGGACCGAGTCTATCCCTGTGTCGTCGCCGCGGATCCGGCCGCCATCTTGGCTGTCATCCAGGCCGCGGCGCTGGAAAATTGGCGCCACTACAGGGGTCGGTGGATCCGGTTTTTTGCCCCCTCGGGTGGTTCCCGGCATGTTCCCGGTAAGGGGGAATCGAGATGGTGGGTCAAATTGATCTGTGTGCTGCTGCTATGCTCCGTTTTGACGGCTAGGTGCAGGAGCTCCTACACCATGCGTCCGGCTCGGTCGGCGTCCAGACTCCGCCTCCGAGCGTTTTACTTTTCAAACATTCAAGCAAACTGTTTTCCTAATTTATTCACTGCCTTCGTCTGCGGTGTCTGCTTTTTCCGGCGGCTGCTCTGTGTGTGATCGGCTCCTGCTCGGGTTTTTCTGTGGTTTTTGGTGGGTTAATACAGATGTTTTTGCGGGTTTTCGGCGTGCATTCGCTGGATTTTGCGGTTAGTTTTCGTCGGGTTTGCGGCAGCCTTTCCCTGCAAATCGGGGACCCTGTGGTACTTGCTGAATACACCGCAGGGTCACCGAAATGGGATCGGCAAAACGAACCAAATTGAAGAGAACGAAAAGTCACCGAACATGCGGTAACTTTTCGAATCTCTTTGAATTACCCTGACTATCACTCTCCCCCCAGATGTTGAGGCCTATAATTCTCAGAATTCTTCCATTGTAATAGATGGGCAGGGAATCATGGTAGCTGTTAGGGTTGCACCGATACCGATACTAGTATCGGTGCCGATACCGGGTACTGCAGGAGTACTTGGTACTCGTGCAGTACCCCCGATATTTTCCCCGATACCGGAAGCCACCATTGAGCCGGCTTGCCGGCATCCGAGGAGCTGGGGCGGCTGTCCGAATGCTCTATCGGCATACGGACAGGCCCTGCAGCTGCTCTCTGTGTTTATACTTACCTTCCTGAGCGACGCCGGGAAAGTCTTCGCGTGTGCGCTCGTTGGAAGGCCCCCAGCAGCGACCACGTGGGACCATGTGATCGCAGCTGGGGGCCTTCCAACGAGCGCACGCGCAGAAACTTTCCCGGCGTCGCTCAGGAAGGTAAGTATGAACACAGTGAGCAGCTGCAGGGCCTGTCCGAATGCCGATAGAGCATTCGGACAGGCACCTGGAGCTCTCCGCGATGATACTTACCTTCCTGGGCGACGCCGGGAAAGTTTCCGCGCGTGCGCTCTTTGGAAGGCCCTCAGCCGCGATCACATGGTCCCACGTGGTCGCGGCTGGGGGCCTTCCAACGAGCGCACGCGCGAAGACTTTCCCGGCGTCGCCCAGGAAGGTAAGTATTAGGGCTGTGCAATATTGACAAAATAATCATATTGCGATTTCTTGAATGAATATTGCGATTGCGATTTTATTTGCGATTTAGCCAATTGTTTTTGCTTTTTCAAACATGCTACATACATTCTAAATGTATTCAGTATTCAGCACATGGATACTGCCCCAGCTCATGGATATACTGCCCCAACACATGGATATACTGCCCCAACACATGGATATACTGCCCCAGCACATGGATATACTGCCCCCAGCACATGGATATACTGCCCCCAGCACATGGATATACTGCCCCCAGCACATGGATATACTGCCCCCAGCACATGGATATACTGCCCCCAGCACATGGATATACTGCCCCAGCTCATGGATACACTGCCCCAGCTCATGGATACACTGCCCCAGCTCATGGATACACTGCCCCAGCTCATGGATACCTTGCCCCAGCTCATGGATACCCTGCCCCAGCTCATGGATACCCTGCCCCAGCTCATGGATACCCTGCCCCAGCTCATGGATATACTGCCCCAGCACATGGATACTGCCCCAGCTCACCTCTGTGCGCCACGTGTTCGGCTCCCTGTTAACTTCTGGCGGCATGGAGCTTGGGCGCTCGCCTGGGGGAACCATGTGACGAGCCGCGAGAACGCGGCTCGTCACATGGTTCCCCCTGCGAGCACCCAAAGCACCATGCCACAGGAAGTTAACAGGGGACCGAAAATTGCAGCCTTGTGCGATTTAGAAATTGCATGGTCGGAAATCGCGATTCGATTGCGATTGCAATTAATTGCACAGCCCTAGTAAGTATCATTGCGGAGAGTGCCGGGGGGGCAAATCCATGAGCTGGGGCAAATCCATGAGCTGGGGCAAATCCATATGTGAGCTGGGGCAAATCCATGTGTGAGTTGGGGCATATCCAAGAGCTGGCGCAAATCCATATGTGAGCTGGGGCATATCCATATGTGAGCTGGGGCATATCCATGTGTGAGCTGGGGCATATCCATGTGTGAGCTGGGGCAAATCCATGTGTGAGCTGGGGCATATCCATGTGTGAGCTGGGGCATATCCATGAGCAAGCTGGGGCATATCCATGAGCGAGCTGGGGCATATCCATGAGCTGGGACAAATCCATATGTGAGCTGGGGCATATCCATGTGTGAGCTGGGGCATATCCATGTGTTAGCTGGGGCATATCCATGTGTGAGCTGGGGCATATCCATGTGTGAGCTGGGGCATATCCATGTGTGAGCTGGGGCAGTATCCATGTGTGAGCTGGGACAAATCCATGAGCTGGGACAAATCCATGAGCTGGGGCAAATCCATGTGTGAGCTGGGGCATATCCATGTGTGAGCTGGGGCATATCCATGTGTGAGCTGGGGCATATCCATGTGTGAGCTGGGGCATATCCATGTGTGAGCTGGCTGGGGCATATCCATGTGTGAGCTGGGGAAAATCCATGTGTGAGGTATCCATGAGCTGGGGCAAATCCATGTGTGAGCCTGGGCATATCCATGGGCTGGGGCAAATCCATGTGTGAGCTGGGGCAAATCCATGTGTGAGCTGGGGCAAATCCATGAGCTGGGGCATTCCATGAGCTGGGGCAAAATCCCATGAGCTGGGGCAAAATCCCATGAGCTGGGGCAGTATGTATATATATATAGATCTTGGGGGGATATATACATGTGAGCTGGGGGCATTTTTATATGGTCTGTTCTTATTGGAAAGCGTCACATGACATTAAAGAAAAGTATCGGTACTCGGTATCGGTGAGTACTTTAAAAAAGTATCAGTACTCGTACTCGGTCTTAAAAAAGTGGTATCGGTGCATCCCTAGTAGCTGTAGCTCAAAACATCTGGGGGGCCTGAATTTGACAGTCATGCCTTGGCGCAACAACTCCTGCCAATATTACAACTGAGCCGCAAGCTCTGCTTGTGTCACGAATCCCCCTTGGGTCTATGATACTGGTCCCTGTATACTATCTACCCCCTCCGATCCTTAGGTGGTCGGTACAGCTAACTATATTCAGGGAACCAAATGACACGTATCCAGCAAGGGTTAACAGATAACAGACTTGTAGTCTTATAGTATATCAGAATACTATAACAGACTTTGTTGATGGAACAGGGATCTTAGTACCAGTCAGACGTGTGCCAATATTGATACACGGAGCAGGATTGCTAGTACTTGCCAAGTCAGTAAACAGAGCAAGATTATAAGGAAATGCCAGATCGGTACACAGAGCAGGGTTGTCAGGAAATGCCAAATCAGTACACAGAGCAGGGTTGTCAGGAAATGCCAGGTCGGTACACAGAGGGGGTTTGTCAGGAAATGCCAGGTCGGTACACAGAGTGGGTTTGTCAGGAAATGCCAGGTCAGTACCCAGAGCGGGTTTGTAAGAGAATGTCAGGGTGGTACACAGAGAGGGTTTGTCAGAGATGCCAGGTCGATACACAAAAAAGCCAGAATACATAGAAAGCGTTGAGGGAAGCGATAACCATGTCAGGGCACAGGAGTAAGTGAGATGCTGGATTTTACACTCAGCTTGCGCCGCATCATCAAGCCGAGCCCCGCCTCTTGCCGTCTCACGTGACAGCAAGGCTTCTGCTCTTCACTCGGCGCCCAGCCAGCAAGCCGGACATTGCTGGGCGTCGGGTATCGTGGGATGTGACAGCTTGCACCTTGAATGTCTTGATAGGTTACTATAAATTAATGGCTCCTATACTTTGTATTAGAGCCATGAATTTGCACACAGAGGAAGGATATACGTGCAAATGAAAAACATTGCTGTTGCTTAAGAATAGTTTATAATGAACCAGAGCATCAAAAAAACAAATATCAATCACTCTACACGTTTCGCTGTAGAACACAGCCCACTTCACCTGGACACTCCCTCTTAAGGAAAGCCAGATGTGTTAGACCTACCCAATTGCTTTTTCCATGCTCATGGACAGAGGTTTTTTCCCTCAGTTCGCTGCTTTTTCTCTTTTATATGGTCTTTGCTTTGCTTACATATACACTAGAAAATAATCCTGGAGACGCCGTGTTCTACAGTGAAATGCATTGAGTGATATTTGTTTTTTGGATGATCAGGCTCATTAAAAACCATTCTTAAGCATCAGCGTCGTTTTCATTGGCAGGTATGTTATTATTATTATTCTTTATTTATAAAGCGCCAGCATATTCCGCAGCGCTGTACAATAAGCACAGTATAGACAGGGTTACAATACATTGAACAACATTTGACAAACAGTACAGGAGGAGATGAGGGCCCTATTCCCGTAGGAACTCACAATCTAGGAGGGTTGGGGTTGGAAACAAGAGGAGAGGACTGTAAGGTGAGAGTGATTGATGGTTGTGTCAGTGAGTTGGGTGGTAGGCTTCCCTAAATAGGAATGTTTTAAGGGAGCGTTTGAAGGAAGAGAAGTTAGGGGAAAGTCTGACAGTACGAGGGAGAGCGTTCCAGAGAGTGGGGGCTGCGCGTGAGAAATCCTGCAGTCTATCATGGGAAGAGGTGATGCTGGGAGAAGCTAGGCGCAGGTCACTGTTTGACCTTAGGGAGCGGGCTGGGGTGTATTTGGTGATTAGTGAGGACAGGTAGTGGGGCGCTGAGTTAGTGAGGGTTTTGTAGGTCCTTGTCTGGTCTGCTGAGCGCTGGCAGATAGGACTTCGGAGATAAATAAAAATATACAATATACTAGGCACCTCCTATTAATAGTATAGTAGGGGCAAGGATTAAGTGCTCTCCTTTGAGTGGCAGGCAATTGATTTGTTTCTGTTACATGTTTTTTTCTAACTTTCTTATATCCATGAAGGTCTGTTTCCACCTGCTTTTACATACGGCCTCTGCCACTGTTTTAGCTCATGTGTCTGGGTCTAGTAATGCCGTGCCCCTTACTCTCTGGAGCACCATTATAAGTGCCTTTTCCTTTCTTTGTAGACTGTATATATGATGTATATATTTGTGTATGCACTGCGCTCTCTTGGATTCACTCTTATCTGTCTAACAGGTCTTTCTCTGTATCATTTGCTGGTAACTCCTTCTCTTCAATGCCTTTATCGGTTGGTGTACCTCAAGGCTCTGTCCTAGGCCCTCTGCTCTTCTCTATCTACACCTCCTCCTTGGGAAAAATCATTAACAGCTTTGGCTTTAATTACCACCTTTATGCTGAGGATACTCAGATCTACCTCTCTATCCCTGATCTCTCTCCTCTTGTCCGTTCCAAAGTCAGCGACTGTTTATCTGGCATCTACTCCTGGATGGCCTCTCACCACCTAAAGATTAACATGTCCAAGACTGAGCTCCTACTAATTCCTCCCTACTTGACTTCTCTGTCGTTGTCAAGGGTATCACTATCTCCCAATCAAGTCAGGTTCGCTGCCTCAGAGTTACACTTAACCCTGCTCTTTCCTTCATCCCCCACATCTAGTCTCTTTCCTCCTCCTGCCGCTACCAGATGCATAATATCTGCAGAATTCGACCATTTCTTACCGCTGACACCACAAAGCAACTCATTGACGCCCTTGTAATCTCCCGACTCGACTATTGTAATAATCTTCTAGTTGGCCTCCCTCTCTCCCGGCTCACCCCCCTACAACCCATTCTGAACGCCTCCGCCAGGCTCATCCACCTCACCAGTCGCTCTGTCTCTGCCGCTCCACTCTGCGAGTCCCTTCACTGGCTCCCCATCCACTGCAGAATTAAATTCAAGGTACTTACCCTGACATACAAAGCTCTCACTAACTCAGCTCTCCACTACCTGTCTTCACTAACTATCAAATATATAATACACCCCAGCCCGCTCTCTAAGGTCAAACAGTGTAGACACGTTAGCATGCCCTGATTCCCTTCCACCATTAGGGCATTGAACCCCTTAACTGTGATACAACAACCACTCGGAATACTTGGTTCCAACCAAACAACATGGTATTCTAGGGTATAAACAGCCGCAGACTTGAAGTTGTGAAAATGAAAGGTCTTTTTATTCCAGCATAAACAAACACCACACTTGCCTTTGAATCACTATTGCAGGTGATTAAACAAAAAACTACAAATGAAAACTAGGTATGCACGATAACACTTTTTTTTAACACTGAATAGGAGTACCGATATTTTTTTAAAAGTACTCACCGATACCGAGTACCGATACTTTTATTTTATGTCATGTGAACGCTTTCCAATAAGAACACACAAGTATGTATCCCCCCAGATACATATACACAGAATGTCCCCAGCTCACATGTAGATTGACCCAAGCCTCACATGGATATGCCCCAGCTCCCATGGATAAGCCCCAGCTCTCATGGATATTGTCCCAGCTCTCATGGATATTGCCCAGCTCTCATGGATATTGCCCCAGCTCATATGGATATTGCCCCAGCTCACCTGGATATTGCCCCAGCTCACCTGGATATTGCCCCAGCTCACCTGGATATTGCCCCAGCTCCGGATGCCATGCAGGGGTTGGGGGCCGGATTCCATGCAGCGGGTCAGTCCGAGCGCCCGGCGGGTCAGTCCGGGCCTAAACTTTTAAGGGTGCAAATTTCTTTTGAAATTATGCGCCCCTAAGAAAACTGAGCCCGGGGCAACCGCCCCCACCAGCCCCCCCCACGCTACGCCACACCACTGGACAGAATAACAAATATACATACACATTACACACACAAAACAGTAGGAGAGAAGACCCTGCTCGAGAGCTTACAATTTAAGAGGAGAGGGGTGACACGCTAGGTGAGGGTGAATAGCGTACAAGAAGTAACGGGGTGCATGTGGACAGTGTGGGAAGAAGGAGCAAGAAATGAACAATGGGGATTAGGGAGTGAGCCGACTTTAGGCTTCTCTAAAGTAATGGATTTTCAGCGACGTCTTGAAGGACTGGAGAGATGGGGAGAGTCTGATGTTGCGTGAAGGGAGTTCCATAGAAAGGGGGCAGCTCGGGAGAAGTCCTGGAGGCGAGAGTTCGGGGTGCGGGTACGAGGAGCTGATAGCATCAGATCATTGGCAGAGTGAAGTGGTCGGGACAGGAAGTACCTGCTAATAAGGGTGGAAATGTACAAGGGGTGCGGTTATTGACGGCTTTGTAAGTGAGGATCAGTATTTTGAATTGGATTCTGAAGGAAAGAGGGAGCCAGTGTAGAGATTGACAAAGGGGTGAGGTGTGAGAGGTGCAGGATGTGAGGTGTAGGACCCGGGCACAGGTGTTCATAACAGACTGCAGAGGGAGAATCTGGGATCTGTTAAGGCCAAAGAGAAGGAGGTTACAGTAGTCAAGACGGGAGATAATAAGAGCTTGCATGAGCATTTTAGTAGAGTCCTGATTAAGAAAGGGATGGATGCGTGTAATGTTTTTAGGTGGAAGTAGCAAGATTTGGTTACTCTATTCACAGACCACCGAACAGCAGTGAAATATCAGTAAAATGCCCTGATGTTCAGTGATTTCCTTCGGCGGGTTTATTCAGGCGAATCCCTTAGATTTCAAAGGTTAAAAATATACACGGTTTATATAATATCTTATAAACTAGGGATGCACCAATACCACTTTTTTAAGACTGAGTACGAGTACCAATACTTTTGTTCAAGTACTCACCGATACTTTTATTTTATGTCATGTGACCACTTTCCAATAAGAACAAACCTCATATAAAGCCCCCAGGTCTCATAGATATGCCCCCCAGCTCATGGATACTGCCCCCCAGCTCATGCATATGCCCCAGCTCATGGATATTGCCCCAGCTCATGGATATTGCCCCAGCTCATGGATATTGCCCCAGCTCATGGATTTGCCCCCCAGCTCATGGATAATGCCCCCCAGCTCATGGATATTGCCCCCCAGCTCATGGATAATGCCTCCCAGCTCATGGATATTGCCCCAGCTCATGGATTTGCCCCCCAGCACATGGATATGCCCCCCCAGCTCGTGGATATTGCCCCAGCTCGTGGATATTGCCCCAGCTCGTGGATACTGCCCCCCAGCTCGTGGATAATGCCCCCCAGCTCGTGGATATTGCCCCAGCTCGTGGATACTGCCCCCAGCTCATGGATAATGCCCCCAGCTCATGGATAATGCCCCCAGCTCATGGATATGCCCCCCAGCTCGTGGATAATGACCCCCAGCTCGTGGATATTGCCCCAGCTCGTGGATATTGCCCCAGCTCGTGGATACTGCCCCCAGCTCATGTATAATGCCCCCCAGCTCATGGATAATGCCCCCAGCTCATGGATATGCCCCCCAGCTCATGGATTTGCCCCCCCTCCGCTCATGGTTAATGCCCCCAGCTCATGGATTTGCCCCCAGCTCATGGATAATGCCCCCCCAGCTCATGGATAATGCCCCCCAGCTCACCTGGCACTCTCCGTTCATACTTACCTTCCTGAGCGACGCCGGGAAAGTGTCACGTCTCGGCCTTGCCCCCTGGTGGTGAAGGGTCTTCATGTTTGTTTTTCCCCTATGGTGTGTCTGGCTGTGCTGTTTAGGGCTGATCTGGGGTTCTGTTGTGATCTCCTGGTCTGGGGTCACATGGCCCAATTACACAGACCCACTCCCTATATATTCCCAGCAGCACAGAGCCTCATTGACTGTTTGTGGAGTTTGATGGTGGTTCTGTCTTAGTTTAGCATTATATTCAGAGGCCGCTTATAAGGACCTTTTTTAGTATAGTCTGTCTGGTTTACTGTCCTGCAGCCTGCTCCCTTCACGGATTGTCAAGTGTATCTTTGTGTTTCTGAGTGTCCTAAGTTGTCTGTCGGTCTTGAAGCCTTCGGAGCTTAGTGGCAATTCTGTTCTGTTTTTTGGTGCTCCTTGGTTTTGGAGAAATCCGTCTGTCCTTGTGTCCAGTCAGTTGCTCACCTGCCTTAAGGGCTTCATCTCATGTTCCAAGCCACCACGATGGCCCAAGCAGGGGCTAACTGTTACATTACAAACAGTCCATTAATGCCTGCAGGTGAGCTTACTGTGTTCAATTCTGTGCTTCAGATGGTTTTTGATCTGCTGACAGAGCTGAAGAGGTTAATGCTGTCTCTCAGTGTGCTTAATTATGCGGTTCCTCCCAGCAGAGTCTCTGGGGAACCTCCCATGAGTGAAAGAGAGAGACGTAGAATTCTTAATCTCTGTTATTATTGCAGTTCACCCCAGCATAAAATCTTTTGCTGTCCATTAAAGCCCAAACCCAGAATGTCATGTTCTCAGGGTGAGACCCTGGCATCCACGTCATGTAGCCATAGCGCTGACCCTACTGCTATATTGAATTAACCCGTTATCGACCTCTGCTTGTTTCTGACTATTCTGCCTTCTGTTGCCCTAGACCATTTTCTTGTACTACACCACTGCTCTGATATCGACCCGGCTATTCCATTTGACCATTCTGAACTCTGTATTCCTGATTCCGGCTCGGCTGACTACTCCCCGTGTTGTAAACCCTTTCTGTCTAGCTAGTTTACCTGGCCAATTCTAAGGACCAGACAGTTAGAGATCTTTCACGGCTACTCTGTTGGTAGCTTCTGGGCTCTGTGGAGTGTTGGGCGTTAAGTACTGCGTGGTGGGATCTGGGAACCGTGACAGAAAGTCTTTGCGCGCGCGCGCTCCTTGGAAGGTCCCCAGCCGCGATATTTTTTTCCGATACCGGAAGCCGGCATTGAGCCAGCTTGCCGGCATCCGAGGGGCTGGGGCGGCTGTCTGAATGCTCTATCGGCATTCGGACAGGCCCTGCAGCTGCTCTCCTCACTGTGTTTATACTTACCTTCCTTTAGCGACGCCGGGAAAGTCTTTGCGCGCGCTCATTGGAAGGTCCCCAGCCGCGATCACGTGGGACCATGTGATCACGGCTGGGGGCCTTCCAACGAGCGCATGCGCGGAAACTTTCCCGGCGTCGCTCAGGAAGGTAAGTATGAGCGGAGAGTGCCAGGTGCCCGTCCGAATGCTCTACCGGCATTCGGACAGGCCCTGCAGCTGCTCTCCTCACTGTTTCATACTTACCTTCCTGGGCGACGCCGGGAAAGTTTCCGCGCGTGCGCTCGTTGGAAGGCCCACAGCCGCGATCACATGGTCCCACATGATCGCGGCTGGGGACCTTCCAATGAGCGCGTGTGCGCGAAGACTTTCCCGGCGTCGCTAAAGGAAGGTAAGTATAAACACAGTGAGGAGAGCAGCTGCAGGGCCTGTCCGAATGCCGATAGAGCATTCAGACAGCCGCCCCAGCCCCTCGGATGCCGGCAAGCTGGCTCAATGCCGGCTTCCAGTATCAGAAAAAAATATCGGGGGTACTGCACGAGTACCAAGTACTCCTGCAGTACCCGGTATCGGCACTGATACCGATACTAGTATCGGTATCGGTGCAACCCTATTATAAACCATTTATTCTTTTAATCTGCAGTAAAAAGTCTCAATTTTTGAAGTTTTTTTTAAGCATTTTTCAGCAATTTCCCCCCTGTTTTTCTTAACCCCTTAATGGCGGTTTCTTAAACCGTAATGGCGGTTTTATGATTGTCAGTCCGAAAGTACCGACTGCTGTTTTTACATTTCTGCGCTGTTTGTGTTTAGGTCTAATTTTCCTCTTACTTGTTTATGGAACCCACACATATTATATACCAATATACAATCTTAAAATACATGCGGTACATATTGTGCCTAAAATAAATGGGTGTAGTATTCCCACTATTCCAAGTAGTGCACGGTCAGAACGACCACTAAAGTGCTGCCGTGAAAAGTCTATGTGCAATAGTGCCACTGTGCAAAAAATGCATATATTACAAAACGACAATTAGTGTCCTAATGAGATCTGGAGACCTTTCCTGAGGTTTAGAAGCTGAAGAGAGTTGCTGGGATTCCAGACATTTGTTACAGTGTAATATCTTATAATGATAATTCGTCTAAGGACTTTCATTTGCACTATACGCACGTATATGCACTTATATCCGCATTTGCATTTTATGTGATTTTTATGTGACCTGACTACATTAGGACACTAATTGTCCTTTTGTAATATATGCATTTTTTGCACAGTGGCACTATTGCACATAGACTTTTCACGGCAGCACTTTAGTGGTCGTTCCGACCGTGCACTACTTGGAATAGTGGGAATACTACACCCATTTATTTTAGGCACAATATGTACTGCATGTATTTTAAGATTGTATATTGATCACTCTCAAAAGAGACTGCGCCACTAGGACCCATCCCGCTCTCCTACTGTACATCTACACATTTCTGTCGAGGTTTTGTACTTTAATCCCAGTCGGCTGCATAACATAAACACATTCATCTACCAATTATTAGCGCCTCCACTGTATCCCTCCCCTACATATTATATACTGTTTTTTCTCGCCATTAAATGGACTTTCTAAAGATACCATTATTTCCATCATATCGTAGAATTTACTATAAAAAAGAATTATGAAATATGATGAAAAAAAATGGGAAAAACCATACTAGTTCAAAATTTAACCCCCAAAATCTACAACTGCCAAAAAAGACCCCGGCTAAATAGTTTCAAATTTTGTCCTGAGATTAGATATACCCAATTTTACATGTTTTTGCTTTTCAACCCCTTCACTGCTGAACCACTTCACCTCTGTGCGCTGAGCTCATTTTGACCTTTTTATGCTCATCATGTTTAAACGTCAATTGAAATCCTATTTTATTTTTTTGTAAATATCTGTTTATTAGATTTCAAAAATAAAGACATACATCACTGAACTTGCAGGTTCTTTGAAAATGATAAACAACTAAATAGGGACGCGCAGGTCCCCCATGAAGCGTCAATACGAACATAAGCAACAGTATGCAATAAAGGCAAGGAGGGGAAGGGGAAACAGAAGAGGAAAAATGCAAGTATTATCCCAGCATTGCTCAGTATGTCTGAATTCAAAACCACATATGAACGCTAATTTAATCAGGAAGGATCAACAACACTCGAAATGTGCTGGTCGAAGACCTGAGAATCCAATTAGATCAAATTGCGGAGTACTGGGGTAGTCGGTCAGAGGCCTTATACATTAATTGCTCTACGGAGTGGAGTTCTTCCATGCGGGTGAACCAGAGTGAGAGGGGGGGGGGTGAGCTGTTTCCAGTACAGAGGTATTAAGGCCTTAGCGGTGTTCAGAACATGGATAGCCAGTGTGCGTTTGTAGGAAGCTATTGAATAATTATTATGATGTAGGAGCATCGCAGCCATTGAGAACTCAGGTGGGGGATCTGTAAATTCTTTGAGTATGTCATGCATTCTGGACCAGAAAGGTCGGAGTATTGGACATTCCCACCAGATGTGTAGCATATCACCGAGTGCATCGTTACATCGCCAGCATTGCGCAGGGACCTGCGGATCATAACGATTAATTTTGTCTGTGGTAGGGTACCATAAGCTAAGGACCTTATATGCTGTATCCTGAGATTTGGAAGAGGTAGAACAATGATGCGTTAATTCACATATCTTAGACCATTGATCATCCGAAAGCACAATGTTGAGCATGGATTCCCATATATGGCGGTGGTGTGTCAGAGGTAGACATGTGCATTCGTTTTAGTACTAAAACGATTTAGTCCGAATTTTGGGATAATTTAGTTTTAGTATGACTCAAGAGAAACGAAACTGCTCAGTACAAAAAACGAAAGAAACTAAAATAAAATGCACTACATTTTAGTTTCAGTCCTTTTTGTGATATTACATTGAGTGAAGGAGACCAGCAATGAAGAGAGCAACATCGCAACATCCGAAGTTCTGCACCCTCCACATGCCAATGCAGTAGGATGTTCTATACAGAGAGTGGCATTAATTAATGCAGGAGTATGTTCTATACATTATACAGAGAGGGGTATTAATGCAGGAGGATGTTATATACATTATACAGAGAAAGGTATAAATTGAGGAGAATGTTCTATACAGAGAGGGACATTAATGCAGGAGGATGTTATCTACATTATACAAAGAGGGGTATTAATTAATGCAGGAGGATGTTCTAAACATTATACAGAGAGGAGCCTTTTTTTTTTAGCCCTTTAAATCCAGTGGCTGTGAGCGCTGAGATCGGCTGCTTGTTACATTATATCTCAGTACAATGTATCAGGCTCAGTTGTTACAGTAACTGACTGTAACAGCGCTCAGAGTTTCAGTAAAACAAGGAAATAATATTGTTCTAACCTCTTACATATAAAAATATTATTTACTAGTTTTACAGAAACTCTGAGCGCTGTGATGAGCAGCAGTCAGTTACTGTAACAGCTTTGCCTGACACGGGGCAGTATTACAATGTTGGTGCTAACTTAACCTGTTGTAAACTGAAAACCTCCATAGGCTATAATGGCTCTGGGAAGGTTACAACAGCTCTGGTTAAGTTAGCACCAACTATGTAATATGGCCCACATTGTGCTGAGAGTGAGAGATACTGTAACAAGCAGCGATCTCAGCCCTCTGAGGAGCCACCACAACAATAGTAATTGTATCCACTGGTTTTCGGATGAACGAAATTAGTTTTCATACTAAAGAACTGAAAACGAATTTCTTTAGCAACTAAATAAATTGCATTTTAGTACTAATCCATTAGTTCAAAACGAAATTTTGTGCTGTGCACATGTCTAGTCAGAGGCCGCGTCCCTAAGCAGCGAGTAAAGCAATAACAAACCATGTGAGAGAGGTCCCGCGTTGCAGCACAGTCTCTCAAATGGCCGCAGCGGGCGCCCCAGCTGATGCTTTTGAGGTATGCCATCAAGGTAGTGTCGGATCTGAGCGTAATGGAAGGAGTGGAGGAATGAAACAGGTCTGTCTTGCATTAAATCAGTCAGTGGTCTGCGGACCGAGGCGTGGAAAAAAATGCAGTATGCGTGGTGTGGGGACCAGTCGTCGGAGTTGGGATCTAGTCCAGGAAGATAATCTTCATTATGTATCACCGGTGTCATGGGGGGAAGGAAAGGGAAGTAAGGCTAAATTTAGTCGCAATCCGGCGCCATATCCTGTAAGTCGCTCCCACGAATGGTGATGAACTGGCCAGTGTGCTGCCTTCTTTCAATGTCAGCCACGGGAGAACAGTAATCGGTCTCCCAACTAGTTCCTGTTCTACCGCTCTCCACAATTTAACCGACCCTTCTCTTGATCACTCCACCACCCGTTGCAGGTGACAAGCCTGATGGTAAAGGCTAAAATTGGCTAGGGCTAATCCCCCTGCAGCTCTTGATCTAGTGAGTACCTGGTACCTCAACCTGGGGCGTTTACCCCTCCAAATATAATTGGCCACAAGAGTCTTAAGGGAAGTAAAGAACGCCCTAGGAAGATCAATAGGAATCGTTTGTAGCAAGTATAGGAATCGGGTTGTATATTTACCCTTGATCACTGCAAAACGGCCTAGCCAGGAGATGTGTGGGTAATTCCAGTTAGCTAGATCGTGTTGCAGGGACTTAAGTAGTGGTGGAAAGTTATCCTGAAAGAGGTGGGAACCCTGTGATGAGAGCCAAATGCCCAAGTATTTAATTTTGTCGGCTAACCATGTAAAAGCAAAGTGCGGTTTCAGAGCTTGGGCTCTGGATTCGGGGACCGAGACATTGAGGATATGTGATTTAGGAAAATTAATCTTAAGGTTAGAGAGCCTGCCATATTCCTCAAAGGCCGCCATAACTCCCGGAAAAGACACCTCCGGCCTTGTTACAAAAAACAGGAGGTCATCTGCATACAACGCCACCTTGTGCTGTTGAGGGCCCACCGTAACCCCTATTATATTAGGATTCATCTGAATGGCCTCTAAGAATGGCTCCAAAGTCAATACGAACAGCAACGGTGAGAGAGGACACCCCTGTCAAGTGCCATTGCGGATGGTAAATGGGGCCGTGAATACCCCATTGACACATACGCGCGCAGTTGCATCTCCATAAAGGGCACCTATCCAAGCATGGAGATTAGGGCCTAGGCCGATATGTGTTAAGGAGAGGGAGATAAAATCCCAGTCCACCCTATCGAAGGCTTTCTCCGTGTCTGTGGATAGGAGTGCCAATGCCCGAGAGGAGCGGCGAGCATGGTGCATGAGTTGCAGGGTCAACATGGCGTTGTCCCGGGTCTCCCGACCAGGGACGAACCCCACTTGATCCACACAGACAAGAGCGGGAAGGAAGGGTTTAAGTCTATCTGCCAAACGTTTTTGCGAACAGCTTCAGATCACAATTTAATAAAGAAATTGGTCTGTAGCTGGAGCCAAGGTCAGTGTCCTTGACTTCTTTTGGTAATATCGTTATGGCACTCAGGGTCTGTGAAGGGAGATGTTGCCCTTCTGCCAAGTCATTATAAGCCATCAGGAGATGGGGGGAGAGGATTGCAGCGTAGGTTTTATAATATCAAACAGGGAGACCATCGGGGCCGGGGCTTTTACCGGTTTTAGAGGATTTAAGTGCCAAAGCCAATTCTTCCACGGTTAAGGGACGGTCTAAAAGTTCAGATGTTTGTCAAGATATTCGTTTAGGGGAGTATTTAGTCAGGTAGGCCAGAATGTCAGCGCGTTTGTGGGCTAGGTCTTGGGGGCAAATAGTCCCCCACAAGTCATAGAGCGCAGCATAATAGTCCCTTACGATCTGAAGTAGTTTTGCTGGTAACCTTTGTGTCGCGCCCGGTGTGTCGCGCAATTTAGCTATGTACGTAGCTGAGCGTTTTTTGGCTATTATTCGTGCCAGCAATCTCCCACTCTTATCCCCGTGTAGGTGTAAAAGGGCTTTAGAGCGTAAGTATGATCTATAATAGGTTTATGTTCATGAGTGCAGTTAAAGATCTGCGTGGCTCAGTCAGATGGGCCATGGTTTCAGGGTTACCCTCCCGCTTGTGGTCGGAGGAGATCTGGGTTATCTGTTGTTGGAGGTCTCGTATAGCAGCTGACCGACGTTTAGCCTGCTCAGCGCCCTTTCGGATAAAGTAGCCTCTGATCATGCATTTATGTGCCTCCCACACCATTGGCGAGGCCACTTCACCTGTACCGTTCTCCTCAATGAAATCTGTGAGGACCTGCTGTCCATCCTCATCCACAAGCAGGTCGGATAAAAGGGAGTCATTAAGGCGGCAGTTAGGCGCAGTCGGCCTGAACATGGGGGGAGCGTAAGGTGATAGATACCGGAGCGTGGTTCGACCATGTGGCAGTACCTATCGCTGCGCTGCATAAAGCAGAGAGGTGGTATGGAGGAATAAAACAGGTAATCAATCCTTGAGTAAGATTGGGAGGGATGTGCATAGAATGAAAAGTCCTTGCCCGTGGGGTGCAGTGTTCGCCAGCAGTCTGCAAATCGAGATGCATGTAGGGAGCTACGACATGAGTGCAAAATGTGTAATGGGATTGATGAGCAGCCCACAGAAGAGTCCCAGGATGGTTCTAAAGGCACATTCAGGTCACCTCCCATCACGACTAGACCCTCAGCAAAGTCCCTCAGTGTGCGCAGTGTAGCGGAGAGAAACTTATGTTGTGCTTTGTTGGGGACATAGCAGTTGGCGAAAGTATAAACCTGATCTAAGATCCGACCCTTGAGAAAAATGAAGCAGCCTCCCGCGTCAGTCACAGAGTCAAGTAACTGAAACGGGATACGCCTATGAAACAAAATTGCTGTCCCTTTAGTTTTAGCCTCAGTATTATGACTATAGAAGCCTAAGGGGTAGTGAGAGTTCGTCAGAGTGGGCACTTTCCCCTCCTGATAATGAGTCTCCTGTATAAACACAACTGAGGCCTTCTGAGATCGAAAGTCTGGCATGGCATGGGAAAGTTTTTCGGGGACATTTAGACCATTCGCCTTAATGGAAACAATGATTAAATCAGCAGGCGTAAGCGATGTGCTGTGGGCAGTCGACATAACAAACTCCTCGAGAGGGGAAGAGGAAAGGGAACAGAAATTAAGGGGTAACTATAAATAATCACAAAGAGGTGATGAGCGGCGGGTGCGGCAACGACACTGGTGAAAACGCCAGATGACGACTGCACTCTGCGAGGCCGCTAACCTCGACGGGGTACGCGGTTGGGCCCCAGGCAGAACCAACAGAGAATATAAAAAGTGAGAAACCAAACTTTACTGAGCAGCAAAACAACTCAGAAAGCAGTAAATTAAAACATTGACAAGTATATAGAGCCTACAAAAAGCATGAACCAGATCTGCCGTTAGCTATTCACGATGATTAAGGTAGTTCAAAAAGAGGAGCGGTGAAAAAAGGTACTACACAAACACCGGCCAGCTCGGAACGGTCCCACAAAGTCCGGCTGCAGATCCTGAATGTAATAATCCAGCCAGGAAGGGTCGCGGAATGAGAGCAGAGTGTCTCCAGTTCACATCTGTGAGCCAGTACGTCTCCCTGCTCGCCCGCGACTTCTCCCAGGGCGCGACGGAAGAGGAGTCTGGCGTGAGCCACGTGCCGCTTGATTGTATAGAGCAAGAGGGTCCGGCCAAGTAAACTGCAAAGGTGGTAGTTGAAGGTCAGTCGATAAGGCCGCAACATCCTCCGGGGACTGCAAAATATGAGTGCTTGTACGTCAGTACTAGCGGTTCTACGTTCTCTAAAAAATGCGTTTGTTATACCCATTGCGTTGCGCGGCCGAACTTTTGTGCGGCCGTACTTCGTATATTGGCCGTCATTGCACATGATTTGCTGGTACTACGGCCGTGATAAAGTGCGGCTGCACGCGCGTTCGCACTGCGTTTGTCTGACCCCAGCCTAAAACAGACCTTTTAATTACTTTTTAAAGGACTTCTTTTATTATTTATAGGGATGCACCGATACCACTTTTTTAAGACTGAGTATGAGTACTGATACTTTTTAAAAAGTACTCACCGATACGAGTACCGATACTTTAATATTTTATGTCATGTAACCGCTATCCAATAAGAACAGACCTCATATAAAAATGCGCCGAGCTCACATGTATATATCTCCGCGAGATTATATATATATATACAGAATGTCCCCAGCTCACATGGAGATTGCCCCCAACCTCACATGGATAATGCCCCCAGCTCTCATGGATATTGCCCCAGCTCTCACGGATATGCCCCAGCTCTCATGGATTTGCCCCAGCTCTCATGGATATTGCCCCAGCTCTCATGGATTTGCCCCAGCTCTCATGGATATTGCCCCAGCTCTCACGGATATGCCCCAGCTCTCATGGATTTGCCCCAGCTCTCATGGATTTGTCCCAGCTCACATGGATTTGCCCCCAGCTTTCATGGATATGCCCCCAGCTCTCATGGATATGCCCCCAGCTCTCACGGATTTGCCCCCAGCTCTCATGGATTTGCCCCCAGCGCCAATGGATATTGCCCCCAATTCACACGGATTTGCCCCCAGCTCACATGGATTTGCCCCCAGCTCACACAGATTTGCCCCCAGCTCTCACGGATTTGCCGGCAGCTCACATGGATATGGCCCATCGAACGCTGGGGAAGCTGGCCATGAGCATGAAAAGCACGCGGCCAGCGTTCCCCTCCGACGGCTGCAATACTCACCTGCTTCCGGAGGTCCGGTTGCGCTGCTGTGGCGCGATCACGTAGCCGCCGGCGCTTCTGTGACGCTGCCTCCAGCCGAGAGGCTGCTAGAGGCAGCGTCACAGAAGCGCCGGCAGCCACGTGATCGCGCCACGTGATCGCGACCGGACCTCCAGAAGCAGGTGAGTATTGCAGCCACCGGAGGGGAACGCTGGCCGCGTGCTTTTCATGCACACGGCCAGCCTCCCCAGCCCCGCGGATACCGACAAGCCGGCCCAGCGCTGGCTTCCGGTATCGGGGGGGGGGGTGGTGTATCGGGCCATTTGCACGAGTACTGAGTACTCGTGCAAACGGCAGTATCGGCACCAATACCGATACTAGTATCGGTATTGGTGCATCCCTAATTATTTAGATACATTTTTATATATTTTTATTGGTTTAAAAACCTATTAGGAGGGCGTGGCCTAATCGCTATACATGGAGGACATTTGAGCGCTGAGCACCTGCACTGGGACTGCTACTTCAGTGGATTGCCAAAACAAATCGGCCCCTGCCTGCTATTATTTGGGGGGGTGAAAGTACACTGACCGCCATGTCCACTAGCAAAGGTGGGAAGAAAACGGCAAAAGCTGAATTTTTTGCGCCGCGCGCCACAAAACAGAGCAGCTGCGGTCTCCTCAGATGGCAACGACTCCTCCCCGGCTTCACCGCGCGCACGGGAGAATGAAAGTGTCGCCTCCCCAGGCCTAGAAACGGTTATGGCCCGCATGGCTGCCATGCTCAGCGACCTCTCCTTAACACTGACTGCCTGTCTGGATTGTCATAGAAATTAATCTACTATCAATTCCCTAATGTAGTTTGAAACGCTGCACTTACAAGCAGCTCTCTGCTATCCCTGCAATACTTACCTGAACGCCCGCAGTAAGGAGACCCAGAGACTCTGCTGTGGTCTTCTGCATCCTCATTCCCTGTATAGTGGATCCCTTCTCTAGCCCAGAAAGCGTCACACACACACACACACACACACCATGCTTCAAGCTGGAAATCCTCTGCCCAAGTGGAGCTGTGTATCCCTGGTCAGCTTAATTTAATACACAATAGAACAACGCCCAGTGGCCAACTGGCTCTACAACAGAAAACCAGTTTGCCCAGTAATTACATTTACATATCAAAAGGACAAGGGAGTGGACTAGAATGACCGACCGGCCCCCTGTACATGACTCATCCCTGAGTCATCTCCATGGTCCCCGTCAGCCTTGTTTGTCCGACCATCCCCCATCACTGTCAGTATGGACCCCATTCAGATACTGCTCAGATTGATCAGCATCTAGTGAAGATCAGTCTACTTTTTCTTATGGATTTGTGACATATATATTCTGCAGAGACATTCAGTTATTGTCTGTACACGGTACGAGTGTACAGACAAGGCTTAAATGATTTAAAAGCAGGTATGTATCCAGAAAGGGATAGCGTAGCCGCAACAGAAATATAATATGTATCTCTCGTTATGCAGACTTCACTTCTCCAATGTGCATAGACATTGGGAGGTAAGGAGCCCAGCGCATTGCACTTAGTACTCACAAACCGCCAAACGCCTACACACACTGAGAACACGTCTCTAAACCCAAGAGAAGGTTTTCATACTGACGGTTTTGCCGCTGGTTCTGATTAACCCAAAATACACTCTGCTAGAGCGATTCTCAGTTTAATCCAAACACAGGGAGACAGATGACAATTTATAAAACACACACATCCTAGAATATAATGCCCACATAATAAAATTTCCACAACAGGATGCGGTGGGGGCGGCCATCCACAGTGATATTAAGGAAATCAGGGAGAGAACGGACAAGCTGGAAGAGAAAATGCCAGAGTTTGCAGGGGCCCACAACACCTTGCCTGAGCAGGTAGAGAGTCTGGAGGAACAACTTAAGGTGACTATGCTCAAGCTGGTGGACATGGAGGACCGCTCGCGGCGCCATAACCTAAAAATATGCGGCATTCCTGATTCTGTCACCCCTTCACAACTTACATCGTACATGACAGACGTGTTTCAGAGTTTACTCCCTGAAGCCATGCCGGATTCGCTGTTGTTCGATCGCATACACCACCTACCAAAGCCCCCCTTTGGCTCCTGCGAAAGTCCCTCGGGATGTCCACCATTATTTTAAGCCGCGTGAAGATATATTGAGGGCACTATGGGACCTTGGAGCCCTACAGCCCACCTATGACCACATATCCATATACCCTGATTTATCTAAGGCTGCTCTTCAACAGAGGAGGAATTTTAAAAAAGTCACAGCGACGCTTCGATACAACAATATTGGCTACAGATGGGGCTTCCCAACCAAACTCCTGATTTCACGAAATGACAATATCCACGTGGTGGTCTCTGTGGAGGAAGGTGAATGGCTGCTTCGTGATTGGGGTCTTGGAGATCGCTCTCCACAACCTTTACGTCCAACAACACCCTGTCACTTGGATCCGGAATGGCGCAAACACTGATTTCTTCTGACTGGAGGCGCAACGACTCTTTCCTTCTGCCCGCCTTACGAAGGCTACTTTGCCGCATCAGGGTTGTGGAAATTTAAAAAAAATCTACTTGTCCAACGGCCTAAGTAGTAGTCCAATCTACTTGTCCCTCAGGACGATCAACTTGTCCTGATAATTTCAACAAAATAGTGTTTAAATAGAGGTCTTTATTCATAACAGCCTATAGAGGCAGCGTCAGATACATGTGATGAATAAAGACCTTTATTTAAACACTATTTTGTTGGGTGTATCTATGTATATGTATGTATATATGTATGTATATATTAGGGAAGCACCAATACCATTTTTTTTAAGACCGAGTACCGATACTTTTTTCAAGTACTCCCCGATACCGAGTACCGATACTTTTATTTTATGTCATGTGACCACTTTCCAATAAGAACAGACCTCATAAAAATGCCCCCAGCTCACATGTATATATCCCCCCCGAGATATATGGATATTGCCCCCAGCTCATGGCTATTGCCCCAGCACATGGCTATTGCCCCAGCTCATGGATGCTGCCCCAGCTCATGGATACTGCCCCAGCTCATGGATATACTGCCCCAGCTCATGGATACTGCCCCAGCACATGGATATTGCCCCCAGCTCATGGATATTGCCCCCAGCTCATGGATATTGCCCCAGCACATGGATATTGCCCCAGCTCATGGATATTGCCCCAGCACATGGATATTGCCCCCGCTCATGGATATTGCCCCCAGCTCATGGACATTGCCCCCAGCACATGGATATTGCCCCCAGCTCATGGATATTGACCCCCAGCTCAGACCCCAGACCAGACATGGGGCGGCTGTTCAAATGCTCTATCGGCATTCAAACAGCCGCCCCTGGAGCTCTCCGTGGCATACTTACCTTCCCGAGCGGCGCCGACTAAGTCTTCGTGCCTGCGCTCGTTGAAGGACCCCATCCGCGATCCCGTGGGACTCCTACGTGATCGCGGATGGGGTGCTTCATCATGCGGAAGCGTGGAAACTTTCCCAGCGCCGCTCAGGAAGGTAAGTATGCCGGAGAGCTCCAGGGGCGGCTGTTAGAGCATTCGAACAGCCGCCCAAGCCCCTCGGATGCCGGCAAGCCGGCTCAATGCCTGCTTCCGGTATTGGGGGCGTCCCTGGAAATAGTCCGCAGAGAAGCCCGCCGGACTGCATCTCAAAAAGAACTACTCGCCCGGATCTTCATGTCCCGGGCGTCGGGCGATACATTTCCCACAGGTCGCTCCCTGGCTCCAACTGCACTTCTATGCCCCCCGGCTATGCGGGGGGGGGGGGCGGTGGACCGATCATACACACTGACTTCCTGCTGCGGAGTGTGCGGGTCTGGTCCTCCGTACCCCATTCTCCCTCCTCGGCTGAGGAGACTGAGAAGAGCCCCCGAGATTTGGGGCTTCCCACAGGAGACGTACCCTATTGGGTTTGTACATAGTTTGCTGTTTGCATGTTATCTACAACTGTACCACACGATGGCTATTTTCTGTTTTGTTGTTTCCCTTCCCACTCCCCCCTTCTCCTCAGGGCCCGTATTATCTGTGCAAATGGTGGAATTCCCCCGTCCCCGAGGAAGGGCACCTCGAGCGTACCCGGGCGACCTGCCCGGATGATACCCCTTCCATGACACGTTCTTTCACTTATCTATGAAGGTATTAACCTTTAATATTAAGGGTTTAAATCTGCCAGTAAAAAGACACTCCTTATGTAGAGACCTCCATGCCCATGATGCAGACATCGTGTGTCACGAGACTGGTTTGTTCTGGAAGAAGATGCCGTCCACAACTTACATCATAAAGGATGAAGCCAAAGCTCCAGGGTTTAAGGCCCAAAAGGACAGAGTGACACTCATTATGTGTGGCAATGCTGCTGGTTACATGATGAAACCAGGCCTCATTCACAAGTCAGCGAACCCCTGGGCTCTCAAAAACAAAAATCTGCTACCCGTCTACTGGATGCACAACCCTAAGACCTGGATTATCAAAGTCCTAGGTTCTAACTGGTTTTACCAGTGCTTCATCCCTCAAGATAAAGAATACCTCCACAATTTAGGCATGGACTTCAAGGTGTTGCTCATTATGGATAATGTTGGGGGCCACCCTTTGGATCTGTATTACGAGGGAGACCAGATTGAATTCCTCCCTGCCAACACCACCTCCCTCATCCAACCTATGGTCCAAGGTGTGATCCGTGCCTTTAAGGCTCTTTATACCCGCAATTCTCTCCAACACCTTGTGGATGCAATGGACACGGATGAGAACTTTACATTAAAGGGTTACTGGCGTAACTTTACTATTGCAACATGCCTTTCAGTCATCCAAACTGCTCTTAAGGAGATGAAAAAGGAAACCCTCAATGCAAGCTGGAAGAAGCTGTGGCCAGAGTGCGTCCATGACTACAAGGGCTTGTTGCCTGAAGAAATTCAGCATTAAGCTGTTGACAAGGCTGTGACACTGGCAAAGATACTTGGTGGCGAAGGGTTCGAAGACATCACTCAAGATGAGGTCAACAATCTCATCGATGCCCACTCTGAACCCCTGACGGATCAGGATTTGTTGGAGTTAACCGAGTCTGTCAGTGAAGAGGAGAAGGAAGTGACAGATCGCAAGGAAGAGGAGCAGGGTTTGACGTTGGAACGTCTGTCCCAGATTATGAGAACAGCAAAAGAGTTGCAAGGGATGATTGAAGCATGGGATCCCCATATGGTTCAGGCTCTCAAAGTTAATAATGGCATTAATGCTGCCATTCAAACATATAAAACCGTCTTCACCACCATGAAGAAACAACGACAGCAACTTCCCATTACAATGTTCCTCAAACCTATCAACCAAAGCCAGCATGAAACCCCACCAGAAGACGACCTGTCAGAAGATACCACTGAAGCACCTGAAGAAGAAGAGCTGTAAATCCCCTGCTTTCATTGTACAGCATTATTGGGGAGTACCCATACATTTTACTGTATAGTACTGTACTCTTTTTAGCGCATCCAAAATTTGCGTTTTTTCAATATTCGGGGTGGTTGGTGGAACGTAACCCCGGCGAATTTCGGGGGAATACTGTACTGGCCAAAATGAGTTACATTGTTGCAGTGAAAAACTGTAACTGTATCAGCTTGTTGAATGCCCATGTCTGACATTAATTTTTGCTGTTTTTACACAGTTTTAACTCTTTGGGCATTATGCCCACAGGGCTAAAACTTTAGGGGCATCTTCTGCAGCCCAAAAGCAAACGAAAATTGTTTGCAGCAAACAAATTTAATTGGCTTTTGGGCTGTAGAACAGCACATCGAGAGATCTCGATATCGGGGCACCAGATGGTGCCTTTGAGACCCGCAATATCTCAATATTGGTAGTGAAGTAGTTAAGTCTCATATTCAAAGTGTTGGACATAATAATTTACAGTAACCCCACAAAAAAAATACACTACTCGAGCCACAAGCCCAGCTTGTGGCAAGAGTGAAATAGTGATTCCTGGCGATTAGATAATTACAGGAGATGTTATGTTTAACATCCCCCGTAATTATCTTATTGACAATTATGGAATAGGGCCTCATACTGTATGTATACCAGCTCCAGTAGTTATCTTAATGTCAACTATGGAGTAAGGTCGCTGGTGCAAACTTAACCAGAGTTCTGGTAAACTTATCAAAGGCATTCAGCGCTGCTAACGTTTATATACCAAAGCACTATTTAAAGGGGTTATTCAGTAAAGGGCGATCTTGCCACTGAATTGCACTGAACGTTGAATTGCACTTTACGGTGCAATTTCGTTGCAGTTTGTCTATTCAGGCGCGCTGGCTAGGTGGAGTAGAGGTAACATCACTGCTCTATAATCATAGAGACTGTGGAGACACAGGTTTGAATCGCGGCAAGAGCACCTCTCCAGTAAGGCTAGGGACAGATGAGCGCATTTTCTGCGGCCACCGTCAAAATGTACGTCGATGCGTGCGCACGCATTTTTTCACGGAATACGCTTAAGTGGTCAGACGATGCGCAATTCTGGACGTATTTCATGACGATGGGGTGAAAAGAAGTCTAGGGAAATCCGGCTGTTTGAACGTTATGTTGGCCGCACACTAGCAGCGTCTGACATCTCCTAATCACGCACACACGCTGCCATGCGGCCGCAGCGCACTCTGTACGTCAGTACCAGCGGTTTAACGTTCTCGAAAAAATGCGTTCATTTTCCACTTGCGTTGCGCGGCCGGACTTTTGTGCGACCGTACTTCGTATATTGGCTGTCATTGCCCGGCATCTGCTGCTAGTGCGGCCGTGATTATGTGCGCCAGAACGCGCGTTCGCACTGCCTCAGTCTGACCCTAGCCTAAGTGTCCTTGGGCGAGACACCGAACAGTACATACTCGCCACCCAGGGCATGCTTGGAAAACGAGAGCAATCTCAATGTATCCTTCCTGGTAAAATACTTTCTCAAAAAAAAAAAAATTGCCAAATGCTGTACTGGCAAATTGACAGTGAAATACGCAGCAGATCAAGTAATGGTTAATCTATTCAGAGAACGACAAAATGTCGGGGAAATGCCCTGATTTTCAGTGATTCAGTTCAACAGGTTCAAACAGGAGAATCCCATATGATTCAATGAAAAAAAGTTATCATAATTTTTATTCAACCTTTTATTCTTTTCATTTTCAGCAAAAAAACTTTTTATTTATTTTATAGCACACCTTTTAGTATTATTTTGCATTTTTTTTTAGACAAATGTTTTGTCTTCCTTGAAGTCAGACCATCAGTTTTATGGACCCTGGCCGTCGAACTGAAGTCACCGCCAGGTGTGATGACATCAATTTCAGACATTCCCCCGGCAGTGTGCCTGAAAGGGAGGGGTGGGGTCCTTTGAACCCCTCTCCTTCCCAATTGGGAGCACCTAAAGTAAAAAGAGAGACATCACTGAATGTCAGCCAAGACTCCGGGGACTCCCCCGCCCACTGACATCGCATATATGCGTAGAGCTGGTGCTACCTATAAGGCAGGACAGGCGCCTGCCTAGGGGCGCCTGTCCAGCAGAGGGCGCTAAAATCCGGATCTCCGTTCATTGACCGGGGATCGGATTTTGAATCCTCTCTGCCTGTTAGCGCTGTCTCTCTGTAGGGAGAGATCAACGCTGTAGTGTGCAGAGAGGCCCGCCCCCTCCATGAAACTGCCCGGGGGTGGGGAGAGGAAGCATCCCATCGCAATCAGGGCACTCCCCTGCTTCCCCTGGCTATGTGAGTCTGGTACTGAACAATGTCTAGTCCCTTCCTCACACCTGATCACCAGCAGCAAGAGCCTGCAGCTGTGTGACTGTGGAGAGGTGCCAGCCCAAGCAGCAGCAGCCCTGACACCCTGGCATGTTGGATCTGAGAGAGGCAGGTAACAGGGGCAGACATCCCAACCAGCAAACACACATTTCAGGGAGGCCCCCCCCCGTTTAAAAAGTAAAAAAAAAAAATAGAAAAAATGAGGCATTGCTAGAGCTGCCAGATCAGCCATATTTTAGTGGACACATATTACAGTTTCACAGGGGGGGGGTGGGTGTCGAAGGAAAAAGTACTGGCCTTCAACATGTAGAATTCATATGCTGCAGGAAGGAAATTAGAGGTAGGTCACCTGGGATTCATTTCTGATTTTTTTTGTCTGCTGCGTATGGATTATGCATACTGCTGGGTTGCACTTTTCATGCACTGCCCATCAGCATGAATAAAATTATATGTGTCCAGAAAAACATGGCCTATCCAGATGGCCTATCCAGATGGCCTATCCCTAGGCAAGGCAGCCATAAACCATAGTGCAACGGTCCATTGTAATTCATGTCCAGTTTTTAATTTTGAGCAGTTTGTCTGTTTGGGTATTGATCTAGTTAAGTCCAATTGGAGAGGGGGTGATTCACGTAAGGATCTACTTAGGAGAGAGACAGAATGGATATTTAAAGTAGGCACCTGGAAAAGGGCTCAATGTAGATCTTGATATACATCAATGTTTGTGACTTTTTGCTATGAGTATTTCTGTCATGTGGTTTTTCCTGTAATGGTGATATTTTAGGCTAGGGTCAGACGAGCGTGATTTCTACGGACTGTACGTCCGTGCACACGGACGTACGTCAGTACGGAAGACACAGTAGTGGCCACACAGTCCGTTTTTTCACTGACGTATATTTTGACGGATGTAGGAGGGAAAATAAATTAAAAAGTAAAACCATTTTGTCCGTGAAAAATGCTGGACGTATACATGCAGTCCGTCTGACCACGTTCCATCACTCACACACAAAGCTATGCAGACGTTGCGGACGCAGCACACTTTGTGCGGCCGTTCTAGGGGATGTACGTTCTTGCCTGCCTTGCGTCCGTGGGCCGCGGCCGTTGTGCGTCCGCAGTTAAGTGCAGACGTACTTCATGTGTCAGGCTCCAATGGGCTTTCTGTCATGCTATCACGGACGTACTTTTAGGCTCAATCACGGACGTGAACACTACGCTCTTCTGACCCCAGCCTTAGGAGTTTTTTGGGAGGTCTATTATATTAATTTTCCCTGTTACTAAGATCTTTTAAGATGGCGGCGTCAGAAGGACGTACATTTGACCTCCACAAGATAGCGGATGCTAGAGATCGTATTTCCATGATTTTCAACTATCGGAAATAAAGGGGAGAGGATATCTGACCTCCATAAGATGGCGGATGACCTTCACAAGATGGTGGATGCTGGAGGCTGGTTAATTTCCCACGATTCGTCACTTCCAGTCGCATCAGGAACAAAGGGAAGAGGATGAGGGAAAAAAAACTACAAATATGGATGTGCGCTCCAGTGTGGGATGCATTGAAATTCACCAAGTGGGACTTATGTGGACAGTTAATCAATTATGTGTGTCAGTTGTATCCCCTCCTTTTTTCATGATTGTTTGGCTATATAAACTGCGTAATTCTGAAAGAACACCATATCCCTGATGAAGTCTTGCGTATAGCAGAGCCGAAACGCGTTGGATGGTGTTCCAACTTTTTTATTCATGTTATTTTAATTAAATTGTTTTTTTTTATTGGCGCCACTGCTGGTCTGATTTTCTTTCAATGAGCCTGATTCCTGATTCCTGTTCCACTGACTGACCAAACAAGCCTGTAGGAATTCCTTGGCGTTATTCTGATGGTCCGGAGTTCAGGAGGCAACACAATCTATCAGGAGAGGGTAACCAAGTACCTGCTATGTGCCTGATTAAGTTCTTTATCTTGTGAGTGCCAATCCAGCGGGGCATAATTTATTAAATGTTGTATCTGCAGTCTGCACTATGTGTGTATTGATTTGTCTTGCAGATTACGCTTCACAATTCTCTTTCCTTTATACATCCTGTTGGCATTGAGGGGACAGTGCAGTTGTACGAAGCCTAGCAGATACGTATTATTTTATTATTGGGGGTGGTCACTAAATTTTTCTTGTTCCTATTTACTTAGCACTTTAGGGTGTGTCCCCATTGTGTACCACTTCCTTGTATTATATTCTTATCTTATTTTGGAATAATGCAGTCTTTCTATTCAGATTTGCGACAAGATCGCACTAAACGATGTACGGATTTATTTTCTGGATCTCATAGTAGGGAGCCAGACAGTCCAGATTTAAATAAATTGTTTAAAAATATGGAATGGATGATGATCAAAGAAACTAAACAATGGTGGGAAATTAGTTCACTAGAACAATATATTCAATCAAAAGTTATCCCTAGGGGATTGAGGATGGGTAAAACTTTGGCGTATGGCCAGGAAGATGACCAATTGGTAACAGAATGGCAGGGTGCTTTTAATGACTGTTCTTTCAAAATGATGCAGTCCCTGATTGATTATCAAAAAAGGACTCTAGATAAACTAAAACATAACATTGATATTGTGGAGAAACAGATTTTGGAGAAAAATGAACTACAAATCTCCAAAGAAAAATTTGAATTCCTTAAGGGTAACATTAAAAAAACAGATTATCTAGTTGCTCGTAGGAAAGCAGATAAATTCAAACGAGATCAGAGAGACTATATTCCCACAACAAAGAAATTATCAGCTTTATAATCCTAATCCATTCAAAAGGCCCTATTCGAAGGCTCCACAGCGTAAATTTTCAACCAGCCGTGTTAATAATTACTATAAAGAAGGTGCTAAACCTAAGAAAAGTTATCAATATAATAGTGATAATCCAAATTTTTCTAAAAAATACTACTAGAACCGCTAGAGAGAGTATGGGAGGTTGGACAAAGGTGCAAAATAAAGGCAACATTAAAAAGTATGGTTCTAGACAGGGGGGTTTTCCGTCGGCAGCCAGAACAACCGGCCCCCAGTTAATGGGTGGTGTGGAGCCCATCCCTCCTTTACAGGGTTGGGCTCACCACAAACCTTTTTCCCCATTAAAACCAGCAAAAAATAAAAGATTTCTAGAAATACAAACAGATACAGAGGAAGAGGAATAGGTGATGATATTAGATCAAAATATAACTACACACCCGAGGTGCCAGCCCAAAATATAGTAGATAATTTAAATTTACCTATATATAATTCTGATGGTATTTTTAATTTATCAGGGACAATTTTGTCCACTGATGAACTTAAATTACTTCGAAAGGGTCTCTAATTTGCCCCGACTAAAAAACAGAATAACTTTGGGTTTTTTCTTGATTTGCACAGATTTACAAGGAAATTGACTAGGGAAAGATTTTTTTCAAAGAAAGGGTCATCAAATCTAAATGTAGCCACACCTGAAGTCAACTATGAGGAGTTTCAACATACAAGGTTAAAACCAAAATCTAACTTTTTTCCGATTTGGGAGAAAGGGAACCATATTCCAGTTTATATGGATGTAGTTTGGAGAGATTTGGAGAAATTGGAAACACGTTCATTCAAACCCAATTTGAGTTTTAAAGAAAGGCAAGCTATAAAAACTTTGAAGGAGAATCATCAACTTGTAATTAAACAAGCAGATAAGGGGGGGGGACGGTTATTATGTCTAGAGATTATTATTTAGGGGAAGCAGGTAGGATTCTGGGGGATCCAGAGACATATCAGGTTTTACAAAGTAATCCCACTAAACTATACATGGATGAATTATTAACCTTGCTAGAAAGGGGGAAAAAGAGCGGTATATTAAAAGAGGATGAATTTAAATTCCTGTTTAAAGAAAATTGTAAAATGGCGCTTTTTTATTTTTTTGCCAAAAGTGCATAAGAATTCAGCTCAACCACCAGGTAGACCCATCATTAGCGGTATTGATTCTTTGACAAGTAACATCTCACAATATGTGGATATTTTTTTACAGCCATATGTAAATCAAATGAAATCTCATTTAAAAGATACAGGCCATATTCTAAAATTACTTAATGATGTGGTATGGAAGGACAGTTTTTGCATGGCTACTATTGACGTGACTTCTCTTTACACCTCCATTCCACATCAAAAAGGAGTGGAGGAGGTAGTGAAGTCGCTCAAATTGAATTCCGTGTTATCAGAAATACAGATTGATTTTTTGGGAGACCTTATGACTTTTATTTTGAAACACAATTATTTTTGGTTTGAGGGTAGTTTTTACCTTCAGATTTGTGGTACGGCCATGGGGACAAGGATTGCCCCCAGCTATGCCAACCTCTATATGGATAGTTGGGAGCGAGAGCAGGTTTGGCCACTGGCTGGGGGTAGCCTTGTCCTCTGGCGTCGTTTCATTGATGACATCTTTGTCATTTGAGAGGGATCTATTGAATCACTTCAAGGGTTTGTAGATTCCTTGAATGTCAACCTTTTTAATTTAAAATTCACTTACAAGATTGATCAAAAAACAATAGATTTCTTGGACTTGACCATCTTTGCGAATCAAGACAAATTAGATACTAAAACCTATTTTAAGTCTACAGATTGCAACTCAGCTATAGATAGAAACAGTGCCCATGCTGATTCATGGATTGCCAATATCCCAAAAGGTAAATTTAAACGAATGAGGAGGAATTGTTCAAATTTGAAACTGTTTGAAGAACAAGCATTGGTTATTAAAAATAGGTATGTGGAGAAGGGATACGATGAAGTTAAAGTAATGGTAGATTTAGATGAAGTTAGGAATATGGATAGGGAATCATTACTGGTAAATAAAAACAAAATTGATGAAGGTAATTTCAATATAGCGTTTTGTACCCAATTCAATCCCCAATCGTATCGTATTAAAAATATAAAAAAGAAACACTGGCATATACTACAGACCGATGAGGTACTAAAACATCGGATTCCTAAAAAACATAATGTCATCTTCAGGAGAGCTCAAAATTTGAAGAATACATTGGCCCCAAGTTTATTACCCACTATAAAAACTAATACCTATGAAGGTTTGTGGAAAAAACCGACAGGCTTCAACAAATGTGGGAGATGCAAGGCTTGTGTTTATCAAAAAAAGAAAACCACGGAGTTCACGAGTAGTAATAATGGGAAGATGTTTAAAATAAATAATTTCATTCATTGTTCAAGCAAGGGGGTCATTTATTTGCGCCAATGTCCATGTGGGGCACAATAGATCGGTCAAACGTTGAGATCTCTTCGTATACGCATTCTGGAGCACCTGGGTAATATTAGGAGAAAGAACATAAACCATAGTGTACCGGTCCATTGTAATTCATGTCCAGTTTTTAATTTTGAGCAGTTTGTCTGTTTGGGTATTGATCTAGTTAAGTCCAATTGGAGAGGGGGTGATTCACGTAAGGATCTACTTAGGAGAGAGACAGAATGGATATTTAAAGTAGGCACCTGGAATGCAAAAGGGCTCAATGTAGATCTTGATATACATCAATGTTTGTGACTTTTTGCTATGAGTATTTCTGTCATGTGTTTTTTCCTGTAATGGTGATATTTTAGGAGTTTTTTGAGAGGTCTATTATATTAATTTTCCCTGTTACTAAGATCTTTTAAGATGGCGGCGTCAGGAGGACGTACATTTGACCTCCACAAGATAGCGGATGCTAGAGATCGTATTTCTATGATTTTCAACTATCGGAAATAAAGGGGAGAGGATATCTGACCTCCATAAGATGGCGGATGACCTTCACAAGATGGTGGATGCTGGAGGCTGGTTAATTTCCCACGATTCGTCACTTCCAGTCGCATCAGGAACAAAAGGGAAGAGGATGAGGGAAAAAAACTACAAATATCGATGTGCGCTCCAGTGTGGGATGCATTGAAATTCACAAAGTGGGACTTATTTGGACAATTAATCAATTATGTGTGTCAGTTGTATCCCCTCCTTTTTTCATGATTGTTTGGCTATATAAACTGCGTTATTCTGAAAGAACACCATATCCCTGATGAAGTCTTACGTGTAGCAGAGCCGAAACGCGTTGGATGGTGTTCCAGCTTTTTTATTCATGTTATTTTAATTAAATTGTTTTTTTTTTATTGGAGCCACTGCTGGTCTGATTTTCTTTCAATGAGCCTGATTCCTGTTCCACTGACTGACCAAACAAGCCTGGAAGAATTCCTTGGCGTTATTCTGATGGTCCGGAGTTCAGGAGGCAACACAATCTATCAGGAGAGGGTAACCAAGTACCTGCTATGTGCCTGGTTAAGTTATTTATCTTGTGAGTGCCAATCCAGCGGGGCATAATTGATTAAATGTTGTATCTGCTGTCTGCACTATGTGTGTATTGATTTGTCTTGCAGATTATGCTTCACAATTCTCTTTCCTTTATACAAGGCAGCCATTGTTTACTGTCAGGAGGTGGAACCTTACCAGGCTTAGCAGGCACCATGACCACAACCAGGTTTTTTTTTTCAGCCGGTATGTGCCAGTACGGTTTCCCTCGGCCTTCCGGTGTGTGGCGGCACGTGGCCATCGTTTGTCAGGCCAGGGGGGATAGAGCCGAGGGCGGCACTCCCTCCCTGTGTGACTGGCAGGGGGAACGCTGGGACGGCTGCCTCCCTCCATCCCAGGTATGTGACTGGCCACCGGGACCCTTTACAACTTCCGGGCTGGTGGTCCAGGTGGTTGTGGGTGCTGCAACTGGGATCTGTGCTTAGCGCACAGAACACGTCCCACGCTGACTGGACAGGAGCGCCGCCGGTGATCGCCGATGATCTGTCAGTGTCACCTGACCACAGGGCACATGCGCTTACTGTGTCAGAGAAGGCCGGCGGTCAGGTGACAGGTCAGACTCATCAGAGTCCGCCGGCGGAACTCGTGTACAGTCAGTGTGGGATGTGCTCTGCGTTCTGTGCGCTAAGCACAGATTGCAATTGCAGCACCCCGCAACTAACCGGACCACCAGGGATACAGAGGCTGCCGACTGTGAGTTCTGTGATACACTCAAACACACACACACACCACCCATTACTGTGAGTTTTATTGCTAAATACCCCCGGGGTGTAGGCGGTATATGGTTATGTATGTGAATGCATGGCTGTGTGTGTAAATGCATGTATTTGTCTTTAAACAGGCTGCTGTGTGTAAAACTCTGTGCCTGTGTCCTTGTCGCAGTCCGGCTGTCATGTTTCACATGACTTGTGACATGCTTTTAAGAATTGCACATGTCTCATCTACCCCTGGGTTTCTCCCCTCCTCATGGTTCTGTGATTTCCTGTCTAGATAGCTCCATCTTTGTTCATTTCCCAGTAATCCTTTGCAAAGCCTCATGGACTCAGATCACACTATGATTTTTTGACCTATCTGATGTATATTGTTGTGGATTTTCTACAGTTTTGGAATAAAACTTCAACAGATCTTCAAGGTGTCATCTGGATTGAGTCACTTTCTGTAATTCATCTAAAACTGGGAGTTATCGCCATCTCATCACAACAGTAAGTTAAGAGATCACATTCTCAGTGCTTTGGTGGAGAAACAGAACACCAGCGTTGCCCCCTTGCCCTGCATCCAAAAGGCTGGTATTGCTCCTACAATTGCCACATGATCTGCTGCCTGCACTCCACAAAGTAAGAATGACAGCAGGCGTCTTGGCAGCATTGTGTGTAGGTCCAGGGCTGGCACTCCCACTAGGCAAGCTAGCCGGCCCTGTGCCAGGTGTTAGCAAAGTGCACGGACAGCCCTTGCCGTTCCACAATCTGCCGCCGTTGCTGTTCCGAGCCCTGCACTGTGGGTCACAGGGCGCACCACATGACATCTGCCGTCCTATGCCCTGGCGGGAGACGTCAGTGGCAGCCTAATCAGGGGGGCGGCTCCTCTCACTGCTTGCACAACTAGAGGCACACTGCTGTGCACATCCCCCTCCCCTGGAAAACACCCCTGACCATCACCCCTTCCCCAGTTACAAACACACACTGGCCTTCAAACTCTTCCAGTATAAACACCCCCCTCTGTAACATACCTCAGCCATTATTCCCCCAGTAAAATACCCCAGCCATCACTCTCCCCTTCTGTAAAATACCCCAGCCATCACTCTCCCCCTTCTGTAAAATACTCCAGTCATCACTCTCCCTATCCCTACAATAAAATACCCCAGCCATCCCTCTCCCTATCCCTACAGTAAAATACCTCAGCCATCACTCTCCCAAGGCTCAGCAGTGAAGGGGTTAAAAATGCAAAAACATGTAAACATTGGGTATTTCTATGGTGAGCAAAAAAGGGGTTTGTGAGGGTTCTGATAACGAACAACGGCACTACTGGCCCGCTCAGATCTCACAAGGCTTTAGCTCGATTGTGCCACAGGGATGACAAGCAAGCTAAAACCTTGTGAGACCTGAGCAGGCACCCACCGTAGAGCAGGCCACTAGTGCTGTTGCTCGTCCTCAGGACCCTCACAACCCCCCTGTCTCTCATTGGGTATTTCTAAACTCCGGACAAAGTTTTGAAACTATTTAGCCGCAGGCTTTTTTGTCAGTTGTAGATTGTGGGGGTCAAAGTTCGAAAAAGTGTTTTCTATTTTTTTCATCATATTTCATATTTTTTATAGTAAGTTTTAAGATTATGAAAATAATAGTATCTTTTGAAAGTCCATTTAGTGGTGAGAAAACCAGTATATAATATGTGTGGGTTCCATAAACGAGTAAGAGGAAAATTAGACCTAAACACAAACTGCGCAGAAATGTAAAAACAGCAGTGCGTACTTTCGGACAGACAATAGTAAAACTGCCTGGTCACGATGGGGTTAAGGAAAGCCCAATATTTTCCAGCAGATTCTAAGATTCTTTCTTAAGTGCAAAAAGAGAACGGGCACAATGCTTTTTTCTCTTAGGGCAGATTTACTGGCAGCACATATGACGGCAACATTTAGGTTCATCACGTGCCTTTCTCAAACCTTGAAAATGGATCATGAGGAGCCAAAATGTTGCCATTACAGGTTTTGCCAATACATCTGTCAAAGAGGAAAATGTGGTGTGTCCAATCCCTTTGTTTATATGGTATTGAAGGTTACCTTTATGAGGGTACCTTTTATGAGGTTTGTGTTAACACCCATCTGTCTTGTTTTTCCCCTTATTGTTCACCATTTTCTTTGGGATAGTGCTGCCCTGCATGTGGATGACAAGAGTTTAAGTCTGTTTCTGTGAGTTTTTATTATTATTATTCTTTATTTATAAAGCGCCGGCATATTCCGCAGCGCTGTACAATAGGCACAGTATGGACAGGGTTACAATACTGTACATTGAACAACATTTGACAAACAGTACAGGAGGAGATGAGGGCCCTATTTCCATAGGAACTAACAATCTAGAAGGGTTGGAAACAGGAGGAGAGGACTGCTAGGTGAAAGTGATTGATGGTTGCATCAGTGAGTTGGGTGGTAGGCTTCCCTAAATAGGAACGTTTTAAGGGAGCGTTTAAAGGAAGAGAATTTAGGGGAAAGTCTGACCGTACGAGGGAGAGTGTTCCAGAGAACACTCTTATTTTTTCTGTAACGGCCCTTTTTATTATCATTCATTGGACCTCATATGTAAATTTCAGACATTTTCGCTCAGTAGTTTCTTTGCAAACAGCGTTTCACTTTTCAAACATTCAAGCAAACGGTTTTTGTAATTTATTCACTGCATTCGGCTGCAATGTCGGCTTTTTCCGGCGGCTGCGCTGCGTGTGATCGGCTCCTGCTCGGTTTTTTTTGGTGTTTTCGGTGGGTTAATCCAAATGTTTTTGCGGGTTCCGGTGTGCGTACGCCCTCGTTTTGCGGTGAGTTTTCGGCAGGTTTGCGGCGACTTTTCCCTGCATTTCTACGGCCTTGTGGTGCTTGCTGAATACACCGCAAGGTTGTCGAAATGGGATCGACAAATTGAACCGAATTGAAGAGAACGAAAAGTCACGAACGTGCGGTGGCTTTTCGATTCTCTTTGAATAACCCTGCAAGAGAGTTGAGAGTCTGTAGAAGGAGGGGGTGGTCAACAGTGTCAAAAGCAGCCGAGAGGTCAAGCAGGATGAGAATAGAAGAGTGGCCGCGGTTTTTAATGTAAAATAGTTTTTATTAAGTGAATCAAGTACATACAATGCGTAATATACAGAAGGTATGTCAAAAGGTAGTAGGGAAGAGTTACCATGAAAATAAAAGCCAAGTAGCAGTAAAATAAAAGGAGGCAACAGAGCCTACACAGTTCGGGGCCCGTTGCTGACCTCAGCATAAACGTGTCAGAAAGGAAGGCCTATGCAGAGAACGTTCCTAATGTAGTGACTGTCATAGATATACGCTTATAAGGCCAAAGCAGGATAATTGATTACACAAATATAGCAAAAACATAAATCAAAATGAAAAAAGAAATACAACACCATCATATAACAGTAAAGAATAAAACAAGGTATGAAAATCATATTAAAATAATAATAAATTATAATAGGGAGAAAAGCACCTTATACCACCAACAGATCGTATCCATATACATTGCAGCTCTACCTCGGGTCTAGGGACGCAGTATAGAAGCCTGCGTAGCGTCAGTTGTGATGGCGGACAGCACCTCACGACCAGCCCGTTTATGTTTAGATACAAAATCTGTCCACCAATACCATGTTTGAAAATATTTATCGTACTCTTGTTCAAGAGAGTAGTGTAATTCCTCAAGTTCACTAATATATTCAACTCTGGAAATCCACTCAAACACACTTGGCGGGGTCGATTGTTTCCAATACTCTGGTATCATTGACCTGGCAGCATTAAGGAGGTGGACCGCCAAGGACCTAGTGTAACTAGAGGCCGAAAGCGGAACCACATGTAGGAGGGCAACCTGAGGGGTGAAAGGAAGTTCCAGAGAGGTAATATCTTTAATGTAGGACCAGACTACTTCCCAATAGGACGTAAGGACCGGGCAACTCCACCATATGTGCAAGTAAGTCCCCCTGGCCTTCCGACATCTCCAGCACTCGGGGGAAGCGTCTGGGTAGATAGCGTGTAGTCGACATGGGGTCAGATACCATCTCGATACCAGTTTATAGTTAGTCTCCTGGACTGCTAGGGCCCTGGAGGAATGAAAAGTAATCTGGAACACCGACGACCATTCCTCTCCAGTTAGTGGAGTTGGGAGTTCCGCCGACCATTTTAATGTAAAAGTCGGTAGATCGGGCTGCTAGGAGCGTCATGTATATGGTCGAAAGTAGGTGAGGGGTGGGGGTCAGTAGTGCAGAGTTTCTCAAAAGGTGTCAGAGAGGAGGGCATAGGGGAAGGCGTTTTGAGTATGGTGTGGGAAACAAAATGTCGCATTTGCAGATAATTGAGCGTAGCCATAGTGGTAGTGTGGCAGTCGGGCCGTAGGGAGTCAAGGGAGCGCAATCCGTCGGGGCCTAATAACATTTGGAGTGGGATGTAGGGGCCGTCTACTATCAGCCCCAAAAACGATGATGTCTGTCCCGGGGGAAATTCAGGGTTCCCTGTAATGGGGGTCAGTAAAGAGGGCAAAGGAGATAGGTCCAGGCGGGTCCGATACCTGCGCCAGAGGCGCAGAGTCAGGTAAATCAGAGGGTGACGATGAGAGCACAGGGATTCAAACGAGGCAGTTTGCCACGGTGGCCGCGGTTTTTAGCAGTTTGGAGGTCGTTGGGGACTTTGGTGAGGACAGTTTCAGTTGAGTGTAGGGGACGGAAAACAGATTGCAGTGGGTCGAGTAGGGAATTGGGGGTCGAGTAGGGAATTGGAGGACAGGAAGAGGAAGAGGCGGTTGAAAATTCGTTTTTCTAAGAGCTTAGATGCAAAGGGAAGCAGGGATACAGGGCGGTAGTTGCATGGAGAGTTGGGATCGAGGGAGGGTTTCTTTAGTAAAGGGGTAACTTGCGCGTGTTTCCCAGTGTGTCTTGCTCTCAGAGTCTGTCAGTAACTCTGTCGTTCCCTTGGTCTCTGTGCAACTTTCAGTAACTCTGTAGGAATCTTTGTGTCATTCAGTGTTTCTGTATTCCCGTGATAGTCAGGTAGAGGGGCTGGATGCTCGAGTGGTCACAGTGCATAGAATTGCCATTTTCCTGAGTGAATGTGGTCATTTTGGCTAGTGAGTTACTTTAAAGGTGATATAAGGTTTGGAATTGACTGGATCTGCAGACTTGTGGTTGTTGCTCATGAAAAAAAAAATGCATTTAGTGCCTAGGATTCCAAGAACAATTTTGTTATTAATGGATGCGAACAAATCAATGAAACAGGCAACGCATACTACATAGGAATGCACCAATTACTCTGCCATAAGCGGAACATTCACTTACTGTGCATGTTACTGGAGTCGGTGAAACCTTCTACACTCGAAAGACAACGAAACGCATGTGTTTACTTCTGTCGTCTAGCTACCGTATAGCCAATCACAGCCGAAGCTCTTGACATCCAATCAGCTTAGTTACCGAGTGAGTATCAGCAGCCAATCCAGACACTTTTATTAAAAAAGGAAGTGAGTCGAGTCGTGAATCTCGAAAGGGGTCTGGCTGCAGATTGTAGAGACAGAAAGTGGAGAGAGGAGCTCCACAGGTCACATGTTTCCTGTGGAGCTCCACCCTCCACTTCCTGTGGAGCTCCACTCTCCACAATCTGCAGCCAGACCCCTTGCGACTCTCTGCTCTCAACCAATAACCAGGCAGATAGTAGAGCAACCAATAAACCGCTCGAAATTTAATGACGACCAATAACTGCGCGGATCTATGTTATTGATGTTAGCCTTTCGGTTAAGAATTTCATTCTGATGCTTCTTAAATGATAATTTACGTCACAATCTCGTGACAGGTATGATATGACGATGAGCGTTTTGGAAGCTATATTGGATGAAGTGGCTTTGGAAGGATTAGATGGAGTCACACCATCAGCTTTGTGGCTGCGTTTGCAGAAGCGTGTGCCCTCCTTTCCTTTGAAACTGGACTCCAGCACCAAGCAGTTTATCTGGCAGTCTCTAATCGTTCATCCGGATCTCGACTTTTATCAGCTTCCTGAAGAGCGGGATCCTTTAGTTGTGTATGACAGGTGGGTTCACAATTTACAGACATGCTGTTCAGAAGTTTGTTTGTGTAAGTGGGAGGAGGGGGACTTTTGAATTGTTTACATTTAGAGAACACCTCGGATCTGTGGTTGCAGGGTTGCTTAGAGGCCTGTTCGGTTCCTCAGCAGCTGCTGAAATTGCTAAATTGCAGCAGCTCAGTTTGCTGCAGCAGTCTCACTGAACGCTTTAGCTGTGAATATTGAAGCAAAAGGGTGGATGATTGCTTAATGAAAGGTGCTGTTTCTGCAATATCCACTATTGTCAATGTTCCAATAAATATTTGGTGTTTTGGTCTACCAAAATTTAAAGCTGTACAATTCCTTATTGGATTATTTGCTCTGTGGAGGCGGCCATCTTTCCCATATTACACTCAGCTGCTCTGCAGCACCTCTCGACTTAGTTAGCAGTGCTGAGCGCTGAACTGCAGCACAATGTTCAGTGCCAAGTTGCTAACTTCGTACTTGCTGAGGAACTGAACGCGCCTAGGTTTATTGGGAAATAAACTTTTAGGCTCTAAACAACAACTTCCAACCAGTGAATATAGCGGAGCTCTGAGTTGGTGTTTCTCAGTTTTGGCTCGTGCAACCATAAATGTCCCCTGCCACATTTGATTAATGTTTGTTACAAAATACTACTGGTGACAAATTCAAGACCCATGAGAAGTTCAAAGTATCGTGAAATCGTAGGGTACAGCCAAGGGCCTTATTCCAAGGTTGGTGTAAATTTAACCAGAGCTGTTGTGAACTTATTTTATGGAGTTAAGAGCTCTGGCCAGGGCTGACCCGAGAACTTGTGTTGCCTAGGTCCAAGGATAAAATGCTACCCCCCCCAATGTATGACTGTATCAAAGTAATGTGCAGTGCGTATATGCATATCCGTGCCACAGCAGTAAAACTCACTCCTACACGTCACACATTACTTTGAGTTTTATTGCTGTGAAGCTCTGTGATACAGCTACAGTCAGGTCCAGAAATATTGGGACATCGACACAATTCTAACATCTTTGGCTCTATACACCACCACAATGGAGTTGGGATGAAACAAACACAATGTGCTTTAACTGCAGACGGTCAGCTTTAATTTGAGGGTATGTACATCAACTCAGGTGAATGGTGTAGGACTTACAGCAGTTTGCAGATGTGCAATTGGCTTCTCAGCTGTTCCATGGCCAGGTGTGTGATATTCCCTCATTACCCCAATTACAATGTGCAGATAAAAGGCCCAGAGTTCATTTCAAGTGTGCTATTTGCATTTGGAATCTGTTGCTGTCAACTCTCAAGATGAGATCCAAAGAGCTGTCACTATCAGTGAAGCAAGCCATCATTAGGCTGAAGAAACAAAACAAACCCATCAGAGAGATAGCAAGAACATTAGGCGTGGCCAAAACAACTGTTTGGAACAGTCTCAAAAAGAAGGAACGCACCGTGAGCTCAGCAACACCGGGAGACCACGGAAAACCACTGTGGTGGATGAAAGAAGAATGCTTTCCCTGGTGAAGAAAACACCCTTCACAACAGTTGGCCAGATCAAGAACACTCTCCAGGTGGTAGGTGTATGTTTGTCTTTGTCAACAATCAAGAGAAGACTTCACCAGAGTGAATACAGAGGGTTCACCACAAGATGTGAACCATTGGTGAGCCTCAAACAGGAAGGCCAGAAAGAGTTTGCCAAACACCTAACAAAGCATTCACAGTTCTGGAACAAGATCCTATGGACAGATGAGACCAAGATTAACTTGTACCAGAGGGATGGGAAGAGAAGAGTATGGAGAAGGAAAGGAACTGCTCATGATCCTAAGCATACCACCTCATCAGTGAAGCATGGTGGTGGTAGTGTCATGGCGTGGGCATGTATGGCTGCCAATGGAACTGGTTCTCTTGTATTTATTGATGATGTGACTGCTGACAAAAGCAGCAGGATGAATTCTGAAGTGTTTCGGGCAATATTATCTGCTCACATTCAGCCAAATGCTGCAGAACTCATTGGATGGCGCTTCACAGTGCAGATGGACAATGACCCAAAGCATACTGCAAAAGCAACCAAAGAGTTTTTGAAGGGACAGAAGTGGAATGTTATGCAATGGCCAAGTCAATCACCTGACCTGAATCCCATTGAGCATGCATTTCACTTGCCGAAGGGTAAATGCCACAAGAACAAGCAGGAACTGAAGACCGTTGCAGTAGGGGCCTGGCAGAGCATCACCAGGGCTGAAACCCAGCGTCTGATGTCTATGCGTTCCAGACTTCAGGCTGTGATTGACTGCAAAGGATTTGCAACCAAGTATTAAGAAGGGAAAGTTTGATTTATGATTATTATGCTGTCCCTTAACAAGTGGGAGGCACATCTGCAAACTGCTGTAAATCCTGCACCGTTCACCTGAGTTGGATGTACATACCCTCAAATTAAAGCTGTCAGTCTGAAGTTAAAGCACATTGTGTTTGTTTCATTCCAACTCAATTGTGCTGGTGTAGAGCCAAAGATGTTAGAATTGTGTCAATATCCCAATATTTCTGTACCTGACTGTATGTGGCACATGAGTGAGTCACAGTGCCACAGCAAAAGAACTGAGCTCCACACATCCAAATACTCCTGCATCCACAACCTGGAGTTGAGACACACACACACTTCTGCGCGGCCACCCATCTGCGTAACGTATCTGCAAAAACTCTGAGCTCCACACATCCAAATACTGGGGCATCCACAAGCTCGTGTGGTCCTGCACACTAACACGACCACACATCTGTACACACACCACCCACTCCCACGGACAGGCTGGCCCTGGTAAATCTACAACAGCCCTGGTTAAGTTAACACCAACCTTGGAATAGGGGACGGGACTCTGAAAAGTACCCTCAAACACTGTTCTCCCATTAATCCTATGTATTCTAATCTTAATCTTACTGTGTGACGTGGAGGAGTTTGCTCTACCCATACAGCTTTTGTTTATTTTATAGCATGTCCCTTTTAAATGTCTCTCCCTATTATATTGCACCTAAGCTGGGGAGTGGCTTTGTACAAAATGCCCCCCCCCCCTCCTGTTCACTGTCTGGTAATGGGCATTCCAATGTTAAATTTCAAAACTAAATATTGTTAACTAAATTTGTGTCACTTTAGTGGACAGTGAATATTGCAGTTATTGCAACACTGGCAAATACCCACTTTTCAGTGCAGAGCAGCCGCCGGAAAAAGCTGACACCGCAGACGAATGGAGTGGAAACCCCCCCCCCAAAAAAAAAAGTACGCTTGAATGTTTGAAAAGTGGAACGCTGTTTACAACAAAACAACAGAACGAAACTGTCTGGAATTTACATAGCAGATCCAATGAATGATAATCAAAAGGGCTGTTACAAAAAAAACTATTTGCTTAAAAAAATCCACAAAAATGCCTAAAAAAATCTATACATAAAGAGACTTTTTACTGCAGAATATTATAATGAACGGTTTATTAGATATTGGATTAAAACTGGAATATTTTTAACATTGAAGCCAATGGGATTCGCCCGAATAAACCTGTTGCATAAAACCACTGAACAGCAAGGCAATTCAGCAACTTTTCACTGCTGGTTTTTGTTCTTCCGAATAGACTAACAGGCACCGTATTTACAGGCAATTCGCCAAGATTTGGCGAACTGCCTGCTAGACCTAGAATTTTCACTCCTCAAAAAGTTCTCCAGGGTTTCACCTTTCTCTGAATAACCCTGTTAGAATTACTTGCTATCCCCTGTATTGCCTAAACAGCAGGACATGAAGCTAGATTGTTTAAAAGTAAATGATTACCTTTATGTACAGTAGGGATGCACCCATACCACTTTAAGACCGAGTACCAATACCTTTATGTCATGTGACCACTTTCCAATAAGAACAGACGTCGTATAGAAATGCCCAAAGCTCACATGTATATATCCCCCCCCCGAGATAGATATACCTATATATTGCCCCCAGCTCTCGGATCTTGCTCCCAGCCCATGGATATGCTCTCATGGATATTTGCCCCCCCCCCCAGCTGTCATGGATATTTGCCCCCCAGCTCAGACCCCAGACCAGACATGGGGTGGCTGTTCGAATGCTCTATCGGCATTCGGACAGCCGCCCCTGGAGCTCTCCGTGGCATACTTACCTTCCCAAGCGACGCCGACAAAGTCTTTGCGCGTGCGCTTGTTGAAGGACCCCAGCTGCGATCACGTGGGACTCCCACGTGACCGCGGCTGGGGTCCTTCAACGCGCAGAAACTTTGCCGGCGTCACTCGGAAGGTAAGTATGCCGCGGAGAGCTCCAGGGGGAGGCTGTCCGAATGCCGATAGAGCATTCGAACAGCCGCCCCAGCCCCTCGGATGCCGGCAAGCTGGTTCAATGCTGGCTTCCGGTATCGGGGGCACTGCATGAGTACCAAATACTCCTGCAGTACCCGGTGTCGGCACCGATATCGGTGCAACCCTAAAGTACAGTATAAACAAGTTGTGTGTGTGTGTGTTAGGCAATTACATTTGAAACTCAAAACCTCACTACCATTATATTCTGCTTACTATTAGGGATGCACAGATACTAGGGTCGGTGTCGATACCGGGATCTGCACGAGTACTTGGTACTCGTGCAGATGCCCACGATACCTAAACCGATACCGGAAGCCAGCGCTGGGCTGGCTTGCTGGCTGGTGTCCGTGGGGCAGTGCTTGAACGGCACTCTGCCAGGACCCTCCGAGCGTCCTCCTGGTCCCTCCCTTCTTACTTAGAGCATCCGGCAGCTTGCCTGGGATCCACCAGCCGCAATCTCGTGAGACCTCGGCTTGTGCGTGGTTCCCAACGAGCAGCCAGACTACAACCTTTGTCGGCGGACGCTCTATGGAAGAAGAGCACTCGGGGGGTGGTGGGATGGGAGAGATTGGGACCGTACAAATGTGAGCTGGGGCATTATAATAAATGTATGGGCTAGGGGCAATATATATATACCCTTTCGCTGCTGAGCCATTTCACACCTGTGTGCTGAGCTAATTTTTACCACTTTTGCTCATGTTTAAATGCGTTTTGAAGCATCGTTTTATTATACCACCCAGACAAATTATATATCTGCGTTTTTGGCAGATTCATAATATATCATATGTATACATCATGTCCTGTCTGTGTATTCTAACGAAAAATTCTGTAAAATTGCAATTTTCAATTTATAGCTTGTGTGTGTGAGGGTGTTGTGTGTTTTTTTTTTTTTTTTTTTCCCTTTTTTCCTTTTTCCCTTTTTCCTCATGCGAGCGTTTGCGATTTTATATTTTCTATGGGTTGCGCTTGTTAAAGGGATACTCTAGGCAACATGACCACCTGAGTATGCCCTTGTCTGTCGCCCCTCCCTCCGCTCAACCGATCGGCTGAAAACAGCTGAGAGACGTGGAGGACTTTACTCCGCCCTCCCAGCTGTCAGTCAGCAGAGCGGGATTCATATTTCCCGCTTCTGCCGACTATTGCCGAGTAGGAGACGTCATCGCGCTTTAAGCGCGATGACGTCTCTAACTCGCCGCAGTAGATGGCGGGAGCGAGCCGCCAGCATAGTCTGCGGCTGGGATTAGTGTTGCGCGCGTCCTCTTGCGCGTAATACTAATCCAAGAAGAAGAGGAAGCCTGCTGATTGGCTGGCTTACGTGAGAGCATGCGCTTCTCACGTAAACAATTAGCCAAGTGAAAGAGTTAAGAGGAGGGAGGGGAGAAAATAAAAAACGCTGTTGGAAACAAGTGGTTTTTAGGGTAAGTATTACAGTAAAAAAAAAAAAATTTTGCTTAAAGAAAATTAGAAATGGGAGGAACTCGTTACTTTTTATATATTTTTTTGGGGGGGGGGAATTGCGTGCTTTCTAGCAAACCCCCCCCCCCCATAGAAAAAATTGTTAGTGACAGCATCATTGTTCACATTATAATTGAAATGGGAACAATATTGCTGCATTAATAAAAAATAAAAAAAACCTTTTTACCTTTTTTTGTTTGTTACACTTAACGTGTTCATGTTTGGTATCGTTGGAAAGACCATGCTCTGGCCGTTCCACTGATACCACCAGGGGTTAACTCGAACTGACGTCATCACGCTATGCACGATGTCGTCAGGGGGAGATCCTGGAAGCTTGGCCGACATCCAAGATGTCAGCCAGCTCTGGGAGGGGACCGCGATACGGAGCCTGTTGGTGCTGAATTGCAATCCAGCCCCCTAGGGGTTAAAGACAGCTGACGCTTGGAAGGGCAGGCTGTGCGATTGGCTGGAATCCCGCTGCCTCCTGTGCTAGGATGCGCTCAGCTCGTCCATAGCACAGAAGAACCTCTTGGCTGGACGCGCTGAGCGCGTCCTTGGCAGCCAATTGGTTAAATAAAAGTATTGATACTTGTACTCGGTCTTAAAGTGGTATCGATGCATCCCTAGATAATCTAAAAATCCAATACATCATTGAAAGAGTTTAATTATTTTTTTTCTCTTCAGTTCGGTGGTCTGTCGGTTGATCTGGGTCGTCCATAGTCGTATGCAGTGCACGAGCCAGATCACTCAAAGTTGTCTGTAGTCGGACAGCCAAGTCCGTTGTCAGACTACGACTTCATTGGACAGCCTTTTGCTGCTTTCTGCACAGAGGTATTTGGGGGGAGTATGGAATTTCATAGTGGGGCCAGTTTTAATGTGTTTGCGCTTCTGCACAATCACATAACCTCAGCCTTTCAAGAATGTGAAGGTTAAGCAGCACAGCGAAGACATGTCCTTGACTTACAAATTGTAAAGTACCATATATTTCTCAATTCCTTTTTTGTTTTGTGAATCAGTCTTTCTTATTGCATTTATTCCTCCCCCCCCCTCATGTGGCTGTGACTGTCGTACTTTTATGTTGCTCTTTAAATTTTTTTTTTTTTTTTTTTGCTCTGCCTTTCACATTTGTTCTCGGATTACATTCCTGACATACATGATCTTTTGAAACTAACATTACTTTACACTTTGTTTCCTGTAGATATAAAGAAAAAGATCAAGACCTTGGAGTGCTTAACACTGAACAAGTGTATTTCACTGAAGATCTATATCCTGTTAACATAATAGCCAACAATAAAAATGGCATTCAAGGCTCATGTTGCTTTTTTAAAGAACGGGTTCTTGTTACAGACCAAATTAGGATGGTGGATGTTGTGTTTGAAGAGGCATTTAAAAGGTGAGAAATTTAAGACCATATCTTCTGTGATATCGTTACAAAAACAAATATGCGGTGAAGTTCAACCATAAACCGATTTATGGGAGATTTTTACCACATAACTAACAGATCAGAGTATAGCTTGATACAGAATGTATCCTGCGAGCATTGACTGTCACTGCTCAGTGTTGTGGCTCTTGGCATAAAATGCCTTGCGCTTCTACAGGAACAGGTGGTAACCCGCTCACTCAAGCAGGATACAGGGAGCGGTAATTACCCCTCTAACAGAATAGAGCCCATAAAGCTTCGTTAATTCACAGATGTAATCAGGGATGGGCAAATCCTACCGTGTGACTCCTGGGATCGTCAGTTCTGGGGGCCGGCAGTTTATTTATTTATTATTTTTTTTTTTCCTTCTTCCCATTTAGCCCTGCTTCTGGGAGGCAGCAGTGTTCAAGTGGATATCGGCGTTTTGGAAGCCTTGGCACTCGCATGCGCTGAGCACCAAGTGCTTCCAGTATCCTGAAAGCCCCTGCACTGTGTGGATGTGCGGGAGCCCGTCTTGTGTCCCTGTTCTGTGCCGATCTCGCTCCAAGCAGGGACGATAGACTGTCCGTGGGTGCAATGACGTCACGAATGGGGATTCCCCTCCTGACTGGCAAGGGAATCCCCCAGAGATACACTCTGGATCCATATGTCTTACAAGAAAAATTGAAGTATTGTTGGAAAGGCCATAGTCTGGCCTTTCCAATGATCTCTTAAATGACCACATAATGTGGAAATATAAAAAAATAAAACATTTTTTGTCTAAAAGCGGCATCCCTTTTTTAGCAATGCCGCTGCACTAATTTATATATTTAAGTTTATTTTAATGTTAAGTTTTTAATTTTAATACTGAATTTTGATATATGCTTTAATTTAATTCATTAATTTTAATATAATTCAAATAAACAGCATAATTGTTTTTGAGTGTTATTACTGTGGAGCTCTGTGATATGCTCATTCACACGTATATTACTGTGATCTGTGGGTTGTGTGAGAAAACTGCAATGCAAGAAGTGTTCTATTTTGTTGAAATTCTATTTATCAGGACAAGTAGATTATTATGAGGGACATTAGATTGGGCTTCTACTTTAGTCCATTGAACAAGTAGATTTAAAAAAAAATTCCACACTCCTGTGTACTCATCTATATTGAAAGAGAAGATACCACCATTACTTTGCGCACCTTTAAAACATGACAATGATCCAAAACCCATCTAAGGCTAGGGTCAGACGAACGCATTTTTCCCCGCGAACGTGAAAAAGTGCGGTCGGACGTATTTTTTCACGGAATGCGCGAAAGCGGTCATACGATGCGCTTTTTCGTACGTTTTGTTTCACGGAGCTGGAAGAAGAGAGATATGATCAACCAAATCAATTGCAGAATGAATCAAATAAAAGGGAAAGGGTATAAAAAGGCATTTTGGGAATGGTGGCATTTTTCCAAGATGGATGCAGTCCAAGTGTTTCTTTTTGCTGCACTGGGATACCTGTACCTGAAGAAGAAAAGACAACGGCGAACATGGGTCCATCTAATCAACACTGCCAGACACACGCATGGCCACTTTGTGACACTGTACAGGCCACTGCGAGAGAGGGACCCCGTGAAGTTCTTCAACTACCTGCGGATGTCAATCCACACCTTTTGATGAAGGTGCATGAGCCGCTGACCAAGAGGGACACCAACATGAGGGCTGCCATACCACCGGAGGAGATGCTGGTCCTCACTTTGCGGTAAGTACTATCAAACACCTGCATTCATGACATCGCTGCCAGTCATCAGACCTGTGCTCGGTGTGCAGAGGCTCTATTGTAGGTCAGTAGTTATATGGCCACACACACACGCATGCATCACCTTCCAGAACACGTAACGAAAGAGTAATGACACTGACAACGATGTGAAACAAATAAAATATTTAGTCCCGAAATAATATGACAGAAGATAACAATAACATATTAAACACATATATTATTGCATGTCCAATGAAGGTAATAAAATAAAAATAGTAGAACAACATGAATAAACTGTGACGAACAGACGATACACCTCACATGGTATGATACCGAGGAGCATCTGGGTCATGAGGACCGTGCATATGGATGCGGTGGTACTCTGGCTCCGGGGGTGGCCCAGCAACAGGGGACATGGGTGGGCGGGTAGGCAACGCCTGGCAGTGGTGGGAATAACCATGGGGGTATTGTGGCACGACACCGTGATATACAGGTGCCTGTTGTGGATGGGACTGTATCTCATGTATCAGGTCCAGGCTTCGGCGGCGATAATCCACCTTCTGCGCTGGGCTCATGTTGAGCAGGGAGAGACATGATTAAAAAAGGACATGTCCTCGGAATCAGCGACCATGCAGCGTGGATGTGTATGGTGCGCCTCCATGAATGCGACCATGGCCTGCTCGACATCAGCTGATGGTGGCTTCTTCCTCCTGGGAGCCGTACTGGTGCTGTACCCGGCACCTGTTGGGACTCCACATCCTCCACCTGGGACTCCGCACCACCCTGCTCGACCTCCACCTGGCAGCTGCCAGATCCTGCGGGCTGCAGGTCTTGCCCTTGTGAGCTAGAGGTGGATGGCCGGTCAATACTGCTCACGGTCTTGCGCGGCTCCTGGCTCTTCCTCAGGAAGGACAGTTGGTCAGCATACAAATAGCTGCGCCTCTTCTTTGCACCAGCTCCAGAGCGAGCAGCTTCAGCCTCCTTTTTCAGGACCCGGGTATGATTGTCCCTCACCGTGCGCCATTTATTGATTGCTTCATGTGTTGCAAAACATGATGAGCGTGACATAAGGTTAGGTTTATATGATGTGATCATAACACAGCTTCTTTCATGTTCTAGGTATCTCGCTAGTGGATGCAGTTTGAAGGATCTGCATTATAACTTCCGCATTGGCAGATCGACAGCTGGTGAGATCGTCCGCAAGGTCTGCCAAACAATATGGGAAACCATGAAGGACCAATGTTTGCCAACACCCACAGGCGAGACATGGCTGGCAATTGCAGCAGGATTCTGGGAGAGAGCGAACTATCCCAACTGCCTGGGAGCGGTGGACGGCAAACATGTCCGCATTGTGAAGCCACTGCACAGTGGCTCACTGTATCAAAATTATAAACATTCTTTTTCAATTGGCCTACTGGCGGTGGCAGATGCCAACTATAATTTTGTGGATGTCGGATCATACGGCAAGGACTCGGACTCAACACTGTTTCGGAACTCAACACTGTGGAATGAGATTGAGGGTGGGAACCTGAACATCCCCAGACCCGCACCTTTGCCTGGCAGCGACGTGTCAGTCCCCATGCCTTCGTGGGTGACGAGGCATTCGGCCTATCCACACATCTCCTGCGGCCATACTCGGGGACACACCTGACTGTGAAGAAGCGGGTGTTTAATTACAGGCTGTCGCGGGCGAGACGGTATGTCGAGTGTAGCTTTGGCATACTGAGCAACAAGTGGAGGATTTTTCATCGGCCACTTGATGTAAATGTGGATTTCTGTGTGGATCTAGTGAAATGCTGTTGCATCCTACATAACTATGTTCGTGCAAGGGATGGGGTTAATTTCGAGGATACCCTCACAGTAACGGGTCTGGATGAGTATGCTAACGATGACATAATACCTGTGAATAGACACACCAACAGGTTTCGCAATGCTCTGTCTAATTATTTCACTAGCAATGCAGGGCAGGTACCATGGCAGATGGACATCATTTGACATGTGACACCTAGGCTTGTGCACCGATTATTTTTTCTGTTAGATTTTTCGGATGTTTAAAGTTTTCGGCTCGTTTCGAACAATCCCTGTTTTGATTCGATTCGGTTCGACTCGTTTTTCGGGGATATGTCATCGGAATATGGACCATTTTTCGTTTTTTGTGTCACTTTGCTCGTTTTTTGGATCTACTTTTCGTGATTTTGGACATTTTTCGTTTTTCGCAACGTCTTGTTTCAAAGCAATAAATTTCGATTTGACACAATTCAAGTCCAATCGCATATTCGTACAATATTTAGTTTCGGCTCGGAAACATTTCGGATCTGACATTTTCGGATCGCAAAATTATCTGGGAATCGCCCGCATCAGAAAACACGAATCGGGAAAATGTTGTTTAAATTCTGAAAGCCGAAACGCACATCCTTAGTGACAACGGTAATTCGTTATGCCATTTTTTTTTTTGTTATTACATTCAAGTTCAATGCAATTGAATTCTATGCAATAAAATTATCATTTACTCACTCTGAAGCTTCTGCTCTTTATCAGACCACGTCTCGTACTCTGGGTACACCACCCTGGACACTGTGACCCATGCACTGGCCTTCTTCTGCCGGTCTTTGTAGTTGTCGCAGGCCGTGTCCCACCGCTCGGGATGCTCTGCCACTGCATTGATCAGCCTCTCCACGTCGTTCTCAGTCCCAGCCATTGTCTAACGCAACTTGCAGCTACCCCCAGACAAGACAGGAAGTGTTTGGTCTGTGCACGTTATGTTGGCCGGACGTGTGCAGCGTCTGACGTCTCCCAATCACGCAAACACGCCGCTATGCAGCCGCAGCGCACTCTGTACGTCAGTAGTAGCGGTTTGACGTTCTCGAAAAAATGCGTTCGTTTGCAACTTGCGTTGCGCGGACGAACTTTCGTGCGGCCGTACTTCGTATGTTCCCCGGCATTGGACGTCATTTGCTGCTAGTACGGCCGTGATTTCGTGCGGCTAAACGCACGTTAAAACTGCGCTAGTCTGACCCTAGCCTAAGGCAACTGTTGCATTTCTGAAGAACAGGGTGAAAGTGATTCAGTGGCCAAGCATGCCCTCTGATCTGAACCCAATCGAACACCTGTGGGGAATTCTGAAGAGACAAGTTGTGCATCAAAGAGGTCATTCTTGAAAAATGGAAAAAGCTAGATGTTGCAATATGTCCCCAACTTCTTCATTCCATGCTTGCAAGATTGGTGCTCTCCTTACAAATCACGAAGGTCATCCAAAGTGCTAGCTGTAGTTTAGGGATGAGCTGAACACCCCCGAGTTCGGTTCGCACTCGAACACAAACTCCATACAAGTCAATGGGACTCAAAGTTAGATTTTTAGAGTGCCCTAAAAGGTGTATGGGGGTCCGGGTAGTGCCCGGGGGGGACAGGAAACAAGGACAAAAAGTTAAACTTTTTTTTTTTTTTTTTAAGGGACAGTGAGTTTTTCCATGAAATAAGGGTTAAAAATAAAAACGAGGGAAGGGACGTGGCTTCCGAACGCATGGCTGCCTGATCCTTCGGCTCCCCGCTGCACGGCCGTAAAATCTGCTTTCTCCCCGCCAGTAAGCGTCCCGATCTCCCTCAGTTTCACAGGGACACAGTCTCTATGGGGCCACCCAGCGCCGACAGACGCAGAAAACAGCCCCGATGTTTCATAAAATGGCCGAGACGACACGCACGGCCAGGAGGAGGAATCCAACATGGCGGCCGCATCTCCCTCGTCCCCGCAGGTCCGGAGCCCAGCCACGTCAGCGGACTTGGATGCACTTTTTTTTTTTTTTTTTTTTTTTGGAATATAAAAGTTTTTATTGGAGTTCACACATAGAATGGTACATCATTGCAAAAGGGATGAAACTTCAAAGGTAAAGGACATAAATTCCTATCATTGACAATAGACCGTTCAAATGAAGTTTCAACATTATCCGATAAAGGGTCATTTGTGCGGACTCCAAACTAACATAAAACACGGCAGCACTACAGTCGTACACGGTAAAGTATCTTATATCAAGGTTCCAGACTCAACAAACACCCTCCACCCCTCCCATGTATCAGAAAACTGGCACATTGAGTTATTCGCGGTATGGAACATTTCTTCATATTTAAAGACACTTTCGAGGGCAATCATAACTTCTTTCATAGAGGGACATAGTGAGGAAAGCCAATGTCTTGCTATAACCGTTTTTGCTGTCCCCAGTACCGTAGAGATAAACCTCCTGTGCCGGATCTGAATAGTAATGGGTATAATATGTAAGAGGTACATTTTCAGGCATAGTGGGAGCATTAGTGAAGTGCAGTGAGAAATCAGTCTGCTTATTTTTACCCAATAACCCCCTAGTGCGGGACATAACCAAAAGGTATGCAGTAGGGAACCGAGGCCGGTAAGGCATCTCCAGCAGAAGCCGGTATTCCCCGAGATATGGGCCAATTGGGTTGGCGTTAAATACCATCTGCACAGTAATTTGATATGGGCCTCACGTAGATTGGTGCTTCTAGAATATTTGTATATTGTGTCCATGGCGTATGACCAGTCATCTACGGAAAGCGTGAAAGCTAAATCTTTCTCCCATTTAACCATATAGGGTAATTTTTTAGGTGGGGTCGGAGTTAGGAGGCTATTGTAACAGAGAGATAATGGTTTCATTTGACATTTCTTCCCCATACACAATTTGTGAAAAGCTGAAAGGTTCGTAAGTGTGAAGGAGGTCAGGCCCTTCTGGTGTAAAGTGTGCTTCACACGTAGGTATGTAAAACAGTCACTCAATGGGATGGCAAACTCCTGTACCAAGTCGGGAAAGGGTTTCAGGGAGTGGGGTGTAAAGAGCTGCGACACATGCGTCAAGCCGCACATGAACCAAGAATCTAAATTTAAGTCTGGGATATAGCGACACAGGACTCTGAGCGGGGCGAGACATAATAAGTCGTAAGGCCGTACCAACGGACGACCCCACTGGCGCCAGGACATGAGGGAGAGCATCGAGGCGGGTAGTAGACCCATGGTACTATTCCTAGGGAGGAATGGAAGCCACAACAGATCATGAAGTTTATATGGGAAAATCATGGCATTCTCCAACTGTAACCATAGAGGTGGTTCTTTGAGATGCATCGACGACAACAGTTGGGCTAGCAAGGCTGCTTTGTAATACGATTGTAAATCCAAAAAACCCAACCCTCCGTTACGTCTCGGCGCAGTGACTGTAGAGGCCGATACTCGAGGAGGCTTCCCTTTCCAAATATGCGCATGAAGCAGTTTTTGCAGCCGGAGCAATAAATGCGCCGGTATGAAAACAGGGATATTTCTGAAATAGTATAAAATTTGGGGTAGGATACACATCTTTATGGCCGCCATACGACCCAACCAGGAGGATTCATTTGTGCTCCATGTAGAGAGCTGCGTCTCAATGGAGTTCAAAAGTGGTGTGAAGTTTTCCTTAAGGATGGTGCCTCGCGATTTCGAGAGGGAGATTCCCAAGTATTTTAAAGAGGTAGAGCGCCAATCAAAAGGGTACTTACTACGCAGAGAGCTAATGGATGAAGCAGCAATATTTATGGGGAGAGCCTGTGTTTTACTCACATTATTTTTCTAGTAAGATAACGCACCAAAGCTGTCAAGGAGATGGAACAGGGAAGGAAGCGAAATCTCCGGTGTGGTCAAAAAAAGCAGTATGTCGTCCGCGAAAAATGCCAGCTTGTGCTCCTCATTCGGGGTCGGCATACCTTTTATTGCCGGGGAAATCTTAATCTGCAGCGCTAAGGGTTCTAGGGCCAGAATAAATATTAACGGGGATAATGGACAACCCTGCCGGGTGCCATTGGTTATGTGAAAAGAGGATAGAAACCCCGATGCCAAAACTTTCGCCGACGGCGCAGAGTAAAGGGCCATAATGCTGTGTACAAATTGTGCTGGGAGACCAAACTTTAGTAACACCAACCGCATATACCCCCAGTGTAGGCGATCGAACGCCTTTTCGGCGTCCAATGCCAGCAGGAGTCCGGAGGTATTAGTCCTATGGGCCAAATCAATTATATCATAAAAGCGTCGGGTATTGTCACACATTTGACGGCCGGGGACAAAGCCGGTTTGTTCAGTCGCGATCAATGATGGTAGTAGGGGGGCCAACCTAGTAGCTAGTAATTTAGCATACAGTTTGGCGTCTACGTTCAACAGGGATATAGGGCGGAAGTTGGCACAGTGCGTCGGGGCTTTACCAGGTTTAGGCAGGGTCACTACTGTTGCCTGCAACATCTCCGGAGGGATAATGCCAGTGTTCTTAATGTCATTAAAAAACAGGGTAAGAGTCGGAACTAGTGAAGAAGCAAATACCTGATAATACAGATTCGTAAAACCATCAGGGCCTGGGGCTTTATTTTTTGGAAGTGCATTAATAGCCTTAAGTACCTCCTCCTCTGTAAATGCAGCAAGCAAATCTGTAGCCTGAGAGGGTAGGGGACGGTACGGTGTGGTCTAATCCTAGGTTGTACAGGGAGGCATAATAACGTGCAAATTCATCAGTAATAAGGGCTGGGTTATAAATTTTTACATTATTAGCATCCAATAGGTACGGTATGTTGGTTTGCATTCTTTTCCCTTTCAATTTAGACGCCAGCAATTTCCCCGGTTTATTCCCTTGGGTATAATGAGCATAGTTAAGCCGTCTAAGTGAGCGTGCCGTGACTTGGAGCATCAGGTGTTCCAACTCGCGGCGCTGCGCAATCAATTGAGCGGTAATACTAGGGGTAGGCAAGGATTTATTCTGTAAGAGCAGTCATCTGAGCATTAAGACATCGTTTACGTTGCGCTCCTTTCTGTATAAAATGTCCTCGCATTACAGCTTTGTGGGCCAACCAAACCGACGCTGTTGCAACATCCCCAGTTACGTTCGTCGTGAAATACTCTTGAAGGAGTTGTAGTGTTGTTTTCACGTCCTCTCTATTTACAATGAGTGAGTCATTAAGTCTCCAATTCCCCATACCCCTCGGTGGGAAAGCAGCCTCAAAAGTAAGCGTAAGCGGAGCATGGTCAGACCACGTAATGATGCCTATGGTCGCCTCCAGGAGACGAGACAATGCTGAGCTATGTATCAAACACAAGTCGATTCTACTGTATGAGGAGTGGACATGAGAAAAATATGTGTAATCACGTGTATTGGGGTTACAGATCCTCCAAGTATCATATAGGTCAAACGAATGCATGAATTCCCGTAGTTGTTTACTAGAGGGCGGGGGGAGCGGGAATTGGGGCGGGGTTGGCTCGTCTGAGTGTCAACTTCGGGGTCAGGAGTGCAATTAGAGTCCCCACATAAGAACATCGTACCACTAGACATTTTTTTCACTCTACCAAAAGCTTTCCGCAGATAAGAAACTGGATTATCATTAGGGAGATATAGGTTAGCAATAGTGATTTGGTAATTCGTTCAGCGTACCCACAAGAATAACAAGGCGGCCCAACGGATCTATATACTGAGCCGAACATACAAAGGTCCAATCTCTATGAAACAGGATCGAGACACCTTTAGACTTCGTCTGAGCAGTGGAGTGGTAGGCCTCAGTATACATGTGCAATTTCAAAAACGGCGGAAGCCTCTTACAAAAATGAGTCTCTTGCAAACATACAATAGCCGGTTGAGATTTATGCAAGTCACGAAATAAAGCATGGCGTTTGTACGGAGTGTTCAAACCCCTAACATTCAAGGAGTAAATCTGGAATTGAGGTTTACTCCTTTGTGGTTACTCCTAGCCCTCTAGATCTCACAGCGGACAGTGAAGACAACCTCCTCGGGAAAATGAAGGGACATTCCTGCACATAATAGCCCCTGGAACCGTATATCATAGTGCTAACCAAACAAACAAACAGTACATACATTACATACATAGGTCGAACCAAAAGGAAACAAAGGAAAAACAAAAAACAAAAAAAAAGATAAAAAGAAAAGAAAAAATCCGACCAAACTTCAAAAAAAAAAAAACTGCAATCAACACAGCAGATTGGTATAGTAGGGAAAGAAAAAACTCCAGTGGGGGAAACAGCAGTCCCAACTCTACCTGAGAAGGACCGCGCCAATTTACAGGCCATTGGAAGGCCTCGGGGCTGGCCGACTAAAGGAACAGAACAGGCCCCCAGGAGCGCCCAATTGAGGTGGATCAAAAAGGGGTCAGTCCAGCATCCGTGAAGGAGTTCTGACGCCCAAGGAGACGGGAGGCAACATGGCGAAGCAGTAGAAGCACGCCCCAGTGCTAGATATCGCAGGATCAGAGCCTCTCATTTCGGCCGGACCCGATGCCACTCCAGAGAAACTTTCAGCGGCGAAGATGATTCCTCCCGGGGAGGAGTGAACTCAGACACGACTTTCCATTCCGTCAACAAACGCATGCCAGTGAGGGGATCAGGGATAACGTGCAAGACTCCCTCCCGCCATAACAAGATCTTCGTGGGAAATCCCCATCGATACGCCATGTTGTGGTCACGTAGAATTTTCGTGAAAGATGAAAATTCCCTTCTTTTAGACATGGTAGCTGTTGACAGGTCTGCGTATAAAGAAACTTCGGCATACAGAGAAGGCAGAGGCATAGATTTCCGTGCTGCTCTCATTAACGCTTCTTTAACATGGAAAAAGTGCACCCGGACTAGAACATCTCTAGAAGCTGAGGGCGGCAGGTTCTTGGCGCGTGGCAATCTGTGTGCTCGATCCATCAGGAAATCCTGTGACGAGTACGTTGGTACCAGGATCTGGAAAAGTTCCATTTATATAAGACTGAAGATCAGCAGGGGTTACTGCCTCTGGAATGCCCCGGATCCGTACATTGTTACGCCGCGAGCGGTCTTCCAAATCGGCCAATTTCGTTGCCATGGTGTCATGTGCAGTCTGCAAAGCTATAGGACGGTCCACTAAGTCGTTATGGGCCAAACATAGGTCGTCTGTCTTAGCCTCCAACGAGTGTCCTCTCACCCAGGTCTTGTACATCGCGCCTCAGCTCCTGCAGCGCCTCTTTAAGATCCGTTTGTATAGTAGCTCGGAGTTCTTGCAGCATGGCATGTAGTCTGCTTTCTGAAGGTGGTGAGGTGTCAGACATGCAGGGTGGGCCCGCGACAGCCGCTTCCATGGTGAAAGAGGAAACAGAGGAGGGAGATCCGCCATCTTGGGCCTCACGAACCCGGTCTTTTTTTGCCGATTTTGCCGGTTCCAACTCTCGTTGCGCCTTAGGGGGCACCATCTGGGAGCCAGGAGGTGTCACCCAGCTGTGGGTGAAGTTTCAGCCCCGGGGTTGCTGTAATTTAGCTGCAGGTATGAAAAGTTTAGCGCCAGTCACAGGAGCTCACCTCACATGCGACTGCGCGCTGCAACGTCCGGCCACGCCCCCTTGGATGCACTTTTCAACCGCCTCCAGGCCTCCTTTTAAGGACGAGCTGGCCTCCCAGCTGGCTGCACGGAGATCCGTAATTGGTACGCTCACCTCCCGCACCGTGGACCTGGAGGAGGCTGTGCAGGGCCTGGAGGCCTCCAGCGCTGACCAGCATACAGAGGTCCGGTCGCTGCAGGCTGCTGTTGAGGATTTGGGCAACAGGTCTCAATGCAACAATGTACGGATCCGTGGACGAACAGAAACTATTGGCCCAGATACGCTTCATAAAACCCTCCAAACCATCTTCCTGAAGTTACTCCCCAAACTGGACCCTGAGGATCTCCACTTTGAGCGGGCTCACCGGGCCCTGCGCCGTCGTCCGGGTAAGGATGCACCCCCGAGAGATTTTTTATAATCCGCTTTCATCGCTACCTGGTTAAAGAGTGAATCATGTGTCACGGATGGCCCTGTTCTGGGGCGCCTGGCAGCAGATTCCTCGCTGCTCGCTGGCCAGGCGCCGAATAATAACGCCACCGGGTGCGCTCACGTGGGACGCCGGGGGGCGGAGCCTGGCGTCATGACGCGGACCCGCCGGGTTTAAAACCCGGCTTCACTAGTTCGCCGGTGCCCTGACGTGGTATTCACTTCCCGCAGAGCTCTTGTGTTTATTGGCAAAATATCTGTGTCTGACCTTGCTTCTGACTTGAACCATTCTGTGTATGACCCCTGGCATTGGCGAACGAACCATTCTGTGTATGACTCCTGGCATTGGCAAACAAACATTCTGTGTATGACTCCTGGCATTGGTGAACGAACCATTCTGTGTATGACTCCTGGCATTGCGAACCATTCTGTGTATGACTCCTGGCATTGGCAAACGAACCATTCTGTGTATGACTCCTGGCATTGGCAAACGAACCATTCTGTGTATGACCCCTGGCATTGGCAAACGAACCACCCTGTGTATAACCCCTGGTATTGGCATTTACTCTTCTCACGGTTCTGCTCTTAACTTTGGTACCGAGGTCAGTCTGTGTGGCACCCTAAGCACACATCAGACTACCTCTTATATTACTAAGGTCCTAGGGAGAACGAATACTCTATTCTGTACATCTGTCTGGTGTTTACCCTTGTTTGTCTATTGTCTGGTTAATTATCTGTCTAGTTGTGCCGACCATTCAAGGATCGGAAGGGTAGAGAGCGGTCTACGTATAGGGACCACTATTCTGGTATTCAGGGGGATTCGTGACATTACGTCAGGGCCAATGGATCCCGCAGACCTCTCTATTCAGTTGGCACGTATCGCAGCCAGACAAGAGGAGCAGGACCATAGGATGGACCAGATTTCTCTCGCTCTGCAAACCCTGTTAAATCGGTCCAATACAGGTACCACAAACCCTCCAGACCCAGTATTACCTAGGGTCAGTTCGGTCTCTCCTGAAAGACATAGGCTTAGTATGAAGGCACCCTTACGCTATGATGGTACACCAAGCTTATGCCGGGGTTTTTTGACCCAACTCGAGATCTTGTTTGAGAATAACCCAGGGTCTTGTATGTCTGATAAAGCCAAAGTAGGCTATCTGATTAATCATTTAACAGAAAAAGCTTTATTATGGGCTACGCCATTGTGGGAAAATAAGAAACCCATCATCTATGACTATGAGGGTTTTACCTCTGAGTTAAAACGTACCTTTGATCCCTCTAGAAGGGCTACCAATGCGGGTAGGTCCTTGTTTCACATTAAACAAGGTAATAGGAGGGTCTCCGACTATGCCATAGAGTTTAAGACTTTGACGTCAGAGGTGCTTTGGCCGAACGACGTTTTAACCTTAGCCTTTACCGAAGGCCTGAACGAGGCTTTTATGTTTGAGCTGGCTCCCTTAAAATTACCAGAAAATCTGGACCATCTGATTGATTTTTGCATAGCCATGGACGATCAAATTAGGGAAAGGAGACCCCCAGAGACAGACCCAGAAGGGTCTTGCCTCCTTTACCCTTATTACCCAGACACACCAGTACGTCAGGTAACCCGGAGAACGCAAAAACAGATATGCCAGTCGTTGAACCTATGCAAATAGGAAAAACGGGTATTTCGGAAGCAGAAAGAGCTCACAGAAGAGAAAAGGGGCTCTGCTTCTATTGTGCAGGGGCTGATCATTTCCGCCTTCAATGTCCTCAGAGACCCAGGGTTAGCAGGGGGGAGAGTGGCAAATCGGGTCAAAGAACAGCCATACCCAGGTTATCGGTTCTCTGTATGCCTCCTTTGTGGATAGTGAAAAAAAAAATCCAGGATTCTGGTACCGATCTCCCTAACCTGGGAGGGGGTTCACCTCAAGACTGAGGCGTTCTTAGACTCTGGGGCCTCAGGTAATTTCATGGACAAATATTTTGCTGCCAAAAACCTCTTACCTCTGGTTCTCAAGGAGAAGCCTCTAATGGTGGAGGCCATAGATGGTAAACCCCTGTCATGTCCACATATCACTCCCGACACTGTCGATGTATGTATGAAAACAGGAGTTTTGCACCATGAAACGATAAGATTTCAAATTATTGAATCTCCCTCATGTCCTGTCGTTCTTGGGTTTCCATGGTTAACAGAGCACAACCCGGTTATTGATTGGGTCCAGAGAGACATAAAATGTTGGGGTCCTAGTTGTCAGTCTAATTGCCTAGGCAGGGTCAATGTGATTGGTAGCCTCAATATTGCCACAGCCCCTCCTTTATCTACAGAGGTCCCTGACTGTTATCTGGCATTAAAGGAGGTGTTCTCTAAAGCCAGGACTGAGGTCCTACCACCACATCGTCCATACGACTGTGCTATTGATTTACTCCCCGGTACTATGCCTCCTAGGGGACACGTATACCCTTTGTCACAAAAAGAAAATGACATTATGGAGGAATACATAAGGGAGAATCTAGAGCGAGGATTCATCAGACGGTCCTCCTCTCCAGCAGGAGCAGGTTTCTTTTTTGTCTCCAAAAAAGAGGGAGATCTGCGACCTTGCATCGATTTATAGAGGTTTGAATAGGATAACTATAAGAAATGCATATCCCATACCTCTCATAACAGAATTGTTCGACCGATTAAAAGGGGCCCGTATATATATGAAACTCGATTTACGCGGAGCTTACAACCTGGTTAGGGTTAAAAAGGGGCATGAATGGAAAACGGCTTTTAATACACGGAACGGGCATTATGAATACCTGGTGATGCCCTTTGGATTATGTAATGCGCCAGCCGTTTTTCAGGACCTCATAAACGATACCCTAAGGGATTTTCTGCAAGAGTTCGTCATAGTATATCTGGATGACATCCTGATATACTCTCCTGATGTGGAAACTCATCACGCCCACGTGAAACAAGTGTTGAAAAAACTATTGAAGGCTGGATTGTATTGTAAACTAGAAAAATGTTTATTCGACATAGAAACAGTGCATTTCCTTGGTTATATAATAACCCCTGAGGGTTTTCAAATGGATCCTAAAAAACTCTCAGCAATTCTTGACTGGCCTCTACCCCAAGGGCTTAAAGCCATCCAGAGGTTTCTGGGGTTTACTAACTACTATCGGAGATTCATTAAAGACTTTTCAGCCTTGGTAGCTCCCCTCACGGCTATGACAAAGAAAGGGGTGGGAAATCAGAAATGGACACCTCAAGCCACTCAAGCCTTTGAGGTACTTAAACAAGCATTTACTACTGCCCCTGTTCTCCGACATCCAGATCCGGCTCTGCCTTTCCAAGTAGAAGTTGACGCCTCCGAACTAGGTCTTGGTGCAGTCTTGTCCCAAAGGGAGGCACCCGACAAACCCTTGCATCCATGCGGCTTCTATTCCGGAAATTGTCCCCGGCAGAGAGGAACTATGACATCGGAAATAGAGAGTTGTTAGCAGTCATCTCGGCCTTGGCAGAATGGAGATACTTATTGGAGGGGTCTAGGGACCCGATCGTTATCATAACCGATCATAAGAATCTCACGTACATTGGAGATGCTAAACGTTTAAATTCCAGACAAGCGAGATGGTCATTGTTTCTTTCAAGTTTTAATTTCGTGCTTACCTATAGACCTGGGTCCAGAAACATTAAAGCAGACGCTTTATCGAGACAGTATGAATCTTATGAACATAATATCCAAGATCAGCATCCCATTGTACCCCAGGAAAGGATTATAGCCTCTACCACGATTAGTGTCTCGTCTCCTCTAGTGAAAAGGTTGCAGACCGTCCAGGGTGCAGCTCCTGGGGGGAAACCTCCCGCGAAACTCTTTGTACCTGAGAACGAAAGAGAGGAAGTATTTAACGTTTATCATGACAATAAAACCTCTGGGCATATGGGTATCACCAAAACAGTGTCTAGTATCCGTAAACTCCTCTGGTGGCCCACATTGCGCCGAGATGTTAAAGATTACATAGCTGTGTGCGAGGTGTGCACAAGACATAAAAGTCCAAAAACAGCACCCATTGGTTTACTCCAGCCTTTGCCGATCCCCGAACGACCATGGTCGCATGTAGCCATGGATTTCATAGTAGACTTACCTGAGTCAAGAGGGAATACAGTTATACTTACGGTCATAGATCGATTCTCCAAGATGGGTCATTATGTTCCTCCTCGGAAACTACCTTCGGCAGCCGAACTGGTGCCCATTTTCATTTCTAACGTGGTCCGCATACACGGTATTCCTCTGGAGATTGTCTCTGATAGGGGGACCCAATTCGTCTCCAGATTCTGGAAAGGGTTTTGTAAGAATGTGGGGATAGACTTATCCTTCTCTTCGGCCTATCACCCCAGACCAACGGAGCAGCAGAACGAGCCAACCAAAATATAGAGAAATATCTCAGGTGCTTTATATCAGAACAACAAAATAACTGGTCAGACCTGTTACCATGGGCAGAGTATGCTTTGAACAGTGCAGTGAGTGAATCCACAGGACATTCCCCTTTCTTCACTGTTTATGGTTTTGATCCTCCCGTGCTCCCCGCTACGTTTCCTGATACCACGATTCCTGCTTTGGATGAGCATTTGGCATCATTGAAAGAGACTTGGGAGAGAGTCAAACAGGCACTGGAAGAGAGTAGTGCCATCCAGAAAACCAAGGCCGACAGACACAGGAGGCAGGCACCCGTGTATCAAGTTGGGGACAGGGTTTGGCTTTCTTCACGGAATATCAAGCTCTTAGTGCCTTCCATGAAGTTGGCACCTAGATATATCGGCCCCTATAAGATTCTGCGGCGACTCAACCCAGTCTCCTATGCTTTGGCATTGCCCCCCATATTAGGATACACAATGTGTTCCACGTAAGCCTTTTGAAACCGTTGTTATGTAACCGGTACACCAAGGCCCGTGCTCCACCTCCTCCTGTCTCTGTGGAGGGCGAGGAGGAGTTCGAGGTTAAGGCCATTTTGGATGCCAGGATGTCTAGGGGGTCCTTACAGTACTTGGTCGATTGGGTGGGTTACGGTCCAGAGGATCGTTCTTGGATTCCGGCTGCTGAAGTCCATGCCCCTCGGTTAGTGAAGGCCTTCTATGTGACACACCCCCGTGCCCCTGGGGGTCGTCCAGTGGCCGCCCGTGGAGGGGGGGTTCTGTCACGGATGGCCCTGTTCTGGGGCGCCTGGCAGCAGATTCCTCGCTGCTCGCTGGCCAGGCGCCGAATAATAACGCCACCGGGTGCGCTCACGTGGGACGCCGGGGGGCGGAGCCTGGCGTCATGACGCGGACCCGCCGGGTTTAAAACCCGGCTTCACTAGTTCACCGGTGCCCTGACGTGGTATTCACTTCCCGCAGAGCTCTTGTGTTTATTGGCAAAATATCTGTGTCTGACCTTGCTTCTGACTTGAACCATTCTGTGTATGACCCCTGGCATTGGCGAACGAACCATTCTGTGTATGACTCCTGGCATTGGTGAACGAACCATTCTGTGTATGACTCCTGGCATTGGCAAACGAACCATTCTGTGTATGACTCCTGGCATTGGCAAACGAACCATTCTGTGTATGACCCCTGGCATTGGCGAACGAACCACCCTGTGTATAACCCCTGGTATTGGCATTTACTCTTCTCACGGTTCTGCTCTTAACTTTGGTACCGAGGTCAGTCTGTGTGGCACCCTAAGCACACATCAGACTACCTCTTATATTACTAAGGTCCTAGGGAGAACGAATACTCTATTCTGTACATCTGTCTGGTGTTTACCCTTGTTTGTCTATTGTCTGGTTAATTATCTGTCTAGTTGTGCCGACCATTCAAGGATCGGAAGGGTAGAGAGCGGTCTACGTATAGGGACCACTATTCTGGTATTCAGGGGGATTCGTGACATCATGGCAGCGACACGGCGCACCCCTTTGCATTACTAGAGGACTTCGCTCCAGATATATCACGACCTGGAGCCTGTCACCCTCTCCCGTAGGAGGGAATGGAAGCCCGCGACCGATATATGCTCCGGGATCGGGGCCTAAAATTTGCCTGGGGGTTCCCCTTTAAACTGCTCCTGCTCCGGGTAGAGGGGGTTCGCCCATTTTACACCTTGCAGGCCTTTCTTGAATCTCAGCTGGAGAGCTCTCCGGTGGAGCCAGCATGAGCCTCCTTGGATAATCGTCTCGATGATGGTGACTGACAAACCAGACGGGCCTTGAACTTTTGGCCTCTAGTTTTATCGCCCTTCATGGACTGAACTCGGGTGTCCCCCTGGAAGGTTCTCTCGGGAATGGGGTTATCCCCTCCTTGAATTTTCTGGTTCGACTTCTTGTAAGGCGGGCGGCACAATTTTTGTTGCACATTTTCTTGCCTCGGCTGCTGTAGTGGAGTTCTGACAGACTTTTTGTCATATTCTACCTGTTATCAGTTCCTTCCTCGTTTCACGGATTGGCGATTTTTATTTATTTTATTTTTAGATATTTTTTTTAGCCCAATCCTTGAATTTTGTTTTGCGTTTTTGAAGTGACATATTTTTGCCGCGTTTATTCTAGTTTATTTATTTTTCTCGCGATTGTATTATTGATTTTTTTTTTTTTTTTTTTTTTTTCCCCTCTTCCTCCTTTTACTTCTGTCTCTTCCCCTCCTAGCCACAGCAATATGGGGCCGCAGATGCTCCTACCCGAACTGCTGTGGACTGCTTGCAAATGCTTTCTATCTGCTCATGGCCTCAATTCTCCCCAAAAACGACGGACTCTCCTACGACACCTTCGCAGATGAAGACGGATGTCGCCTTTATTCAGGAGACCCATTTCTCCTCAACTAAACCTCAATCACTGAAGGACTCTAGATTTCCGACGGGATTCTTTGCTTACAATTCCGTTGCCCCTAAGAAAAACGGGGTGACAATTCTAATATGTAAGAACTGCCCGTTAAAAGTTCTCTCCTCCGTGACGGACCCGGAAGGCCGCTTTCTGCTACTCCATTGTACACTCTCTTCTATCCCTCACAGTGCTAAACATCTATGCACCCTCCCCCCACACCGGGTGCTGCCTTCTGGTTGACGCTGTCCTCTCATATGCCAACTTCCACTATGTGCCATACAATACTTGCTGGAGACTTCAACGCTACACTATGCCTGGCTGTAGACTGCACCTCTCCGATTCATGTGTCTCATCCTTCAGATAAATTGTTGCTTTCTTTCTGCACTCGACATGCTCTGCTAGACGCTTGGCGACTCCAACACCTTTCGGTCAAGGACTATACTTTTTTTTTCGCACCCACATCATACATACTCCAGAATTGATCTGTTTCTCCTGTCACGAGACTGTCTCCCATTTATCAACCGCACGGCTATTCACTCGCTCACATGGTCCGATCACGCGGACGTCACCATGTCGTTTTGGATACCAGACTATCACTCACACTGGGCATGGAAACTGAATGACACTCTATTGCATCATGCCGAACTGCGGGCCTCTATTGGTGATGCGGCTTGGGAATACTTCGACCTCAACACAGACTCTGTCGACTCAGCTGCGCACAAAACCGTTCTTAGAGGACATCTAATAGCACTAGCTACACACCATAAAAGGGCCAAGCTTTCCCAACTCACCGCCCTTCAAGCTCCGCTTTCTCGCAGAGAACGACAACACAAGGCTTCCCCGTCGCAGACCACCATGATCTCCAAACCAGGATTGAACTTCGAGCGTTGCTTGTGGCTGATACGGCTAGAGCAATGGAGTATACAAAACACCTCTATTATGAAAAAGTAACAAAGTGGACTCCATGCTGGCACGTAAACTACGCTCCCAATACAGCGAACGGATTATCCCGCGCATACGAACCATGTAGGGCACAGTTGTCACTAACCCCGAAGATAATCGTGGCTGCATTTGAAAAAACGCTACAGGCCATATACAACCATGCTCCTCATCAGACTAGCAAAGACCCTGCTCTCCGTGACTGAATTTGTCAATTTCTTCAGAAGGCTGACCTTCCAAAACTCACGAATCCGCAGTCAGAGGCTGGAGGCCCCAATAGCGGAGGAGGAAGTGGCGGCAGCACTCAAATCTTTCAAATCTGTTAAGGCCCCTGGCCCTGATGGGTACACTTGCTTATATTCTAAAACCTTCTTGAACATCTTCCTCACCAAACTGTACAACGCACTTATGGAGGGTGAACCCCTTACAGCCGACATGCAATCCTCCACTCTTGCGCTTCTCCCGAAACCGGGCAAAGACCCCCTAGACCCTCTCAACTACCGCCCTATAGCACTGCTAAATATCGACTACAAGATCTTTACTAAAATATTAGCCACCAGATTAAACCCTCTTCTCCCTACTCTCATACATGTGGACCAAGTAGGATTTGTCCCCCACAGGCAGGCCAGAGCTAATACCTGCCGCTTTATTGACCTGATTTGGGTAGCTCAGACTTCTCGCCTTCCAACGCTATTCCTCTCGTGGGACGCCGAGAAGGCGTTCGACCGCCTCACCTGGCATTTCATGTTACACACCTTGGCACACATAGGGATACCTCAGTCATTTTACACTGCCTTCACTGCCCTTTGACACCCCAACAGCGCTCCTCCCCCTACCCGGGGCCTGCCCTCGTCGCATTGCTATCCGCAATGGGACTAGGCAGGGCTGCCCTCTGTCCCCACTACTGTTCGCCCTCTGCATAGAACCCCTCCTGTCCGCAATTAGGCATCATCCAGACGCCACCGGTATTACGGTCGGGGCAAACAAATATAAGGTAGCAGCGTACGCAGACAACCTTTTCCTTACCCTGAGCCGCACTATGCGCTCACTTCCATACCTTTTTTGATCTACTGGACACTTTTGCCTCCATCCTCTGGTTTTAAAATTAACACACGTAAATCCACCGCTTTCCCAATTCATCTCCCTGAATCGTCATCCAACCTCCTAGCCCTCAATTTCTCCCTTCCTATATCCTCTTCTCCGCTGACATATCTTGGCCTGAAACTGTCCCCGCACCTGGACCAACTTTATGACCTTCACTATACCCCCTTGCTCACCCAAATCAAATAGGATATCGACTCTTGGCAGGACATGTCCATATCCTGGCTGGGGAGATTGAACTCGATTTTTAAAATGAATGTTTTACCGCGCCTGCTCTACCTGTTTCAGTTCTTGCCTATTCCCGTCCCCCCTACTGCCCTGAAAGATTTGCAGCAACGTATTGACAGGTTTGTGTGGTCGGGACAACGACACCGCATTGCACGGCGTCTTATGTACATCCCAAAAACATCGGGAAGCCTTGCCCCACCAAACCTTAAACTATATTTGAGTGCTGCCCTGCTGACTCAGATTGCCGAATGGCACCTTCCGAATGCTCAAACGCTGGGTTGATATTGAAAATGATATGATGCTTCCTGATCTGCTCACATTTTTCATGTGGCTTCCGAAATCGGCGAGAAAAGAACGACATCTACACTGCCCTTTGGTTTCTCCTTCCCTCCACACCTGGGACACATTGTCCAGAAAATTCTCGCTCACTGCCGAGATCTCCCCACTTCTCCCCCTGTATCGCAACCCGTGGTTCCTCCCCGGTATGACACCGCAAGATTTCACTGTAATATGATCAAGGGGACGTTTCCCGTATTGCGGACTTGATGGTGGATGGACACCTTAAAACATTTGCAGATATAGCCAGCAAACTGCCACTAACATCCAGAGATTTCTTCCGCTACCTCCAGCTCTCAAGTTTCGTCTCGCAAGATCACATCAAACAAGCAGCGAAATTGAAACCCACATGGTTTGAAAAGCTTTGCCTTTTGTGGTTCGACCGTTTAAAGGCACAATCACTGGTCCTACATGGCCATCCCGGTCATTTCCCATATTTGCTCAAATGGCAAGCGGACATTGGAGAGGAGCTTGACGCAGAGGAGTGGTCTGAGATCTGGGAAGCCAACTTTAACTCATCGGGCTGCGTTACCCACATGGAACAAAGTGTTAAGACTCTCTTCCGCTGGTACCTTACTCCGGTGTGCCTACATCACATGCATGCTATCCCAAATGGACTATGTTGGAGAGGCTGCGGTCAGCTCGGGACGTATTACCATCAATGGTGGTTGTGCCCTAAACTTCGCCCGTATTGGGCTACATTGACAGATTGGCTACATTAAGCTCTTGAACGGCTGGTGGAGATCAACCCATGGACATTCCTATTGTCCCGTCCTGTGGAAGGGCTACTACGATGCAAAAACAAATTTATTGCTCGAGTCACCTTAATTGCTCGCAGAGCCTTGGCAAGGCACTGGTATCAACCAACGCTCCCTTCCTACCCGGAACTGCTCAATGTTCAGAGGCACGAATGATGGCGCAACTCACGGCTCAGATTCACAACACTCTACACCTTTTTATCTGAAGATCTGGGCCGCGTGACTTGGGTGCCCAGCGCTGCCATAATAAACGGGACCGTTGTACAGACTCCTTCTCACGGAGGCACATACTCCTTCCTACCATTACCCCCCCCTTCCCTTTCTTTCTTTTTTTTTATATATTTTATTTTCCTTATTTCTACTTTACTTCATTTCTATTTCACTTTTTATTTTTCATGTTGCTCTCAGTATAAAACACTTGTGTTTCATTTGATCTATGCATCGTATTACTTATTATAAAAATTTATAAAATACAGAATTTAAAAAACAATTCCTTTCAAATATCGTGCCTAGGAGGTCCCCATAACCTGCCCGTGCAGTGGCGGATTTGTCGGATGTATGGAAACTTCGCCATCACAGCACAGACCCACACCTGACACCTCCAGTCTGCATCCAATGTATCAAATTCATGAGACGGACTAATTAGAAGCACATGTTATTTCCAAACACTAATTAAACACCTGTTGTTTACGCCGTTTGAGAGCACAGGTCATTTAGAGGTGAGAATCTTTGCACGTAGACATTATTTTTTAATTCCATATCTAATAAACCGTTGCTTAGAATATTCTGCAGTAAAGAGTCTCTTTATTTCTAGATTTTTTTTGGTGCTGAAAACAAAATATTTTTTTATACGTTTCACAATTTTTTCTTTTTTTTTCTTTTCATTTTTCGAACTCTAACCGAACATGCCAAAAAGTTTGACGTTTGCGAACGGCCAAAGTTCGAATCGAACTCCGAACAGCTCATCCCTACTGTAGTTTTTGTTTTTGCGGTGTGTACTTATTCTTGCATCAACTAATTTGAGTAAAACTGAATATCTTTCAATCTAAGTTATTTTCAACCTAACTGTCATCTATTGAGCGTCGTCCCTGTCTTAATCAGGACTCTGCTAAAATGCTCATCCAAGCTCTGATTATCTCCCTTCTTGACTATTGTAACCGCCTTCCCTCTGGCCTTAAGGCTCCGTTCACACTTTGCAATTTTTTTATTGTGTGGTTTTTGCCGCAATATTGCGCTATGTAGCTTCTCCAATGCATTTCAATGGAGCTGTTCACATCTTGTCGCTTGGACCTGACTCTTTTTTTTCCGATTTGCATTGGTGGTGCGTTGCAAAATCTCGCATAACAGCGACATCGCTCAATGTTGCGAATATGAAAATCGCGCAGTAAAAACATGCGATTTTTTTTCTTTTTTTTTTTTTCTTTTTCATGTCGCACAGTGTGAACGGGGCCTAAGAGATCCCAGATTCTCCCTCTGCAGTATGTTAGGAATGCCTGTGCTAGGCTCCTCCATCTCACCTCCCGCACCTCGCCCCTTTTGTTAATCTTTACACAGGCTCCCTGTTTCCTTTAGAATCCAATTCAAAATATAGGTGCACACTTACAAATTCTCCATAACCGTGCTTCTGCCTACATCTCCTCCCTTTTATTAACGGGTACATCCCATCCCGACCACTTCACTCTGCCAATGATGTAATGCTGTCTGCTCCCCGTACCCGCACCTCCAAATCTCCCCTTCAGGACTTCTCCCAAGCTGTCCCCATTCTATAGAACTCCCTCCCTTGTAACATTATCCTCGTCTCTCCAGTCCTTCAAAAAGTCTCTGAAAACACATTACTATAGAGAAGCCTTAGTACCCCACTGTTCATTTCTTACGCCATCTTCCCACCCAGCCTACATTTACCCGGTACTTCATGTTCTCTATTTACCCTCACCTAGTGTGTCACCCCTCCTCTTAGATTGTAAGCTCTCAAGTCCTCTCTCCTACTGTTCTGTGTGTTGAACTTTAATCTATATTTGTTGTTCTGCCTCTCCCATTGTACAGCGCTACGGAGCTTCTTAGCACTTTATATAATCGAGTAACTAAACAAATATTCTATAAAACTCTGTTTTGTCAAATTTGGAAATAGTTCTTGTGTTGAGATATTGATTCGCTGTGGAGGACGCGCTGAGCACGTCCTCCCTTTGCAGCTGCAATTGGCCAGGATTCCAACCGATCGCTGCGGCCCCCCTAACAGGCCAGGTTTGCCAGATATCTGAAGCACAGGTTATATGATTTGCTTCTCTGTGATTGCAGGATTCAGTCTGCATTTCCCCAAGGTAAACCTTTTAATATTTGGCCTGCTAGGGGTACTTGAGGACCAGGGTTGGGAACCACTGTCCTAAAACATAGTTGTGCAACATATATTGTGATATGTCAATTTTAAGTCACTTTCCTATGTGTACAAAATTTATAAAAGGACCCTGACACTCCAAGGATTAGGGTAGATAATTTTTCAATTCCTGCTCAAATTTTTGTATTTGTCTTTTATTAAATCTGTTGACGTGTGATTAGCATGCATTACGTGTATAACTGTTTTAACTTTTATTTTTAGTTTCTAATTTTAAATGGCATTTTATTTCTCTTATGTCTTTCAGATGGGGAGAAAAACTTGTAATTGTTGGATCCCAGGTTCTGCGTTCAAATGCTTTATTTGGGACAGACGGTGATACTTCATTGGAACTGCCAGACTGTTCATATTGTATCCTAGAAAAGCTTGGGAGATCAAGGTGGCAAGGGGAGCTACAGAAGGACCTACAGGGCGCTTTCAAGTATGCCAATGCTGTTCAGTATTATTATTATTATTTCTTTAACATTTGTTTTAGGAACATATTCTGTATGATTAGCAAGTTCAAGTGATCAACAGACCTATAACTTATTTTAACCCCTTCACTACAAGTCCTTTTTGTTGCAAATAAATCTAATATTTGAAGATGGCATGTACAGTTAACAAATGTAGTATAAAACCGCAATTTTGTATCGTTATTCCAAATTAGTTAAATGTAAAATTTAGGGATGCACCGATACCACTTTTTTTAAGACGAGTACCGATGCTTTTCTATAATGTCATGTGACGCTTTCCAATAAGAACAGACTTAATATAAAAATGCCCCCAGCTCACATGTATATCCCCCCCCGAATAAATAATATATAAATATTTCATTATGCCCCAGCTCACACATGGATCTGCCCCAGCTCATGCATGGGTATGCCCCCCCCAGCTCATGGATCCCCCCCCGGCACTCTCCGCGACGATACTTACCTTCCTGAGCGACGCCGGGAATGTCTCTGCGTGCACTCGTTGGAAGGACCCCAGCCGCGACCACGTGGGACCATGTGATCGCGGCTGGGGTCCTTCCAACGAGCGCACGCGGGGAAACTTTCCCGGCGTCGCTCAGGAAGGTAAGTATCATCGCGGAGAGCAGCTGCAGGGCCTGTCCGAATGCCGATAGAGCATTATCGGCATTCGGACAGGCCCTGCAGCTGCTCACTGTGTTCACACTTACCTTCCTGAGTGACGCCGGGAAAGTTTCCCCGCGTGCGCTCGTTGGAAGGCCCCAAGCCGCGATCACATGGTCCCACGTGGTCGCGGCTGGGGTCCTTCCAACAAGCGCACGCGCGGAGACATTCCCGGCGTCTCAGGAAGTTAAGTATCGCGGAGAGCAGCTCCAGGGGCGGCTGTCCGAATGCCGATAGAGTATTCGAACAGCCGCCGCAGCCCCTCGAATGCCGGCTCAATGCCGGCTTCCGATATCGGGAAAAATATCGGGGGGTACTACACGAGTACCAAGTACTCCTGCAGTACCCAGTATCGGCCCCGAAACCGATACTAGTATCGGTGCAACCCTAGTAAAATTGTTCATTTTTCCTTTTCATGCATTAGCCGATCCTTGACACTACAGAAATATTGCTAGGGTGAAACGTTCTAAACTCTGGATATTGTTCCTGATCTTGCACAAACTTGTTTAAAAAAAAAAAAAACACAGGTTTATTCACCAAAGATGAAACTCAGAATGACTGGAGAAGTGAAAATTCTAGGTCCAAATGGCCAAACCAGAAAAAAAATCTCCCGTTTATCTCACTCTTCCTATATGTCAAGCGGCAGTACATACTGATGGGTTTCGCCTCTTTGAAACCTCAGGACAGGAAGTACCTTCTATAATTTGTGTTTGCGATTGGAGAATCAATAGCGAGCCCTGGCGGGGGTGTTAAAAAAAAAATCCTGTAAGTGAATTTGTTTGTGCTTTTAAGGTCCGTTTTCTACCTCTCTGGCAGCACCAAAAGGAAACCTGCCCTGGATGTTAAACTGAATGTGGAGAATTATCGTATGCGCGCCACTTGCTAACGTAATGCTCGAGCTGCTATTCTGACAGCGAAAAAAACTTTGCTTTGAATAGTAACTGTTAATTTGACGCTGTACTCATCCTGACCACTTTTTAAATGGCCAGGATGTGTGCAGTACCCCCCTCCCCACACACTCCTGCCCTGATCTGAAGATATTGTTGGTAAAGTGGAGAGGTTTCCTCCACCCCACCCAGTGTCACAAGTAGCTGTGATTATAAAAAATTTGCATCTGCCAGTCAACAGATTGGCCACTAGCGACGTGAGCAAGCTGACGTCACCCTCTGTGCAACCACCCGTGGGAGTGTGTAGTATAGAAGAGGCAGCGATGGACCAGATCTGTGCATGTGTAATGCGTGTGCAGCTTCGATACTTTACTCTGTGCAGCAACTATGGTACTTGCGTATGAAAGTGCGCAAGTCCCTTGGCGGTGTGCATTTTGCGGTTCCTACACTACGCAAGTTGTGTAGGATTGCAAATTGTGCAGAATAGCTTTAGGGACTTCCAGGTACGGGACTCCTTGAGCAGAAGCGGAGGAGCAGCATGTGGCGAGGGACAAAGTTGAGTTAATACACCGGAAAAAGGGGGGCGTAAAAAAAGTTGGGCAGAGGCTGTCAGCAGCATCTGCCCAGTTAGTTAAGGGGGGATAAAAACAATGGGCCAGCTGCAGAATAACGAGCTGTGTGTATGTGTGATTTACACTGCTCCGCATAAATGAGTGCACCTCTGTTGAAAAGATTCTAATCAATATCAGAACGATTTCCAAAAATCTGACAACTGAATTGTATAGAACATTTGTTTTAGCTCATTACATGACCGTAAGGTTAATACTATAACTGAGTTAAAGGCAGGCTCGGAGGCTTCATATTTGCAATCCCTTTCTTTATTGCACCCACAGCAGTAAAGAACAGTGACAATAAAGAACAATAAAAAACATAAAACAAGCCCCCAACGTGGGGTATACTCCGAGTCTGTAAGCCCCGCCACCAAGTCTATAAATGGTGTGGGCTGGAGCAGTCACACCCTCTTTCTTTACTGCTCCTGCTACAGACCAGATGAGTATCTCCCATTTTACCTTCTGGTTATATTTATCCTGTTCATTTCGTCATATTATATTGTATATATTGTTTAATATTCCTTGATTTTGTGTGTGTGTGTGTGTGTGTGTATATGTATATATATATATATATATATATATGTACCGACTTTCCCCGGCTATAACAGCGGGGGTTGGCTACCCGCCCGGCGGGCAAACTCTAGCGGGCTTCTCAGGCCACTCGGAGTTTCCCATCGGCTGCTGGCTTACTTTCCCCCTATTACAGGGTAGGTTGTCTCTTACCGGCGTTGCGGTATCACTGGGGCTGGGCGCGCAGCGCGCGACTTCTTAGCTCCACTGAGGCTGACTGGGTTCCCGCGAGATCGAGCGGGATCCCGGCGGCCATTTTGGGATCACGTGACCGCATGCGGCTTCCGACATTCCACGGCACTCGCTCTTTAAGACGGAACCCGATCGCTATACCATGGCCCATTCCGGCCAATCTAGGAGTAGTGGGGCTTCCCCTATTTGAGGAATCTGACTCAGCCTCTGGTTCCCGGCATTCCGATCGCTCGGATGCCTTTTCCTCCCCCCCTCCTCCTAAGAAGCGATCTAGATCGGCCTCTAGATTCGCGGCATTGGAGGCCGCACTCCAGGCCTCCATTTCCCAATCTCTTTCCTCGGCTGTATCTACCTTGTCCTTATCCTTTCGCAGGACTATGGATGAAGTGGTGGCTTCAGTTCAGGGACTCCCCGCTGCCAGGGCAGTTCCGGTTTCCCCTCCAGAACTGGCTGCCCCTTCTGACTCAGGCCCGAGTGGCTCTAAGAGACGTGCTAAGACAAAGCACTTAGATGATCCTCCAAGAGGAGCTGGCATCCCCGATACTCTGCCTATTGAGAATAGCGAGGTGACCTCGCATAAGAGAACTCCTAGCCGCGAGGCTTTGGTGGTTGCTGTGTCTAAAGATAGGCCTCTACCCAAGGGTTCTGGCCGACTCCCCATAATTTCTGACTCTGAGGGTGAGGAACCCGAGCAAGGGGAGGATGATGGAGTCATTGAAATATATGCTCCGCATGATATAGGCCTGATGGCCGAGGAGGTTGGTCTCCCACCACCATTGATGTCTGATAAGGAGGTGGTTTGCGATCCACAGGGCCGCCCGATGTTTTCCCCAGCGGGGGTGCTGCACCCAAGATCGACCGCATGGTCCCCTATGCCCCACGTGGAGTTGTGGGTTGATGCCCATATGCGTCTCCCTATGGACAAGGAGACACGGCTCAATATGAGGGCTGAATGTCCTCGCCCTACCACCGCAGGCAAGACTTGTCTCACCCCGGTGGTTGACGAAGATTTCATCAAATTTATGACTGCTAAGGGGTGGTGCCCTAAGGAGGGTATCGATATGGCGTTGAGAGTTTGTGAGGACAAGGTTCTCGATGTGGCCTCCCCTTTAATCTACCTCCTTGATATGGTGGAGGATGCCCGCTTGCATGATACCCCCTTGGATTTAGACGATACCACGGGTTGGATTCAACGCTCATTGTGCTTGTTGGGGGGGTGCGAATGCAGCATTGGCCGCTGAACGACGCAAGTCAATGATTCTGAGGATGGACCCTCAACTTACGGCCATGGCCACTAGAGACAAGGGTGCATCGGCTAAAGGTATGCTTTTTGGTGACGGTTTCATCAAAAATATGGGTACCTACACCAGCGCCTTTACCGCCCTGGATAAGGTTGAAACAGCCATAAAAAAGGTGTTCCCCAAGAAGGTTTTCGACCGGGCTGGCAGAGGAAGGGGCCGCTCTGCCAGCCGAATCTGTTCTGTGGGCATTACCAGAGGCTCCTTCCGGGCCTCCGCTGCCGCTGATCCGGGTCCCACCGTCTACGGACCTTCTAACCGAGCACAGGCCTGGAGAGGCCGTGGTTTCAGAGGTGGTCGAGGTGCCTTTCGTACCCGGCGCCCAAATGGTAAGTCTTCCACGTCTTCTTCCACATTCAACTGTTCAGGTGGGGGGCCGCATCGGTTGTTTTCTCAGGAGTTGGGAGGTTTTAACATTGGATCCTTGGGTCCTCCATACTGTGGGGGGATTCGAAATAGAATTCGAGTCTACCCCTCCTTGCGGGGCGAAACCCCCCCAACCTCTACACCTTTCCGTAGACCAAGAGCTCTTGGTTCAGGAAGAAGTCACGGCTCTGGCGTTGAAAGGGGCTATCGAAGAGGTCGCTTGGGACTCCCCCAAGTTCGTGAGCAATTTGTTCCTGGTGGCCAAAAAAGGGGGCGGTATGCGCCCGGTTATAAATCTCAGGAATCTCAATGTGTGGGTGACGTATCGGCATTTCCAGATGGAGGGTTTTCATACTCTCAGGGATACGCTTTACAAGAACGATTGGTTGGTCAAGCTGGATTTGAAAGACGCGTACCTTTCGGTCCCCATGGCTCCAACGTCCAAAGACTTCCTTTGTTTTCCCTGGCGCGACCGCATGTGGCGCTTCACATGCCTACCGTCCGGCCTTTCATCCGCTCCGTGGTGCTTCACGAAGCTCATGAAACCGATCGTGGAATTATTATTATTATTCTTTATTTATAAAGCGCCAGCATATTCCGCAGCGCTGTACAATAAACACAGTATAGACAGGGTTACAATACATTGAACAACATTTGACAAACAGTACAGGAGGAGATGAGGGCCCTATTCCCGTAGGAACTCACAATCTGGGAGGGTTGGGGTTGGAAACAGGAGGAGAGGACTGTAAGGTGAGAGTGATTGATGGTTGCGTCAGTGAGTTGGGTGGTAGGCTTCCCTAAATAGGAATGTTTTCAGGGAGCGTTTGAAGGAAGAGAAGTTAGGGGAAAGTCTGACAGTACGAGGGAGAGCGTTCCGGAGAGTGGGGGCTGCGCGTGAGAAATCCTGCAGTCCATCATGGGAAGAGGTGATGCGGGGAGAAGCTAGGCGCAGGTCACTGTTTGACCTTAGGGAGCGGGCTGGGGTGTATATGGTGATTAGTGAGGACAGGTAGTGGGGAGCTGAGTTAGTGAGGGTTTTGTAGGTAAGGATAAGGATTTTGAACTTAATTCTGCAGTGGATGGGGAGCCAGTGAAGGGACTCGCAGAGGGGAGCGGCAGAGACAGAGCAGCGGGTGAGGTGAATTAGCCTGGCGGAGGCATTCAGGATGGATTGTAGGGGGGAGAGTTGTAGGGGGGAGAGGCGGGACAGAGGGAGGCCAGATAAGAGATTATTGCAATAGTCGAGTCGGGAGATTACCAGGGCGTGTAGGAGTTGTTTTGTGGTGACAGCGGTAAGAAATGGCCGAATTCTGGAAATATTACGCAGTTGGTATCGGCAGGAGGAGGAAAGAGACTTGATGTGGGGGATGAAGGAAAGAGCAGAGTCAAGTGTAACTCCAAGGCAGCGAACTTGGTTTGATGGGGAGATGGTGATACCCTCCACCGTGATGGAGAAGTCAGGAGGTGGGGAGGCATTGGAGGGGGGAATAAGTAGGAGTTCAGTCTTTGACATGTTGATCTTTAGGTGGTGGGAGGCCATCCAGGAGGAGATGCCAGATATACAGTCACTGATTTTTGAAAGGACAGGGGGAGAGAGATCAGGGGTAGAGAATCTCTGCGTATATGGGGCGTACGCCTCGTCATTTACTTAGACGACATTCTATTGATGGCAGATTCCGCGGAATCTCTTCTCCTCCATTTGTCATGGTCAATCTCGCTCTTACAGGATTTGGGTTTCCTGATAAACGAGGAGAAGTCTCTGTTGGTGCCCACTCGGGGCTTAGAGTTCCTAGGTTTTCTGCTGGACTCGCACGACATGACACTCAGTGTTCCCCCTTCCAAAATCCGTTCCATTCGCAAGGAAAGGAAGTTCGTTCGCTCTTGCGGGACCCCTTACCCACGTTAAGGGAGCTGGCGAGGGTGATCGGTCTCCTAGCTGCGACTCGGCTGGCGGTTCTCCCGGCTCCTCTTCATTACAGGGCCCTCCAGAGATTGAAGGCCCGTTCTCTCCGTTCGGTGACGGATTATTCTCGCAGGGTTCCCCTCTCCGACGATGCGAGGAGGGATCTGGAATGGTGGTTGACGGATTGGTCTCGTTGGAATGCTCGCCCAATCCGGCTTCCTTTACCGACGTTGACTATAGAATCCGACGCGAGCTGCGGAATGGTGGAGACAGGAGGTGGTTGGTTGATCCAGGAACAGGGTCTCCATATCAACGCTCTGGAGTTGCTCGCGGCGTTCTTCGCCCTCAGATGCTTTTCCAGGGGGACCAATCGGCGGTCAGATGCATCAATGCTCTGGGGGGACCTCGCTCGGTGGCTCTGACGTCGGTGGCCACCGACCTGTGGAGCTTTTGCCTTCCTCAGGGTCTGTTTGTTGTGGCTCAGTACCTTCCAGGTCTCGCCTATACAGTGGCGGACTGGAATTCGCGTCACCTTACGGACTCGGCGGATTGGCGTCTGCAACCTTATGTGTTCGCCGCCATCGAGTTATGGGGTCCTCTCAGGATGGATCTTTTTGCTTCCAGGCTGAATCGTCAATTGACGGAGTTTTACAGTTGGCGGCCGGATCCGGAGGCATTAGGCACGGATGCCTTCGTTCAGAGTTGGCCGGAGGGTCCGTTTCAGCTGTTATTGCGAGTTTTGAGGCGTCTCTGCGACACTGGGTCGGAACTGGTGTTGGTGACACCACTCTGGCGGACCCAACTGTGGTTCCCCCTGCTATTGGAATTATCTCTGGCGCCGCCCAGGTTGATTCCACACTCGCCCTCCCTGCTTCTGGGGCCGGACGGCCTTCCTCACCCGTTGTTACGGGAGGGGCGGTTGTCCCTCGTGGTTTGGTTGATTTCCGGTTCTCTTGGCGGGCCACGGGCATTTCGGCTAGAACTGAGGAATTGCTGCAGCAAGCTTGGGCCCCAGGTACGAAGGGGGCCTATCGCTCTGCCTGGTCAGCTTGGCACAATTGGTGTCTGCGACGGGGTGAGGATACCACTTCTGCCCCTCTAGGGTCAGTTTTGGATTTCTTGTCATCTCTTTTTGATTCAGGATTGGCGTTCCGTACCATCAACGTTTACCGTTCCGCATTGTCTGCTGGTCACCGGGGTTTCGATAGTTCCCCGCTAGGTCGACATCCGTTGGTGTGTCGCCTCCTTAAAGGGGTGCGTTTATCTCGGCCTCCTGTTCCACGTTCTTCCTCGACGTGGGATGTTTCCATTGTTTTGAATTTTCTTCGCACTTGGCCGGGTAATGCTTCTCTTTCCTTACGTCAGTTGTCAGCGAAGTTGCTGGTGTTACTGTGTTTGATCTGTAAATGGGTTGGCGACGTTCGAGCGCTGGACTTTGGGGCACGATCTTTTCTCCCGGAGGGGGTTTGTTTTGATGTGTCCCGGCGGACTAAGACCGCGATACGTACGGTGTTTTTTCCGGCATACCCGGGGGTCCCGGATTTGTGCCCTGTACTTGTTAGATCTTGCTGGGGTAGATGTTTCTCTTTTTGGCGCACATTCTATTTGTAGCGCAGCGGCTTCTAATGCTTTCCTAGCTGGCTGCCGCCTGGAGGACCTTATGAAGTCTGCAGATTGGTCACGAGAGTCTACTTTTCGTACCTTCTACTTTTAAAACGGTCTCGCATTGGTCTCAGGCACTGATGCGTTGAACGTGCAAATATGAAGCCTCCGAGCCTGCCTTAAAATACTTTGTGCCCTGTATTCTGAATACAATTACAAATGTACACTAAATTCCCTAAAACCCTTTACAGCATTGGGGGTTGAATAATTTTGAACACAACTGTACCTCAATAAGGAATGCACCTGTAAACCTGTTACATAGTGACTATTTCCTACATATTTATTTTCTGTATATTTTGTTTTGTGTTTAATTTCTTGCATTTTACTACTTTTGTATTTCTGTAACCATGTTCTTGAACCCAGGACATACTTGAAAACGAGAGAAATCTCAATGTATCCTTCCTGGTAAAATCCTTTTATAAATAAATACATAAAATGTATGACGTTCCTTTGCAGTGTATGCTATATTGTGTCATGGGAAACAATCATCCCAGTATGGCTTTCTACTTTTTTAGCTAACTGCAGTGAACTTGCATGGCGATTTGCTTCAACCCTTCTCAGACACTCCTGTCGAGGTGTTTAACTTCTGTGGATGGCCTGGACGTCTCTGTCAGTTGGTTCCAGTTCCATCTTTTGTTAATTTTTATTTTTCAAGAATGGCATCCGAAAAAACTGACATCAAAGCAAAATGGCCATGCAGGGCCAAGTCTCAAAAAACATTACAGAAACACAAGAATTGCAAAATGAGAGGCCCAAAATCAGAAAAAGTGAGGATTAAAACAGAGGGTCAAGAAAAAACATGCCAGACGAACCACACACATCAGGTCAACCATAATGGGAAGGGGTGGGGGAGTGCCCAAGGGTCGTGACGTTCCCGGCTCACCCTGGCAACCCAAGGGAGACCAGGGGCCATGGACTAGGCCACAGGGCCGGGCGACCTTGGGCCAAAAGAACAGCCAGAGCCATGGTTGCCACTCTGACCGCTTACCCAGGGCAACCCAGTGTCCCACACGCCCAAAAAACAACTGGGGAATAGGAAAATCCAGATGTCCCATCAGTCGTACAAACGTAGGTCCTAGAACACCAAAAACCGAGAAGGGAATCTCCCGGGCATAAAAAATCACAAAGGGCAAACTCAATAGGGGGGACAAGGAAAAGGGGTCTCAGCCCGGGTCAGTGGAACCCGGGCCTGAGGGTACAGGGGCACAGGACTCCGCTGCCAGGAGATGGGACATCGCCAGCGGCCAGAGTCCCATCCGAGAAAGGAAAAGCCACGCCTCAATAGTGAGCCAACTGGGTGAAAAGCCTTGCCTTGTAGGATCGTCAAGGTCCTAGAGACACCCCAGCGATATCGGACCTCTGCTGCTCTCATTGCGGCTGTAATCTTCTGGAACCGACGTCTCTCCACAAGCGTCAGAAACGGCAAGTCATTGAGAAGGGGGCAAGTTCTGAAAAACAAAGGGGGTCCGTGCCTGCGACAGGGCCATGCAGCTCGACTTCTCCGAAAAAGCTCCTGAGCCACAGCTAGGAAGTCCCTCAATGCCCCGAATGGTGTCACAGTGGCCTTACGGAGGCGGACAGGAGACAGACACCGGGAGGTGGGGGTATGTAGGGCCAGAAGGGAGCAAGCCAGACAGTTGAACTCCAAGAGGGTGTTAGACTCGCCTCGGCACACCTCGGATCCTGACGTTCTGGCGGCAGTGACTGGCCTCTAGCGACTCTACGGTCTTGGAAAGCTGGTCCACCTGCATCTGGAGGACCTTGACGTGGAAAACCAGGCCAACCTGTGACACGGCAGTCTCTTCCACCTGCACCTCTGCCGCCATGTCCGCTCAAACCACACGGCCTTAAATTGACCAAAACTCCTTCAGGTCTTCCGCAAGCTGGCAGATATTCCCCCCCCTCGTGGGAGTCAGCACCCAGTAGTTGAACCGGATCACAACCTGGCTTCCCCGGCCGGTGAGTCGCACACTTGAGGCAGTGCAGAGCCGGATACGTCCCTCTTCGTCGGTGGAAGCCCACTCGGGCTGCAGCCACTTGGCCCTCTGGCCAGGTCAATCCCTTGCCCTCCGGGGGAAGGGGAGGCATCGGGGGCAGGGCCCAGGACCCAAAAGCACCATTGAGCTTGGGAAGCCTTCTAAGTGAAGCCTTCAAAGTGAGCACGTAGAGATCTTCTGGTGAGTGATTTTGATTTTTGTTTCAAACAGATCTTTTCTATTCATCTTAAGGTTTTAAGTTATGTCTGGTGTGTAAATTACGTTAGGCTGGTGACTCCTTCCTCTTACTGATTAGCATAGAATTGGAATCAATTGGGTGCTATTTGCTAAGGTGGTTAAACTTGTCCACGCCTTGCTGGGGGAGGTGTTCTTAGGTGACTATATAATGCTTGTGGAATATTGGCTTGTCTAATTTGAGCTTGGGAAGCCTTCTAAGTGCAAGTCTTCAAAGTGAGCACTTAGAGATCTTCTGGAGATACTCTGGAGGTAGTCTGAAGTTAGACAGGAAGTAGAAAACCTACAAAAAGGTAAGATTTGTTGGTTTAAATCCATTCTTTTATAATGCATGACTGCAACCAAGGACAAAAATGAAAAGGTGGGACTTGATAGAAGGCAATTGTTGATGGGTGATTCTATCATAAGAGGTGTTGAGCTGGAGAGTAGTGGTTTGGTGAGATGTCTTCCTGGGGCTACTGCTCGTAGAGACAAGAGACGTATTCTCAATATTGTCAAACAAGCAAAGCAACAAGTGGAAGTGGACGTTCTAGTCCATCTAGGGACAAATGACTTGGCTAGCAATGAGGTTTCTGAGATTAAGGAAGATTTTTGTGTTCTTGGAGGTGAAATACAGCAGATTGCGTCCACTGTGTCATTCTCTGAAGTTTTGCCTGTGCATAACATTCAAGATAGGCAGATGCGCAATAGGGAATTCAATTTGTGGCTTCGGGAATGGTGAAGAGAGCAAGGATTTGGCTTTGTGTCCCATGATAGCTCTAATTGGAGCAGAAAGGAACTGTATAAAAAAGATGGTTTGCATCTTACTCATAGGGGAACATATGTTCTCAGTGAGAAGTTCAAAGGTTTCACAAAGGAATATTTAAACTAGGAGGGGGGGACAAAAGGGTAAATAACAATCTGCCTGATTGTCCCCAAAACTAAATCGGAGGGTGCAAGCAACATGCAGGGAAATAAACGACAAGCTCAGAGTCGTGTCTGTAAATGCTCGCAGTTTAGTCAATAAAATCAATGAACTGGAGGCAATGATGGCAGCTGAAAAAGTAAAATTTAGTGGCGGTTACTGAGACATGGTTCAGTGAGAAAAATAACTGGGACATAACAATACCGGGGTACTCTTTATATAGAAAAGACAGAGAAGGTAGGAAAGAAAGAGGAGTGGCCCTGTATGTGAAAAACAACATAAAAACGAACCAAATAAAGTGAGCGAGGTGAACATAGAGTCAGTTTGGGTGACGCTAACATTTGGCAATCATACAGTAGCTCGTGTAGGTGTGATCTATAGACCCCCTGGACAAGTAGAAGAGCTAGATAATCTGCTGCTTGAGGAAATAGCCAAAATGGCAATGAAGGGGGAAGTTATTATCATTGGGGACTTTAATCTTCCTGATGTGAACTGGAAAACCAAAACCGCTGGGTGCACCAGGAGTACAAATATTCTAAACTCCCTACTGGGATTATCTCTAACACAAGTAGTTGAGGAGCCGACCCGTAAAGAGGCCATATTGGATTTAATACTCACAAATGGAGGTTTGGTATCGGACATTGTTGTAGGTGAAAATTTGGGATCTAGTGATCACCAGTCAGTATGGTTTAATATAAGAACAGGGATGGAGCCGCACCACACAAAAACAAAAGTTTTAGACTTTAACCCCTTAAGGACCACTGACGTACCCTGTACGTCCTGTCCTCGGGTCTCCCTTAGACCCGCGGACGTACAGGGTACGTCAGCAGCGCCTAATCCCCCTCCCGCCCAATACTCCCCTCCCTCGCTGGATCCCTCGGCGATCTGGCAGGGAGGAAGCCTGCCCATGTGATTTACATGGGCAGGCGAGGCTGATGACGTCGCCACGCTGCGTGGTGACGTCATCAGCAGGCGTCCCCATGCAAAGCAATGGAGGGGAGGGGGGGGCTCCTTCGGAGCCCTCTATCTCCCCAACCATTGCAGCTAGGGAGATGCTTTTTACACCGCTGAAAAGGGGAGTCTCCCCTTTTCAGTGGTGTATAGCATTAACTGTTTCGCCGCCGGATTGGCGCCAAAACGTGATTCGAACCTAGAGGGGGGCTGACATCTTGGATGTCAGCCAAGCCTCCAGGTCCCCCCCCCCCACCCACTGACAACCTCACCATATGTGTGAGGATGTCAGTGGGCCAGTTAACCATCTAGCTGCCATGTAGAGATATGGATCCCCATATCTCCCGGTCCATGGCAGCTAGATGGTCATATTTGACATAATTTGAAAGGCCTGATTATGGCCTTTCCAATGATACCAAACATGACCCAGGTTTGGTTTTAATAAAAAAATAAAAAAAAATAGTTTTTAAAGTTTTTTTTGTCTGGGGGGGTTTAATTAAATAGGACCTAGGCTGTCATCTAAAAATAATTAGCACAAAATGGTCAGAATGAGCGCAGCGCACATAGGTGAACTCTCTCAGCAGTGAGGGGGTTAAAAAGCAAACGCATGTAAAAATTGGGTATTTCTAGTCTCAGGACAAAATTTTGAACCTATTTCGCCGGGGTCTTTTTGGATGGTTGTAGATTTTGGGGATTAAATTACGAAAAAGTGTGTTTTTACCATTTTTTTTTTTTCCCCTCATATTTCATATTTTTTATTTTTTTTTATAGTAAATTATTCGATATGATGGAAATAATGGTATTTCTAGAAAGTCCATTTAATGGCGGGAAAAAGGGTGTATAATATGTGTGCGTTGAATAAACGAGTAAGAGGAAAATTTCACCTAAACACTAACAGCGCAGAAACGTAAAAACAGCAGCAGTCCCTAAAGGACGGATTTGTGTAAAGCCGCCCAGTCACTAAGGGGTTAAAAAAACAGATTTTTCTAAAATGAGATTTTGTGTGAAGGAGTCATTATCAGACTGGAGGAGTTTAAAGGGAGTCCAGGAGAAATGGGATTATTTAAAGGAAGCCTTATTGAAGGCCACAGGAAATTGCATTCGGCTTGTTAGCAAAAACAAAAAAGGGAAGAAACCACTGTGGTACTCTGCAGGAGTGGCCAAAATAGTGAAGAACAAAAAGATAGCATTCAATAATTTATAAAAAAAACTCAAAGTGAAGAAGATAGAGGCAAAGCAATTTATAAGAGCTTCCAAAGCACACGCAGAAGAGAAAATAGCTCAGTCAGTAAAAAAGGGAGACAAAACATTTTTTAGATACATAAACGAGAAAAGAAAAGTAAAACAAGGATTAGTTAGATTAAAAACAAAGGAAGGAAGGCATGTAGAAGAGGATAAAAGTCTCGCTGACTGCCTCAATGAATATTTTTGTTCAGTCTTTACAGAAAAAAAGGAAGGAAAGGGACCTCCGTTAGGAGGAAACACTAATGAGACATTTACATACAGTTGTGTTAAAAATTATTCAACCCCCAATGCTGTAAAGAGTTTTAGGGAATTTAGTGTACATTTGTAATTGTATTCAGAATGAAATCCTACAAGGACTTTTTAAAGAACCATATGCAACTAAAATGACATCAATTGGTTTTGTAATACAGTAGTAAATGTTTCTTTTGTGAATTCTTCATTGACACAATTATTCAACCCCTTAAAGACTACCACTCTGAAGAACAGAGGTTCATTCAAGTGTTTTCAATCAGGTATTGAAAACACCTGTGGATGTCACGGAGCAGCAATAAAGCATAACAAGCACCAATTAGGCAGCTTTAAAATGACTGTGATACTCAGCTCCTTCTAGACATTTACTGGTGTGGTTACAAACATGGTGAAGTCAAGAGAATGGTCCAGGAAGACAAGAGAAGAGGTGATTACTCTTCACAGGAAGGGCAATGGCTATAAGAAGATTGCAAAGATGTTAAACATACCAAGAGAGACCATAGGAAACATCATTCGCAAATTCAAGGCAAAAGGCACTGTTGAAACGCTACCTGGTCGTGGCAGAAAGAAGATGCTGACTTCGACTGCTGTGCACTACCTGAAGTGTAGAGTGGAGAAAAGTCCCCGTGTGACTGCTGAGGAACTGAGAAAAGATTTGTCAGATGTGGGTACTGAAGTTTCAGCTCAGACAATATGGCGCACACTGCGTAATGAAGGCCTCCATGCCAGAACTCCCAGGCGCACCCCCTTGCTGTCTCCAAAGAATAAGAAGAGTCGACTGCAGTATGCCAAAAGTCATGTGGACAAACCACAGAGGTTTTGGGATAGTGTTCTGTGGACTGATGAAACAAAATTAGAACTGTTTGGGCCCATGGATCAACGCTATGTTTGGAGGAGGAAGAACAAGGCCTATGAAGAAAAGAACACCTTGCCTACTGTGAAGCATGGCGGGGGGTCAATCATGCTTTGGGGCTGTTTTGCTTCTGCAGGTACAGGGAAGCTTCAGCGTGTGCAAGGTACCATGAATTTGCTTCAGTACCAGGAGATATTGGATGACAATGTGATGCAGTCCGTCACAAACCTGAGGCTTGGGAGACGTTGGACCTTTCAACAGGACAATGATCCCAAGCATACCTCCAAGTCCACTAGAGCATGGTTGCAGATTAAAGGCTGGAACATTTTGGAGTGGCCATCGCAGTCACCTGATTTAAATCCCATTGAGAACCTCTGGTGGGACTTAAAGAAAGCAGTTGCAGTGCGCAAGCCTAAGAATGTGACTGAACTGGAGGCTTTTGCCCATGACGAATGGGCGAAGATACCCGTAGATCTCTGCAAGACACTTGTGTCAAGCTATGCTTCACGTTTAAAAGCTGTTAGTACAACATCCTTTTACAGTTATAAGTACTAAGATTAAATGTCACTTGGGGGTTGAATAAAACTGATAATGATGTGAGCACAGAAAAGACATTTGTGGTTATTTCATTATAAATGTTATGTTATATTTGTCTGACCTACACGTGCCTCTTTGATTTAATTGTAAGCAAGATGGCTGAATGATCAATGTCAAACTGGCCAAAACACTCAATTTCAGTGGGGGTTGAATAATTTTGAACACAACTGTATGAGTTTACAGAGGAGTTTCTACAGCAGCTGTCTAAAGTAAAGACAAATAAGTCAATGGGGCCTGATGGGATCCACCCTAAATTATTAAAAGAGCTCAGTGGTGTAATAGTAAAGCCGGTAACGGGAGTCGTCCCAGACGACTGGAAATTAGCAAATGTTGTGCCCATTTACAAGAAGGGTAGTAGGGAGGAATCGAAACTATAGGCCAGTTAGTCTTACGTCATTAGTGGGGAAATTAATGGAAACCATGTTAAAGGAAAGGATTGTTGAACATCTAAAAACACATAGATTACAGGATCAGAAACAACATGGGTTTACCTCAGGGAGATCATGCTAAACTAATCTTATTGATTTTTTGGATTGGGTAACAAAAATAATAGACACAGGTGGTGCAGTAGACATTGCTTATTTAGATTTCAGTAAGGCTTTTGATACTGTTCCGCATAGAAGGCTTATCAATAAATTGCAATCTTTGAGCTTGGATTCCAATATTGTTGAATGTATTAGGCAGTGGCTGAGTGACAGGCAACAGAGGGTTGTGGTAAATGGAGTTTATTTGGCGCAAGGTCTTGTTACCAGTGGGGTAGGGATGAGCTATTCGAGTTCAGACGGTTCGGAGTTCGACCCGAACTTTGGCAGTTCGAAAGTTCATCAATTTCAAACTCTTTGGGTGTGTTCGGTTCGAGTTCGGAAAAAAAAATAAAAAATTTGAAAAGTATAGAAAATGCTTAAATACTAAAAAATCTAGAAATAAAGAGACTCTTTACTGCAGAATATTATAAGCAACGGTTTATTAGATATTGAATTAAAAACTAATGTGTACGTGGAAAGATTATCAACTCACAAACGGGCATAACACCAGGTGGTTTTAGTCTGGTAATCAATTTGATACATTGTACACCATACTGAGGGTGGGATGGTGTCTGCTTCTGATTAAGATTTGAGAATTAATTTCCCTAAAACATCCTAATATGCTGCATTTAACCCTATCGCTGCTGAGGCTTTTCACACCTCTGTGCTGAGGTCATTTTTACCGCTTTCGCTCATCATGTTTAACCGCGTTTTGTAGCCATATTTTGATATATGACCCAGACATATTATATATCGTTCTTTCCGGCAGACTTGGCAGATTCATAATATGTCATTATTATATGTATACGTTATGTCATGTCTGTATATTCTAACAAAAATTCAATAAAATTTGAATTTTCAATTTATTATGTGTGAAGTGTTGTTTTTCACATTTTAACATGCGATCATTTGCGGTTATATTTTGTATGGGGTGCACTTGTTAAAAAAATTAAAAATGGGGTCTCGTTACATTTTTTTTTTTTTTTTCGGGAAAATTTTGCTTTTTTTAACAAACGCACCGCATACAAAAATCGTTAGTTCACATTATAATTGCAATGGGAACAATATTGCTGCATTAACAAAACAAAAAAAACTTGTTTATTTTTTTTAGATTCTTTTTTTTTTAAAAAAATATATAATTATTAATTTTCTTAAACATTTTTCATGCTCATGTTTGGTATCATTGGAAAGGCCATGCTCTGGCCGATCCAACTATATCAAACATTAACCCCTAGCTGCCACGGATCGGGAGATAGGGGGTTCATTGGAACCCCCTATCTCCACCATTGGTGGCAGCTAGGGGTTAACTCCAGGACTGGCGTCCTCGTGCTATGCACGATGACGCCAGTCCTCAGGGGGAGTTCCTGGAGGCTCCAGGAGAGGATCATGATCCGGCACTTTTCAGCGCCGATTCGTGATCCGGCTCCCCAGGGGTTAATCACAGCCACCGTTTGGAAGGGCAGGCTGTGCCCTTCCAAACGGTGCCTGGATTAACCCTCTGCCCCCCGGCGATCGGGAGGGAGAGAGGTCCGAAGGACCTTCCCCCCCCCCTTTCAGGCGCTTCCTCCTCACATGCGGGGGGGGGGCGCCTTAGTTAGATGTCATCTCGCCGCCGCAATGACATCTAATTGCTCCGCCAGGGTCCCAGAGTGCTGGGCTGACATCCAAGATGTCAGCCCGCACCGGGGGGCGCAGCAATCCGCCAGAATCCAGCGGATTGCTGCCTCCTGTGCATGGACGCTCTCAGCGCGTCCATAGCACAGGAGAACCACTTGGCTGGACGCGCTGAGCGCGTCCATAGCAGCCAAGTGGTTAACTGGTGTTTGGAAAAAATTCAAAATGACATCTAAGGCTAGGGTCAGATGAGCGCATTTTGTACAGACTGTGCGTCCGTGCAGTACGGACGTACTTACTGACTGACAACAAGGTAGTGGCCAAACAGTCCGTTTTTTTCACTGACGTATTTTTTGACTGATGTAGCAGGGAAAATAAATTAAAATGAAAAAACATTCTGTCCGTCAAAAATGCTGGATGTATAAATGCAGTCTGACCTCATTTCATCACTCACATACAAAGCTACGCAGACGTGGCGCACTCCGCACGTCTGTTCTAGCAGTATTACGTTCTTGCCTAACTTGCGTCTGTTTGCTGCGTCCGCCATACATCCGCACTTCCTTGCGGACGTACTTCGTGTGTTGGGCTCCATTGGTCAGAATTAGGGATGAGCTGTTCGGGTTCAGGGTTCGACCCGAACTTGGCCTGTTCGCGCAGAACGCGGACCCCGAACATTTCAGGGTGTTCGCCGCATGTTCGACCACAATGGACCACAATGCATTTTCCCACTGCCTGAAGCTCGTAATTGGCTACAGCCTTGCACCTGACCACAGGTCTGGTGCAAGACTGGTTGAACACTATGCCAATCACCGCTCATAGTCCTGATTGGGCAAATTTTGCCCAATCATGGGCTCACAGAGCTAAGTCCCACTGCACACTATATAAGGTTTCCACACAGCGCTTCTGCACGCATTTCAGAGGAGATTTCAAAGGAGATAGTTGTGTGTGTTGTTACTGCCGGTCTGCCACGCTACTGGGGGGGTCTCATTTCGACCAAATATCAGGGTATTTAGGTGATGTGTGTCTTGTCACTGTGCCAGCAATTTTTTTGGGGGTTTACATCTTTATTTAAAACATTTTGTGTATTGAGGTGATTTTCTGGGTCTTGTCACACTGTGCCAGCAAGTCTTTTTGGGTCTCGTTTATACCAAATATCAGGGAATTTAGGTGATGTGTTTCTTGTCACTGTGCCAGAAAATCTTTTTGGGGCTCACGAATTTCTTTAAAACACTTGTGAATTAAGGTGATCTGTGTCTCGTCATACAAACAGTACCACGCTGTATTTTGGGGCTCACTAATTTCTTTAAAACACTTGGGAATTAAGGTGATCTGTCTCTTGTCACTGGCTGCCAGCTATCAGTGTGTCTCACTGAGTTATACCAGAGTTATTTAAATCTTTATACCAGAGTTGAATCAGAGTTCTGTATATATTAATCTATATATCACTCACCATTTCTGAAAGAACAAAAAGGACAGGCAGACGCTCCCAGCCACAGCTAAGAGGGCAAGCAGCCCCTGTGTCGGGAGGCTGTGTCTCTGGTCGTGGTGGACGTGGTGCATCCTCTGCAGGGGCACGTTTGTCCTTTCTAACTGGTGCTGGCCGTCTCAAGCAGCAGCAGCAACATACAGAGGACTTGGTGGATTGGCTAACCAGGCCATCCGAGTCCTCTGCCAGCCAGGCGTCTAGTGCTTTACAGTCCACCTTAGCTGCCAAAGCATCTAATGCAGCCTCCATGTCCACAGCTACTCCTGCCGTAGCCTCGCTATCACACACGGAGAAGTCAGTTGAATTGTTTGACTACAATGAGAGTGACATGCTGCTTGAGGATGCGCAGCAAGTACAGTGCTCTGATTCAATCTCTGAGGTTGAGCAAGGGAGTATAATCAGTTAACAAAGAAAACAAGAGTTGGTGGCTATTTTGTCTTGCCTAATGGCTATTCTGCTGATGCCACTAATAGCTGGTAGTTCAAAAAATACACAAAATTAAACAATTATACATAGGACTTGACAATAAACTTTATTAAACATATAAAGTGGTGGATTAGATTGATTAAGTAATAAAT